>CM061062.1:76107587-76298087 GCA_030762895.1 Sophora flavescens
TCCTATTGAGCTCTGCTCTCCACTAACAAACAACATATAAATTTTGCAACCACATGCATCAATTTTAATCTACCAAAGACACAACCAAAGATCATATTGAGCTCAGCTCTCCACTAACAAACAACATATTCAATTGCAACCACATGCATCATTTCTAATCTACCAGCACACAACCAGGATCCTATTGAGCTCAGCTCTTCACTAACAATCAACAAATCAATTCAAAGTCTTCAAAAACCACTAGCAACAATGAAAAAGATAGAGTATTTGACCTACCTCAACTCCAAGTAAATAGTGAAAACGGGTGACGACTAGAGCGGTTGTCAGTAGACAAAGAAAACTATAAGAAAAAATAATAACATCAACAAAGGCTCTTGTAATCAAAGTATAAACTTGGAAATCATTAACCTACTTGCACACTTGCCACTCATGAAAGTATAAACAAAACATTTTCATTACATATCATTACCATAGCTTTTTTAAGCCGGGCATTATTTTAGTGGCAAAGCAATAAAAAAAAGGTACGTTATGTACTTCAACAACCACTACTACAGAAAAGGGTTTTAGTAGCGCACCTTTAACAACGTTTCTAAACGAAACGCTATTAAAAGAGAGGCGGAAGATATTTAGTAGCGTTTCCTTGAAGAAACACTATTTTAGATATAATCTAAGACAACGCTTCTCCAAGGAAGCGCTATTAAAAGTTGATAGGTAGGAATAGATAGCGCTTGTTCGAGAAAGCGCTATCTATTTGTGATGAATAGATAGCGTTTTTTCGAGAAAGCGCTATCTATTCATAACCTAAAAGGAGGACTGTCTATTCCTTACCATGAAAATAAATGGTTCCCTCCCACGCCCACTGTCCCTCCCAGGGTTTTGAAAACCGGACCGGACCGGCCGGTCCGACCGGGAACCGGGACAATGACCGGTCCGGTCAGTAGGAAAAACCGGTCATGCATTGAACCGGTGCAAAAACCGGAAAACCGGTTCAAAACCGGTAAAACCGGTCATAATCCGTGAGTGAACCTACTTGAACCGGTTTTCTTAAAAAAAAAAAAAATAGTATAAAAGGATTTGAATCATCCTAGTCAAAACCCAATTCTTTTGTTTTCTAACATATGTGGGCTGGTTGTAGATTTTGGGTTGGTTTTCCCTACGAAGATGATTTTAACATATATCTTTATATTTATTTAGTTTAATTTCAAAATAATAAAAATTGTGCTTAATAATTTTAGTTGTTATGTTGTTTTTTTGTTTAATATTGTTATAAATATTATATTAAAAATTAAAATAATATTATTTAATTATAACCGGTTCAACCACGATTGGACCATTGAACCTCGAACCTCGAACCGCTGCCTTCACCGGTTCGATGACCGGTCCGATTTTGTAAACCTTGGTCCCTCCCACTCTCAAAGACTTTCATCTCTCAGAACGTCTTCTTTCCCTCCCACCCTATTTCTCCAAACCCTCACCACTCTCGTCTACCACCACCACCTAAGCTACCACCGCCGCCGTTCGTCTACCACCACCACTCTCGTCTCCCTTGTGTCGTAACCCAGCCGAGCCCGTTCGTCTACCACTGTTAGCATCCGAGACCACCTGCAGAACCCTAGCATTCAGTGTTCACTCATTCCCTCCGTTTCAGGGTTTCAGAAACCTGTTCAAGCTCCTTGTTCCGGTGCGGTTCATTGCCAGCTTCTGGATGCGGCTCATCCAGGGATCGTGCCCATGCACAAGGTCAATTTCGATGCGAAGAACGAGTACGAGATGATTCAGAACTACAAGGTCCTTCAAGATGTCTTCAACAAACTCAAGATCACTAAGGTAATCAACGCTATTCATTTCTCACATTTCTTGCAATTTACGCACGTTTGAGATTTGTGTTTCTGAATTGAATTCTCTCTCAGTACATCGAGGTCAGCAAGCTAGTCAAAGGCCGGCCACTTGATAACCTTGAATTCATGCATTGGATGAAACGATACTGCGATTCTGTCAATTCCGGACTTCACCACAAGTAATTTAATCTCCTACTTTAATTGTTATATATTATTCAGATCCTAACCTAATTGAAAATTTTCAACACTTCTTTTATGTATTTTCACGAAAATCTAATCCAATAACCTTTGTATACTCTTTATTCATGCCGTTGTTTAATGCTTTGATGTTAGTGCTAAGATGATTTAGGTTTAATGGTTTAAAATCTAAATGTTTTGAAAATTGTTATGTGCCTTCTGGTTTTAGTTACAATCCTGTGGAAAGGAGAGAGTTATGCAAGGGAGGAAGAGAAACTAGCAAGAAATCTGCACAGTCTCAATCCTCAAATAAGGGTTCCACCACATCCAAACCTCACTCTTCCCATAATGCTCGAAGAAATGATGTATCTGCTGCTGCAAACCCTACAAATCAGGCTGCTAAGACTGCGAGACCTTCTTCTGCTGGAGGCCCTGCCTATGATGAACAGGTACTCTGTTTTCACCTTCAAAATTTGTGTGTGTGTGTGTACATTGCTCTAACGCTCGTGTCGATGCAGATAACTGAGTTGAAGTTATCCATTGATAGCCTTGAGAAGGAAAGAGATTTCTACTTTGCCAAACTCAGAGACATTGAGATTCTCTGCCAGATTCCTGAGATAGAACACTCACCATTATTGTGCTCTTAAACCTCTCACTTTGAGTAATGAAATTGATAATTGGTAATAGGGTTAGTGATCATTGGTTATTGTTATTCATTGTTCAGGTTGTTGCAGCAATTCAGAAGATATTGTATGCTACAGATGATGATGGAACGGCTGTGGCTGAAGCTCAAGCTATTATCTCTGGTGGACACACGGAAGCTGAAAGACTGAGCCCGATTGCTGAGGTTTTGGAGGAGAAAAGCAGTTCAGAAACTCAGAAGAGAAAGAATGTTGTCAATCTTGACTTTGATGCTGCTGGCATCACTAATTTGTCGCCGAGACAAAGGCTTTCTGATGTTTCAGATGTTCACTGTAGCGGGTCACTTCTTATGACTAGCTAGAGAGGGATCAAGATCAGCTTCTGTTGTTAATTCAATTACCTACTTGGAAAACTATTTTTGGTCACAATAATTCTTGTTTTATGTGTAATTGACAGGGATTGTTAAAACGATTTTAAGTTGTTATAGAGAGACTATTATGTTAGAATATGATATGATGGTATATGTCCAGTATCAACCCTGAAAAATGTAGCCATGATTATGATCAACTATATAGAGCTTATAGTTGTCTCAACAATGTGGCCATTTTAGAATCCAGTAAAATAATTTTGGGTTTGTGCAATTGTGCTTCGGCTTTAGCCTAGCATCATTTTTTTCCAGCTGTTTTTATAGCTTGAGTTGAATCTATTTGGAATTTGCCACAAAGTCATCTATACTTGTTAGTATGTTATTGATTTCTGGACGTAAAAACATGATTTGATGGTGTTGTCTCTATTCTCTTTTTCCAGCTGTTTTTATAGCTTGAGTTGAATCTATTTTCTTCATGCTGTCATTGTAATGCACCATATTTGGGTGGCTTCTTGTTCCATATATTACTGTCCTTCGGATTAATAGTGTTAATTTGCCAGTGAGATTGCCATTTTTCAGAATTTTGCTTCTTGCTTTTGGCTACGTGAATATTCTATTAACAGCTTTGTGGCTCATGTCATTTTTATTCTCCTTTTTTACAGTACAACGACAACAACGGGAACCCTTACTCAAATGTCTTCTGGCTTGCTGCATTGGTCCAGTCAGTTGTTGAGCTTGAATTTGGGCAACCGGTTCATGACTATCACAGCTTGCTGATTTGCATGATTACCTGGATGGATTAATATACTGATCTGAACTTGCCATATGTCTGTTATTTTCTTCTAATCACAAACCTACTTTAATACCCTTGGATAATTAATCAAAACAAATGTAAATTTAAAGTGTTGGATTGATAATTTTGTTGGTGGCAACCATGATTTTGAGTTGTTTGTTACCCATTTCTTTGACAACCATGCAAAGTTTTTTTTTTTTTTACTTGGGAGTATTTATTTTTGTATCAGCTGTTAATTTATATTTATCATTGATATGATTCTCAATCATGGTTTTCGGACACTTAAGTCAACTTGATTTTAATAATTAGCTTCTTTCTGACTCTTAAACTGATGACAGAGTATTCTCCTATTGTCATCACTCCTAAAGCGTATTGATCGGCTTTTACAATTTGATAGGTGAAATGGCTAATCCCTTAGTAAGTATGGTGGATTTTTCATGTTCACTTGTAATTATATTTTACATTTCTGGAATTGTGTTGTGCCAGTCTCATGGCAAGTTACAATGGGGTCTTGACTATCAGCTGTATCCGGACATTGACTCAGATTGCTCTAAAGCTATCAGGGTACATTCCTCTTGTAAGTATTTTCTTATTCTGCATCAAACTGCTTTTCATAGGTTGACATGAAAATATCCAATGATTGAGCTTTTCTATAGGATCGCGTGTATGACCTTGTGAAGCCTTTTCGGGATCTTAAGGCAATGTGGCAAGTTCGAATTGAAGCTAGCAGAGCACTCCTTGATCTTGAATTCCACTGCAAGGGCATTGAAGCAGCATTACTTTTATTTATCAAATATGTAGAGGAGGAGCCTTCCTTAAGAGGTTGTGAATCTTTGCCCTAAGAGAGAATCTATGGAGGTGTTTGGCAAACTAGAAATTTGGTTCAGAAGCATTGAAATTAAAACTAGTTATGAAAATCTGTCTACAGTGGGACTAGTTTCAAAATATATTTTGTTAGTCTAAAATTTGGTTTCGGGCAGGTTAATATTAAACACTATTGCTTAAACATCGGTTTATGTGTATCTTTTTTAAAATTTCAGACAAAGTAAAAAGAGAAAGGGAGAGAGGAATATAAACGAGTTTGTTTAATTCCCACCTTGTATTTTGATTTCTTTGAACTAGTTTTGGCTTAAAAATTATTCTTACAAAATTTCAAGCAAGCAGAGCCTTCCTTGTTCAAATTTTAAGAAATTACCGTGAACTACAGATCTTATATCTTATCCCATGGCACCTAATTATCTAGTTCTTCAAGGTCGGCAAACTCCCTCTGTATCTTCTGCAAGAATCCCCTTCCTCTGTTTATCTCTACTTTTTCTTCCATTTTTATCTTAGTTTCCCCTCAAATCTGTGTAGGAAAATTTACATTCTTTGATTGCAGGGGAGTTAAAACTGGCCACTCATGTTATGAGGCTATGTCAGATGAGAGATGGACTGGATTCACATGATGAAATTACTGTTAAGGGATTAATCTGCTGCAGAGGCATGTTCTTAGTGAAGTACAACAACGCTGCTGCGTTTTTTGCGGAAGCGAACAAGAGACAGCGCTGCACTTGTTTTTACTTTGTCCTTTCAGTTCGCAGGTATGGATGTTTGTGTATAGATAGCTGGGCTTTATTTTTGTCTTGCCTCAGGATTTGATAACACACTATGAACAACACAAAAAGCTATTCAAGAACAAAAAACAGAGAAGAACTAGGCACTTGTTTTGGCATGTGACTGTGTGGACACTTTGGAAGGTGAGAAATGAGGTTATTTTTAAACAAGGTGCACTACATTTTCAGAACACAATAGAGATAATTAGACACACATCTTGGTCTTGGTTTGTAGCTTGACTTGATATGGATATTCTCTCATTGACTCTTTAAGCCCATTTCATAGGATAAGGAATGTCATTGAATTAATGAAATAGAAAAGTTCAATGTTTGTAAGATAAAAAAAAGAAAAGAAAAATTTAATGTCGTTTTTATTATGTGCTTTACATAATTTAGCAAGTCTCAATCATTCATGCTTTTAATGATATACAATATAAAGAAACATGTGCACTACAATTACAAATATAAAGCTGCTAGATAGATAAGATATATTATGTTTAATCTACAACAATTAATTGTTCAATCCAACAGAATCAACTTTGCTCTTATTATATAGACACATCATATGGAATGCTAGTTTGAGGCAACCAATCATCTCCATCCAAGAAGTTAGACACAGTAAAGTTGGTTGCATCGTTAGTAGTGATAACATGATAGCCAGGCCATGGATCAAATATATAACACACCCTTGATTATTGTTGCAGGACAAATTTAATGTTAGACACCTGAATCATGATGAAATGAATGGTCCTGCGTGCTGTAGTTTGAGTTTCACACTGCCTCTATTTGCTTGGGTGTTAGAATAATCATGTCGAATTTCCATATTGCCATTTGAGAATTTTTGTTTCCAAAATCCACATGGTGTTGAACCTTTGCCATTCATCTCATCCTGCCTAGTTTATGTCATGTTTTCCTTGCTATTTCCCATGTCTTAAGAATAGGTTTTCTACGGTATTTGAACTCTGCTGTACATCCAGAATTTTTTTTTATTGATATACTCTTCATGACTTGAGTTTGTTTTGCAGGTTGATGAAATTTGGTTTTAATGATCATATTGCTTGTTCTGAAGTATTTTATGGTATCACTCAACCTTCATATAAGTTATCACAGTTAAGCTTAAATGAGGAAAGTTCTAACAGAATGTAGTTGATCAATGAAAAAGCAATGATTTGTTTATATATAAAATAGAATGGTTCTAGCAGTAGGCTTTAGCTTCTCCAGATTGAGTCCTAAACTGTTTCCTATATATAATATAATATAGTGTTTGTATGGTTCTGAAATAATTTCACATATGGTCATTTCATGGATGACACCAACATTACCAGTACCATAACAAGAGTTGTTGTGTTGTAAAGTGTAAGCAAGTAGTTAGAGCCCTCCATATCAATTTAATGACAGCAATATTATGTAGCCAATATATTAGCTTGTATTGAACTGAGGAAAGCTTTGATTTGTCTAGAAAAAGTGTGATGTGAGTGTTGTTCTTGTTGAACTAGAGTTTAACATGATTCTTGTTGTCCTATGCAGCTCAACAGAGAAGGTGTTTTGCTTTTACGTGGCTTGGATTCAAGGCTGTCAAAGGATCTTCCTTCTGATCTCCAAAAACTTCGATGCAAGGTAATTGCCAAGTCTCTTCTCTTATTTGAAAGATGGAAAAGCAAAGCAATAAAAGAAGAAAACAACACTCACCCCTCGGAACTTTATTTATATAATAACAATTGATAGCAGATTGTGACACTTCTCACATTATCTTTCAGGTTGCTTTCAATGAATTGTTAAATTTTTTATTTAACATGTGTATAATTATGTGGATTAGCATTAATTAATAATTAAAACATAATCAAAACCTATTAATAATTCTGAATCACTTAACCAATTGGTGAAATTAGTAATTGTGTATCTACTGAGAGTGACCCTATGATGGGATGATTCATTCTCTTGTTAACCCGTTGAGAGGTCCCTACTCTCTGCTAGTAATTTAAACTGTCTCCCCATCAAGCAGTTTCATACGTGGTATACACTTACTAGAGAATAGAGCGATTTGCCCTCACATTCTGAAGAAGATCTCATGATTCTATCATACTCCAAGGTAAAAAAATTCTTGTCTTAGTTCTTTGTTCAACATGATTAATATGCTATAATTTATATCTATACATTGTTCTAGACATCTAAGAACTCTAGTTTTTCCTTCACGAATCGCTAGTTGTCCGCCATTGCAATCTACTGATCTGCCGCCAAGACCATCGCAACAGAACCCCATCACCATTCCATGCACCATCGTGCGATAATCCCTTTTTATATATCATGATTCTATCCCTTTATATATATATATATATAATTTTTAAAATAAAAAAAAATAGCAATAGCTGATTCCATGTTTTTTTTTTCCTGGTACATTTATTCCAAATTGTAATTTTGTTGATTGATATGATAAATATTCTTGTAAAATAATTAATAAATTTCTTACATATGTTGTAGTAGTAATTCAAATAGAGGGTCCACAGCAAGGAAATAAAAAAGGAAATGATAAATCTTATAAAAAAAGGAAATAACAAAGAAAACTATGAATCCTAAACCCTAGAGGATTGCAATGAGTTGTACCTCCCGATGGATGCTATAAATAATGAGTTGTTACTTTTTTCATTGACTTTTGTAACTATGGATATTTTCTAAAAATTCATGTGTTCCTTTCAAATCCTATAAATCCAAATAATCTATTCAAATCTTATAAAGTCTTATGATATAAATCCTTTAAAATCCACACACGAGAATCTTGATTATAACAATCTTTTTAAAAAAAGTCTTTTAAAATCTTATAAGTCATTACATTCTTACATAATCTTACTTGTCATATGAATGGTGTAGTGGGTGGTGCATCAATTGGGTGGTGCACCTTAGCCCAACCCTCTCTTTAATTATGTCCAATATTTTGATGGAAGCAAAAATGGTATACATCAAGTATTATCTTACAAAAATTATAATGTAGATAATAGATAACTAAGATTTATCATTACAATTCTATTTTGATTTACGATTTTTATTTAATAATTAAAAGAATATTATTTAACCTATCACTAAATAATTATTAATTATTATTATTATTATGAATGAATGTGATTTTTTTAATAATAGCTTATTTTTTGAGTCCGCCAACAATACATATTAGTTGTTAATTTATTGATGGTAGCATGCAGGTCTTGGTTTGTGGGAAATAACGACAGAGGAATGTAGGAAAAGATAATTTGTGAGTTTTTTGTGCGACATATGGTGGAAGGAAAATAGAGATAAAACAGGAAAAAAAGAAAGTCGTGTAAACAATTCTTGAATATATATACTTTCTTAAATAAAAAACAAATATTATAATTAACAATTTATGCTTCAGAATCCTGTGGATCAAGCTCATCGTCATTTGGCCTCTGATTTGCACTTGGGATGAGCTTATCGTAGAAGGAGCACAAGAGACTGAAGAGAGCAAAGAAGAGCTCACGAATTTGCTCGTGACTGAAGAGAGCAAGGAAGAGCTCACAAATATGGTCGTAGAAGAACCAAAATGAGGCTACCAATAATAGAAGCATATTGACAATGAAAAATGACAAAAAGTGAAGGAGGAGGAACCACAAGACTGACTCGCTTGCAATGACCCCAGAAACATGGAATATCATAATAGTTGCTGAGCTCATTGGGTTTGGCGCTTTTGATGCAACTGCATGCGATTCTAAGGCAGTGAGGAAAAACAATATGGTTGGCTTTGATCCTTGGAAAGGATTGGTCGTGTTTAAGCCGCCTTGATACTTAATTGCAACACAAGCTAACAGGGATGTGATGATACGGAAGTATGCTTTTTTCATTTCCGACGACATAGTGTTGTCTAGAAAACAGAAAGCTATGCAATGGAAGGGGAGAATGCCTTGGATGTTGTTGCACTGCTCAGTGTAATTGGATTTATTGTGCAATATTCAAAAAGGACGTCCTTCTTATATATAGATCAGCCTACAAGGGGTGGGGAGAAATCAAAGGAGTGGGAAGAAGCTGGGAAACTTCTTATGGATAACAAGGCTTAAACATATATGTATTGTAATTAATATCAAGGCTTATCAATCTACTCACGCGTTAATTAATATATGGATATCAAGGCTTAAACATATATGTATTGTAATTAATATCAAGGCTTATCAATCTACTTACGCGTTAATTACAATACATATATGGATATTAACGCGTAAGTATCGCATGCAGAATCCATATTAATTATTGCAGAATCCATATTAACGCGTAAGTATCCCATGGATATTAATTATTACAGAATCCATATTATTTAACGCGTAATTAATTATTACAGAATCTATAAGATGTCTCATGTTGGAATTAATTAATTAATATGGATTCTGTAATAATTAATATCCATGCGATACTTACGCGTTAATATGGATTCTGCAATAATTAATATGGATTCTACATGCGATACTTACGCGTTAATATCCATATATGTATTGTAATTAACGCTTAAGTAGATTGATAAGCCTTGATATTAATTACAATACATATATGTTTAAGCCTTGATATCCATATATTAATTAACGCGTGAGTAGATTGATAAGGCTTGATATTAATTACAATACATATATGTTTAAGCCTTGTTATCCATAAGAAGTTTCCCAGCTTCTTCCCACTCCTTTGATTTCTCCCCACCCCCTGTAGGCTGATCTATATATAGTAAGAATGACGTCCTTTTTGAATATTGCACAGTAAATCCAAAGCATTGCACTGAGCAGTGCAACAACATCCAAGGCATTCTCCCCTTCCATTGTATAGCTTTCTGTTTTCTAGACAACACTATGTCGTCGAAAATGAAAAAAGCATACTTCTGTATCATCACATCCCTATTAGCTTGTGTTGCAATTAAGTATCAAGGCGGCTTAAACACGACCAATCCTTTCCAAGGATCAAAGCCAACCATATTGCTTTTCCTCACTGCCTTAGTATCGCATGCAGTTGCATCAAAAGCGCCAGACCCAATGAGCTCAGCAACTATTATGATATTCCATGTTTCTGGGGTCATTGCAAGCGAGTCAGTCTTGTGGTTCCTCCTCCTTCACTTTTTGTCATTTTTCATTGTCAATATGCTTCTATTATTGGTAGCCTCATTTTGGTTCTTCTACGACCATATTTGTGAGCTCTTCGTTGCTCTCTTCAGTCACGAGCAAATTCGTGAGCTCTTCTTTGCTCTCTTTAGTCTCTTGTGCTCCTTCTATGAGAAGCTCATCCCAAGTGCAAATCAGAGGCCAAATGACGATGAGCTTGATCCACAGGATTCTGAAGCATAAATTGTTAATTATAATATTTGTTTTTTATTTAAGAAAGTATATATATTCAAGAATTGTTTACACGGCTTTCTTTTTTTTCCTGTTTTATCTCTATTTTCCTTCCACCATATGTCGCACACAAAACTCACAAATTATCTTTTCCTACATTCCTCTGTCGTTATTTCCCACAAACCAAGACCTGCATGCTACCATCAATGAATTAACAACTATGTATTGTTGGCGGACTCAAAAAATAAGCTATTATTAAAAAAATCACATTCATTCATAATAATAATAATAATTAATAATTATTTAGTGATAGGTTAAATAATATTCTTTTAATTATTAAATAAAAATCTTAAATCAAAATAGAATTGTAATGATAAATCTTAGTTATCTATTATCTACATTATAATTTTTGTAAGATAATGCTTGATGTATACCATTTTTGCTTCCATCAAAATATTGGACATAATTAAAGAGAGGGTTGGGCTAAGGTGCACCACCCAATTGATGCACCACCCACTACACCATTCATGTGACAAGTAAGATTATGTAAGAATGTAATGACTTATAAGATTATAAAAGACTTTTTTTAAAAAGATTGTTATAATCAAGATTCTCATGTGTGGATTTTAAAGGATTTATATCATAATACTTTATAAGATTTGAATAGATTATTTGGATTTATAGGATTTGAAAGGAACACCTGAATTTTTAGAAAATATCCATAGTTACAAAAGTCAATGAAAAAAGTAACAACTCATTATTTATAGCATCCATCGGGAGGTACAACAACTCATTGCAATCCTCTAGGGTTTAGGATTCATAGTTTTCTTTGTTATTTCCTTTTTTTATGAGATTTATCATTTCCTTTTTTATTTTCTTGCTGTGGACCCTCTATTTGAATTACTACTACAGCATATGTAAGAAATTTATTAATTATTTTACAAGAATATTTATCATATCAATCAACAAAATTACAATTTGGAATAAATGTACCAGGAAAAAAAACATGGAATCAGCTATTGCTATTTTTTTTTTAATTTTAAAAATTATATATATATATATATAAAGGGGTTATCGCACGATGGTGATGGGGTTCTGTTGCGATGGTCTTGGCGGCAGATCAATAGATTGCGATGGCGGACAACTAGCGATTCGTGAAGGAAAAACTAGAGTTCTTAGATGTCTAGAACAATGTATAGATATAAATTATAGCATATTAATCATGTTGAACAAAGAACTAAGACAAGAATTTTTTTACCTTGGAGTATGATAGAATCATGAGATCTTCTTCAGAATGTGAGGGCAAATCGCTCTATTCTCTAGTAAGTGTATACCACGTATGAAACTGCTTGATGGGGAGACAGTTTAAATTACTAGCAGAGAGTAGGGACCTCTCAACGGGTTAACAAGAGAATGAATCATCCCATCATAGGGTCACTCTCAGTAGATACACAATTACTAATTTCACCAATTGGTTAAGTGATTCAGAATTATTAATAGGTTTTGATTATGTTTTAATTATTAATTAATGCTAATCCACATAATTATACACATGTTAAATAAAAAATTTAACAATTCTCCCACTTGGATAGCATTAATCAATCATTAAAATATAACAACAATTATTAAGAGTGAAATATCAATTATGGTCAAAGCACACATTAACCAACGGTATCAGAAATATAAGCTTTAATGCTGCAAAAATAGAGTCTGATAGGGAAGTAAATCATTCATGTTAAAGACATACATTTCATATGAAGAATGATAAATTTGGAAGAACATATTTAAGTTAAGAGTAACATGTTTATCCAAGAATGGTCCAAGCATCTGAAAATGCTATAAGAGATGGGATATATCAAAGTGATATTATTTCATACATATCTCATAATAAACTCCTACTAACCCAAACATCAAAAGACTGAACTAAACTAATATGAGTTATAATATTCAGGTAAGTAAATCTTTGGTCAATGGATCTGCCAATTTGTTTTCAAATTAGTAAAGGCCGTAAAATATCCACATAGAGACATGAAGAGTAATTACATAAATGGATAGCCCATTAGTAAAATTAATTACATTTGATTAAAAATCAATAAATGCTCAACAATACATGGAATTCAATTAATCCGATTTTTGCTGAATGAGTGACTATGAAAATCAATAAGGAATTAGCAAATCTGAGGATCTTCTATTCGAATTGCATATACACTTAGTTCTTTTAAAAAAATGGATTAATGTGGTTACAAGAATGTCAATGATAACCAAGCATTTATGACTACAAGATTTACAAGCAACTCAATAATATAAATATCATACTCGGATAGGAGAAATGACATCATACAAGCAAGGTACTTTGTTGAGCAAAATTCGCAAGTGCATCAAATCGTTTTGTAGTAATAAAAAAATATCGTCATCAGGGACTGAATTGTTAACTACTAACGTACCAACTCAATTTCGTTTGAGCGACTGAATGGTTCGAAATTGGTTTTCGCCAATAAGTAAGAATAGAAATTTAACAAAGAAAAGAAAATATTTTTGG
This sequence comes from Sophora flavescens, assembly GCA_030762895.1. Lineage (NCBI taxonomy): Eukaryota > Viridiplantae > Streptophyta > Magnoliopsida > Fabales > Fabaceae > Sophora > Sophora flavescens. The sequence continues at coordinate 76,120,848 of CM061062.1, forward strand.
CATTTTTATAAATGAGAAATATTAAGCAACAAAAAATTGATTTATAATAATCAAGAACAAATTGTTAGAGGATTGATTTCCCTGCCTTTCCTACTTGCTCAATCCTGGAAATTAACTTGAACAGTTTATCCAATCTCAAGAAACTGAGTTTTGTAATTTATCCCCTAATTCCTTAGGTGAATAAACCTTTCTGTCTAAGTTACTAATTCAATTCCTTGAGTATTAGATAAATAGCAGAAGCATTAAGAAATATTTCCACTCAAAAAGGTTAATTTGGTTGTGTTTTTATTCCTAAGTAACACGCGCAAATCGTTTATTCACAAACTGCGATTATGAAATCGAATTTCCCAATTGCAAATTTCATACAGTAGATAAACATGGAAACAGTGAATAAACTCTTGAAATTAAATAAATCAGAACAAGTAATTATCCAGAATTAAAACAATTTATCTAGGCAGTTCCATCTACCTCTAACAAAATAAAATTAGCTAGACATAATTAAAATGGAAGAACCAGATGAAGAAGACGAAGGCAAGGAGGCCATCTTGAGTCTCTAATTTCCAGCTTTAACTCTCTTGATTGCTCCCTTTTCTCCTCTTCTAAACTGTATAGTTCTCTATGTAAAATGGCTCTCCAAAAAATCTTCCTCCTGGCTGTTCCTTTTTTTTCGCAGCTGTTCCTCTTTTATTTCCACATATTGCTGCCTCTTTTTTTTTCGCCATTGTAACGTTGCTCACGCTGTCCCTTGTTGTTACTCTATATGCGCCAGTTACATTTTCCTATTCATTTTTATGCTGCTGCCTTGCCTTCCTTTACGTTACTTTTCTTTCTTTTAATTAGGATTCCATTCTCTTTTCAATTCTCACGTGGGCCAGCCTTCATTTCCTTTTGTTTGTTACTTTTCTCCTTCTTAAAAATGCTAACTTTTCTCCTCCTCTTTTATTTCCACTTAAAACACCATAAAAACTCATCAAAGCCAACATGAAACCAACTAAGAAATTAATAGAAATAAAACTGAAATAAAACAGAAAAATAACCTACAACTAATAAAAACTAAACAAAAACTAATTAAAATTAACCACCTATTAACTACAAATTAAGAATCATCATACTTATACATTTGTGACCTAACAAAATGTGGAATATTGGTTAAAAGAGAGAAGCACAACATTATTGCATGCCAAAAGATTATGGTGCATTATCCAACAAAATCGACCTTAGCATCCAAGAATGAGACAGAATATCAAAGTCTCTTAGAATATGTCATATGTCATAGTGCGTACAAGAATATATGACAATATAGAATTAATAAGTCTCTAGACATACACAATAGTGTACACACTCCCTCTATTCTAGTATACCTAAACAAGATTAGGATTCCCATTAGACCCACTAATATTTAAATGCTCTAATTGTATAATATTTGATAGTGGGATCATTACTATGTTGTATATTACAAATGATCTCCACATAAATTATAATATTATTTAATCATATGCTAATCTATTATGTTATTATAATTTATGCTTAATTGCAGTTTTGGTCTCCCTACTATTGGCCATGTGCGATTTTGGTTCTTAAAGTTTTTTTTTCGTGAACATTTGGTCCCCTAGTTTTTCAATGTTGCAAATTTGGTCCTTCTTTCCAATGTTTATCATTTTTTTCAATGATCAACATAGATGAACTACTCCTCTAAGCACACAACCTTTGGTTGAGGTTCTCCCTCCTTTGCATATTCGATTCAACATGATTCAGTGGTTGCTCTCTGCTATTTATAGGTTTTGTCCCTCTTTTCCGGTACTTTTTTTGGTTACACCACATGATCCTTTACCATAAAACTCAAATAGAGGTTCTATATGCATAGAGCAGTGGTTCTATGTTCTTAGAGGAGTGATTCCTCTATGTTAAAATCATTGAAAAATTGAAGGACATTGGCAGAAGGACCAAATTTGCAACATTAAAATAACAGGGGACACTACAAAAAAGGTTATTTAGCGACCGAAAATAGTGACCGAATTTGTGGGTTGCTGTTTGTGACCGAAATGGTGATCGATTGTAGGATCTACATGAAACCTGGTTATAGTTGATACTGCGACCGAAATAGCGACCGAAATAGAGCGTAACAGTGTTATCGGTCACTATTTCGGTCGCTAAATAAAGGAAAGTAAAAGTTAAAACTTGCTGACTTTTTAGCGACTGAAATGGCGACCGATTTAAATGCAACGGTTAAATTTTATTTATATTTACGATCGATATTTTTCGGTCGCTAAACGGAGCGTAAAAAAATTAAAATAGAGCGTGTTAGCGACCGATATTAAATCGGTCGCTAAATTTATGAATTCAAAATTCAAATTTCAAATTAACCCAGTTAGCGACCGATTTAGCGACCGAATAATTCGGTCGCTAAAAATAAAATCCCTAAATCGCGATTTCCTTCCTCTCTTCCCCTATTTCTCTCTTTTCTTCTCTTCTCTCTCATGCGCAGCAGCTCCTCAAGTCTCCGGCCACCACCTCCTCCATACGGTAAGCATACGTCTCCCTCTCCCTCTCCTTCTCCCTCTCCCGCTCTCCTTCTCTCTCTCACTCGCGTCTCTCTCTCCCTCTATCTCTCTCTCTTACTTGCATCTATCTCTCTCTGTTTGCAGGTTTTGTGTGACTGAGAGAGCACCCTCTTGGGCCGCCGCACCGCCGTCTATGCAACTGTGAAGGTAGGTTATTCAAGTGCCTCCGTTTCTTCTTTCAATCCAAGATCGTGATTGCACTCATCATTCATTAGGTGGAGTAGCAAGTTGTATTTTGTTTAATCTTCATGTTGTTATACTATTTGATTGGTTGAACCGTTGTTCTATGTGATGTTGCCTGTTGATGATTGAAGCTGTTAAGCATTGAAAATTAGATTTTCTGTTCTCTGTTACTTGCTAAACTGTTTGGTATTGATCAAATGGGTAAAGTTTCTGGGGATTATTGTCTTGTTTAAACAGTGTGATAGGTGTTGAGGGTAATGTGTTGAGTCACCGGCAAGTGTACCGGGTCGTCGCAAGTAATAAAATAAACACGGTAAGAATTTACCGAGGTTGAACACAAGGATTGGGCTTACCAATTCAACTAATTTCGCGAGAAGTTCGACAAGTTGGTTAAGTAACAGAAAGTGGGTTAAGATTGGAGAGAAAATAGGATCGCAATCAAATTACAAATCAAATAAAGATAAGGTATTAAAATCTGAAATTAAAATATCTAAGGTCTCAATTCCACCTACCCAATCATGCATAGTATCCAAGTGATTATGATTCTTTCCTAAGTTCAATTACAATGTCAACCAGGACCCCCAAATTCTCCTATATCCACTGTCGTGCTTAATAGGACGTATTCGATGATTGGATTAATTACTTACTAGGTCTCATAATCCTAATCATCAAACTCTGTTAATTCTTGTTCCCTATAAGGTTACACCGATCTCCTATTCACTCTCGTGCAATATTCGATCGATGATCCCAATTCAAGTTCTAAAACGTGAATCGCCTCTCAGCCTCAACACGTTTAACTAGTCAATCACGCAACACATATGATCAATGCAATCAAATCAGAATTGGAAAACATCAATTGAAAGAAGGGAGAAAAACATACATCACATTGAATCTATACCGTCATGGGCGGCTTCATTGATCCCTCAGACGAGGGGATTAGTTCCTCATGCTGGTAAAGACAGACAAGCAATCGGACCTAACGACCATAGTAACATAAGGAAAAGAAAAGAGGAGACGCAGCTCCAAAGAGACAAGAAATCGTCCTAAAACGCTACCCTACAGTGGAGAATCCAAAAGCTTTTCAAATCTGATATGAAACAGCAATATATAGGGATTCTGTTTCTCGCCCGCTCGCGGGGCGAGCATACACTCACGACGCGAGAATTAGTTTTGGCACGCTTTCAAATTGGACTCTCGCGAGGCGAGAATATATTCGCGAGACGAATCTTCAAACCTTAATCTGTCACAGCCGTGACCTTTATCACGGCTAGGCCGTGATGGTCTCTGTCTTCCAGGGTCTTCAGACTCTCGCAAGGCGAGAAGACTCTCGTGGGGCGAGACAGAAGTGATGACGGTTGCTGCTTAGCTGATCTTCAGGCTCGCGTGGCGAGCATCCACTCGCGGGGCGAGTATCTCCAGAATGGCAATTTCCACTGTTTCTTGACTTTCCTTGACTCACGGAACTTCACTTATAACCTGAAACAATAAAAAGAAACAAAAAAGCATAATTCTATTCAAAATAGACTAAAAACTACTAAAAATGCCTAGAACGAGTCAATGTCTACTTAGGAACAAAACAAGGCCAAATTTGGGCGAAAACGAGATTGAAATCGAACAATTAGCACATAAACCACAATCCATCTAGTTATAAAACTAGATAAGCCAGAGGCTTATCAAAACACCCCAAACTTAAACCTTGCTTGTCCCCAAGCAAGCTAAAACTCAAAAAGGACTCAAGACTTGGCAAGCCTAAAGGAATCAATCAATCTTCGCACAAATTTCATGTAATCTTAACAAAACAGTTTTTCCTTCAATGAATTCCCCCTTGCATCAATGTAATCCCCACATTCATTTACTTTAAACAATTGAGAACTTCATCATTCATGCATTCATTAATCTAAGTTGAGGATCAAGGTTACACACAAAAGGAAGATCACCAATTTCAAACAATTGGCTTCCTCACAAGGGTATGTAAAATTTCACTCATTCGCTCAAATTCGTCCAGGCTATCAACTTTTCACTCAATTTCACATATCAAGAGCACTTCCCATGAATTTTATTTTCATCTCAAAAATGGTTCCCACGAAAACATGCATGCAACATCAGAAGGTCTTATGCAGGTTGTAATGGGGCCTGGCTTGAGGGTAGGATTTTCAAGGATACTAGGCTTAAGTCCCTAGGAACTAAGAGAGCATGAGCATTTGACACATATTCCACTCAAATTCCTTTTTCCATTTTTCTTTTTGCCTCGGGTGACTACAGCCTTTTCCTTGCTAATCTTTTTGTTTTGCCCCTTTTCCTTTGGCAATTTATTTTGATTTTCTTTTTTTTCTTTTTTCTTTTTCTTTTCTTTTTGCCTTGGGTTTCAACCTTTATTTTTCTTTTTCTCACCCCAATATGACACATCACCTTGTAGCCACCCCAAACTTAGTTTCTCACAATCCTTCTCTTGCTAAGCTTCCATGCTCTCCTAATCCTAAGATTGGGTTAACATGGTTTTTCAGATTTTTGGCTTTAATATAGGGTCATCAAGAAACAATAGGCTAATTAGGCTCAATGTGGCAACTAGGGAACATGCATCAGGGATGGTTCTTTTTAGGCCAAGTAGCTATTTCAAAGAAAATTGCCTAAATCATTTGATGCAACACATAAACATGCAAACCATGAAGAGATTCAAGCAAATCCGGGAAAGTGCAACTTAAAAGTGATTCACACAATCAAAAACAAAGTTGGAGGCTCAAATCCTCACTTGGACATTTTGCAAATTGTTTGACCGAGATACAATTCCTAGTATGTGCACCCCCTCACCCCCAAACTTATCATAAATCAAGTAATCACAATAAAATTCTCAAAGTTCAGTTTTCAATTTTTCACATGGGGATCAACTTTTCTATTATTAGAACCTAGGGGGAAATCATCGATGGTCAAAATAATTCATGCAATCAATCTATGCTCAATTTAATTAAAATCCAACAAGCTTGCCGACACGACATTCATACACAAACTCTTGATCTTCTCAAATTATTCAAGAGTGACAAACAAAAACAAAAACAAGTGAAGGGTAAGAAATTTTTTATCTTAATGGGGTCTGAGCGGACCCCATGCTTTCAGCTGATTTTCCTTCCTCTTTTCATCTCTCTACTACCCCGCTTCACAGCGGGGCTAGTTTCGGCCTCATCCTTGCCCAATTGATTGGCCCATGAGATTCCGGGCTCTCATATGTTGTTCCATCACAAGCAAACATGAACGTTAAGCAATAACATAACAGAATAAACATACAGTTATCCAAGTTTGCCTGTAAAATGTCAGTAAAAATAGTTTCTAACTAGCAAATAGTGTACAACCAAATCGAATCCTAGCTAGAACTATAAGTAAGGAATGCAGGGGCCCGGATCAATGATCAAAATCGATGTCGTCCACCGGGTCACCCTGGTCCTCTGGTGCCTCGTCATCCTCGGGTACCCCCCTGTGGCATAGCACCCTGGTCCCCAGGGTAGTCCTGCCACCCAAGCCGAGGGGAAAGCTCCTCCTCGGAGGGGTATACGGGCACCCGACCCTCCTGCTGGGCTAACGCCATCTCCCGGAAGAACTCACGCATCACCTCCTGATCCCGCCTCATCGCCTGCTGGTTCTACAAGAGCAGAGCCATGTCCGATGGTCGTGGCCTCTGAGTGGGTAGGGGTGGTGGCCTCCTAGGTGCGCCCTGGGCTGTATAGCAGAAACGCCTGATATAATCCCGGTCGATGGGCTGCCGCGGGACCTTTTCCATAACTGTACTCACGGGCACTCCCACCCGGCGTATGAGCTCGGTAATCAGCAAACCAAGCCCCAGGCTCTCCTTCAATGCCCGGGAGTTCGCCTTCATCTGAATGTCTGAGGCGATGACTCCCCCAATGTTAATCATGCGACCTGTCAGAATGCCGTAGAGGAGATGGGCTCTGGCGGCGGTGATGGTGGACACGTGAGAGCTCACTCTAAGGTTAGCGTGTAGGAACGCCGACCAGATCTTGGCATCTGGGGTGAGGTCTTGCCTCCTCAACCGCAAGAGGTTCCCCGATGTCCCCACCTCCCTGACAGCTCCTGGGACACAGCAAGTGTCTATGATGGCCTGAGCGAGGGCCTGTACTGCAGGCAGCTGCTCATAGTCGTAGGGCTCCTCTCCGATCGGGATTGTAACACCCTACTTTTTATTTTCCGATTTTTATTTTTTTTCAGTAAAAATATTTTCGCTGTATTAACCGGTATAAATGTATTTATTTATATTTTTATCCGAGTTCATGGAGATTGATTTTTATGAAATAAAAATCATATTCATACTGTATCTTAGGGTAGAAGCTTAGGATAAAAATTTGGGTTGAAAATTCAGACGGAAATCAGTATGCGTTTTAACTGACAGTATAATTTTAATGAGCAGAAAACCTAATTTTGACTCGTGAACGAAATGATTTATATTTAAATCATATTTTCAACGAGTTTGGTTAGTTTGAAAATTTTCAGTCAAAAACCGAAATCGGGTAAACGACGGAGCTGCGTACGGAATTTTCGGGAACCGCTAACGGATAGGATCGGTGACTCATTAGTGAGTCACTTTGTGTGGCCCAAAGTCAGCCTCACCTCCATCAAATGTGAGCCACATAATTATTAACCATAGTTAAGCAAAGTAACCATAGTTAAGTTAATTATTAACTATGGTTAAGCTTATATTAGTTAAATAATCACAAAACCCATTAATCTAAAAGTTAAAAATCAAACAAGGCCTAAGATTTCCCCTATAAAATCCCTTCAAAACCGTGGTCTTCCTCACCAATTCATTCATCTTCTTCATCACCTTCATCTTCCTCACCAACCAAGTTACAAAATCATAGGAACACCGAATTCCCACAAAAAATAAGACCCTATTCCTTTCTGAAACTCGGAAAACTCTCAACATAAAAGTTGTTCCAATTTCTCTCTTATTTCCAACAAGCTAAAGATCATCAAAAACAGATAAGTGGATTGGGAGATAGGCTCAAATTATCGAAACTGCCCAGAATTCTTAGCAACCCACGAAACAGCAGAAAGAAGGCCCTTTTCTCCCCTGTTATGATCCGAACCAAATGAAACCTTCAACACCAAAGTTGTTCCTTTTCTTATTATCTTTCTAACAAGCCAAAGTTCGTGATTTTTGGATGAGTATATTGTGAGATACACTCACAATACCATCACACCCTCAAGCTGCCCATTTTTCAACTTAGTGATGGTTGACCATCTTCTTCATTTCTTCAATCTTCAAGAGGTTGATTTAATAACCGTGGTGTCATGACTAGGAGCTGAAAGTTCATGTTTCCGGAGATAACCTCAGGTGGGGGAAGGAATCATCCTATCGTCGGAATCGATAAGTAGTATATTATATAATAATTGTGTAGGGCGACCTAAACCCTACTAGTAGTTGAGTAATCGACAAGACCAAAATCACATTGAAAACATTTTCTGGAAAACCAATGGTGATTCGGGGATTGTAGGTTTATCGACACTAAGGTTGATTTTATGATGTTGAGGATGTTTGGATTTATTTATTATTTGATTTGATTCTGATATGCTGGCTGTGATAATTTGTTTTAAGTGATATTTTATGGTGTTTGATTATTTTATTGAATATCTAGATATTTGTAAAAATATCTAGATATTTAGTTAAAATATCTAGGTATTTATTTGGAAAAATCTAGGTATTTATTTGGAAATATCTAGATATTTGTAAAAATATCTAGATATTTATTTGAAAATATCTAGATATTTTATGTTGATATTTATTAACCGTTGATGGATGATTTGCTTTTATTAGTTATATCGAATTGATACTTTATAATATGGATGTTAATATGCTGTTTTGAGGTTGGAATGGTATATGTCTGGGTAATTTCTGGCTAAGGAAAAACTTGGTATTTAAGCGTGTTTATCACCACCTCTTTTTCCTGGGAAGTTATCCGGTATACTATTCACAATTCTTAAATTTGGTGATTTTTATTCCGTTGAATGATATTTTATGATGATTAAGATGTTTATGTGAGAATGTATTATAGCTTGATGATAATTGAATTGCTTGGTTCAACAAAATTATTATTATGATATATGGTTAGAGATGATCTGCCTGGTTTGATAAATTGCTTAGTTGATTTTAAGGAAAGATATATATTGCTCGGAGGTATTTTGTTTGGGTGAGAGTTTTGAATATGAATTAGAGGTGCCTCGCTATTATTTTATAGAAGTGATGTGATATAGAATGTAAGTGGAGGTTATGAGGAAAAGCTTGAGGTATTAGGTTGTTATTGATAAAAGTTAGTGAGAATCATATGTTGCGTTGTTGTTCATAACCGTGTATTTGAGATACACGAGGTCCGAAGTTCTCGTGGACCGTTCCAAAATAGAATTTAAGTTGTGCAACTATAGTGTCATTGCTATGCATGAGCACCCTTGACAGAGTGAGAGAGAAAATCAGGTTGTGCACCGACGGTACTGTGCAGCAATAGTGTCATTGCTTTGCTTGAGCATTCTCACCATGGATGAGAATGTGCACCGGCGTTGGGAACGTGTCACTTGGATGACTGACTGACATTCCTAACGAGGGATGTGTGACAGGATTAGCAGTGGCCACATCAGCATAAAGGTTTAGTTGCATGAGTTGGAGGGTAGAGGATGATGTTATAAAGTATGGATGATTGTAAATTGTGAGTGATGCATGTTTGTAACTATTATTGTATTATATGCTATGAATCCTTTCCGCTTTTGATGATAGAACTGTTTCTTATCCTCTATATCTTTCTGTGTGTTGTATTTCTGATATGATCGTATGAGAAGACCCGATGGAGGAACCAATTGCTGAGGAGTTAGATGGAACTCCGTATGAACCGGATGCTGGAGGTCGAGACAATCCATGGCGATTAGAGTATAGACATTATGGCCAGTGTGTCTAAGGAGTATTTATATTTCCGCTAAGTATGTCTGTATTGCAGTTTTTACCTGTGAGGGATCCTACTGAGAGGGTACCCTTAACAGTGTTTTGGTATTGTCATAAATAAACATGTGTGTATGTATATATTACATATATTACAACCTTGATGTGTTTAATTTGAAAAAGTTATATGATAATTAATTAGATTTTAATTTTTACGTATTTTCAACGATAAACGTGCGATTAAGTAATTAAATAATGAGGTTTTAAACTAAATGTCACAAAGGGGCACAGCGGGGTGTGTCATTTGGTATCAGAGCAGTTCGATTCTAATCGGACTGTGAGGTCTAGGATATTGTTACTGGCCGTGTCTAGTTGAGTCCACATCGGATTTTAACTATGCTTAGAAGATGGGTAGTGTGTCTGAATCAGATGCGATAATTAACATTAGTGTGGCATATGGTATTTATATACTGGTCTATGTGGTATTATATGTCATACTGATAAGAGCGAATGATCTCTTTTACAGAATCATGGCTCGTGGAAGAGGACGTCCGATCGACAGTGAGGACAGAACTCCTGAAAGAATTGTCGGAGCTAACGATGTGGAAAATAATCATACCAGAAGTGGAGGAGAGTCATCTGAGACTCAAGATACCATGAAAAACATAGTTACTGCTCTATTATTACAAACACAGCAGAATGCTGAGATGCTGTAGATGAACAAAGAACAGCAGGAACAACAGAATCAAAGGAGAGCTGCAACAGCTGAAGATGCCGGAATGACTACTTTCCGGAAAGGGAAGCCACCCCAATTCCGAGGAGATTATGATCCAGAGAAGGCAGAATGGTGGGTACAAGAGATCGAGAAGATATTCGATACCATGCGCTGCAGAGAGGATAGGAAAGTGACGTATGCTGCCTTCATGCTAACTGGAGGAGCAGAGTCTTGGCGGAGAGGCAAGCGAAGACTGCTGGATGCCGAAGGCAGAGTTATCAACTGGCAGCTGTTTAGTGACTGCTTCTTTGAGAAGTATTTTCCGCGTCTAATTCGACGCGAGAAAGAAAGGGAATTCATGAGTCTCAAACAAGGCAACACGACGGTTGGTGATTATGCATCACAATTTGAGGCTCTGATTAAGTATTCTGAATTTTATCAGAGATTCCCAGATGAATATTGGCAATGTAGAAGGTTTGAGGAAGGACTCCGACATGAACTCCAGAGGGCTATAGTATCTCTCGATATCCAGAGTTTTCCAGAACTGGTGGAAAGATGCAGCGCGATCGAAAGTCTAGATCAGAGGCTGGCTAATGAGCAGAAACAATTGAGGATTGGAGGTCCTACTTGACCGGGTTTTCAGAGGCGAGGAGGTAGTAACTCTCAATGGAGACAGAGACCATATGCCCGACCAGTGCAGACACCAGCACCAGCACCAGTGATTGGAGCTAGTCAACAGCAGCAAGGCTTAGCTTGTTTCAGATGCGGAGGACCGCATTATCATAGAAACTGCATGGAGCGACCTAATTGTTTTCACTGTGGGAAAATTGGTCATATGTCCCGAGATTGCAGACAGGCTAAGCAACAGTCGGTAGCTGCAGGTAGAGGAAATGGAGGCAATAGGGGTGGAGTTGGAAGATGAGTCACAACAGCAGGACAACAGGGAGCAAGACCTCAAGCCACTGGAAGAGTGTTTACCGTAAGGGGAGCTGAATCCTCTCAATCTGCTGATCTTATACAAGGTATGTGTTTGATAGCTGGTAGACTCTCGTATGTGTTATTTGACTCAGGCGCTACGCATTCATTTATTTTGTATGAGTGCGTGGATCAATTAAAATTAACTGTTTCTCAATTACCTTATACCCTTACAGTATCTACTCCAACTAGTAATCCTTTGACTACCATGTCTATCTGTTTACAGTGTCCTATAGTTGTTGAGAATAGGACATTTATTGTAGACCTTGTCTGTTTGCCTATGCAACAGATAGATGTTATTCTTGGCATGGATTGGCTTTCGGCTAACCATGTAATGCTAGAATGTTCTAGTAAGACCTTATCATTTCTTGAGTCTTCTAGTATAGTCTCTACCAATGAAGGAGTATCCATGAGGAGTGACAATTCTCGACAGTACGTGATGCTGTTCACGGTGGAAACTACTGAGACTCCTAGTATAGATTCTATGCCTAACGTGAGAGAGTTTCCTGAAGTTTTCTCTCCCGACGTTCCAGGTTTACCACCAGAAGGAGAAGTGGAATTCACCATAGATCTTGTACCAGGGACAGGACCTATGTCTATGGCGCCTTATCGAATGTCACCTATAGAATTGGCGGAGTTAAAGAAACAGTTGGATGACATGTTGGGAAAAGAGTTCATAAGACCGAGTGTTTCACCATGGGGAGCTCCGGTGTTGTTTGTTAAGAAGAAAGATGGAAGTGCTAGGTTGTGCACGGATTATAGACAGTTGAACAAGGTAACAATTAAGAATAAGTATCCGTTGCCTAGGATAGATGATCTGATGGATCAATTGAAAGGAGCATCAGTATTTTCCAAGTTTGATTTGAGATCTGGATACCATCAGATTAGAGTAAGGAAGGAAGATATACTCGAAACGGCTTTTAGGACAAGGTATGGACATTACGAGTATTTATTTATGCCATTCGGTGTGACTAACGCGCCAGCAGTGTTCATGGATTATATGAACATGATATTTAGACCGTTCCTTGATAAGTTTGTTGTTGTGTTCATCGACGACATCCTTATCTATTCTCGTACATGGGAAGATCATTAGAAACATTTGAAGGTGGTACTGCAAGTTCTGAAGGATAGGCAGCTTTATGCTAAACTTTCCAAGTGTGAGTTTTGGATAGAAGAAATCCAATTTCTTGGGCATGTGATCAACAAGGAAGGTATAGCAGTAGATCCAGCAAAGGTTGAGGCAGTTCTTAAATGGGAACAACCTAAGTCAGTAAGTGAAGTACGAAGTTTTCTAGGGTTAGCTGGATATTATCGGAGGTTTATAGAGGGTTTCTCGAAGATTGCGTTGTCTATGACGCAGTTGACGAGAAAAAATACAGCTTTTGTATGGACGGACAACTGTGAGCAAAGTTTCCAAAAGCTGAAGGAAAGGTTGACTACATCACCTGTGTTGACTTTACCGGATCCATTAGGACAGTTTGACGTATACTGTGATGCGTCATACCAAGGTTTAGGTTGTGTTCTAATGCAAGAGGGAAGAGTTGTGGCTTATGCTTCCCGACAATTGAAAATTCATGAGAGGAACTACCCGACTCATGATTTGGAATTAGCAGCCATAGTATTCGCATTAAAAATATGGCGCCACTTTCTGTATGGAGCAAAATTTAATGTTTACAGTGACCATAAAAGTCTGAAGTATCTGTTCGACCAAAAGGAGTTGAATATGAGACAACGAAGATGGATGGAGTTTATCAAAGATTATGAGTTTGATTTACTATACCATCCTGGTAAGGCGAATGTGGTAGCAGATGCCTTGAGTAGGAAATCATTGTATGTGTCCGCAATAATGGTTAAAGAGTTGGAATTACTGGAACAATTCAGAGATTTGAACTTAGGAATGGAGTTGGTTGAGGATAAAATTTGCGTAGGCATGATCACTATTAGTAGTGATTTTATGAGAGATCTTAATGATAAACAGGTTCAGGATCTATATCTACAGGAGATAAGTAGAGGTATAGGTGAGGGTAAGATTTCTGAGTTTAGTAGAGGAACAAATGGTGTCCTGAGGTTTAGGGATAGAATATGTGTTCCAGAGGATTTAGAACTTAGGAAGGTGATATTAGAAGAAGCACATAAGAGTAAGTTGAGTATTCATCCTGGATCCACTAAAATGTATCAGGATTTAAAGAAATTGTTTTGGTGGACAAGGATGAAGAAAGAGGTAGCAGAGTATGTGTTATCTTGCCTGGTGTGTCAGAAGGCTAAGATAGAGCATCAAAAGCCGGCAGGTTTATTGCAATCATTAGATATCCCAGAATGAAAATGGGATAGTATATCTATGGATTTTGTGGTTGGATTACCACAAACTCCTAAGAGATATGATGCGATTTGGGTTATCATTGATAGGTTGACGAAGTGTGCTCACTTCTTACCTATGGGTGAAAGCTATAGTTTGGAGAAGTTGACCCAAATATACATCAAAGAAGTTGTTAGGTTACATGGTGTGCCATCGAGCATCGTCTCAGACCGAGATCCTAGATTTACATCTAGATTTTGGAAACAGTTGCACAATTCTTTAGGGACCAAATTGAGGATGAGTTCTGCTTATCATCCCCAAACAGATGGACAGTCAGAAAGGACGATTCAATCATTGGAGGATCTTTTAAGATCTTGTGTTTTGGAAAACACTGGCAGTTGGGATGAGTTCTTGCCATTAATTGAATTTACTTACAACAATAGTTTTCACAGTAGTATAGGGATGGCACCATATGAGGCTTTGTATGGTAGGAAGTGTAGGACCCCGTTATGTTGGTATGAGATTGGTGAAAATCAAGTCTTGGGTCCAGATGTGGTGCAACGGACTACGGAACAAGTTAGGAAGATAAGGGAAAAGATGAAGGAAGCACAGGATAGGCAAAGGAGCTACAGTAACAAGAGAAGGAGACCTTTAGAATTCCAGGAGGGTGATCACGTGTTTTTGAGAGTCACTCCGAAGACCGGAATTGGCAGGGCTATCAAAACTAGAAAACTTACCCCTAGATTCATCGGACCTTTCCAGATTCTTCGAAGGATTGGTCCAGTAGCTTATCATATTGCTTTACCATCTAACCTTGCTAACCTTCATGATGTCTTTCACGTTTCTCAGTTGAGAAAATATTATCCCGATCCTTCACATGCTATTGAGTTTGAGTCTATACCACTGCGAGAGAATCTAGAGTATGAGGCTCTACCGGTAAGGATAGCAGATAGAGAGATTAAGGAACTTCGCGGTAGACAAATTCCTTTAGTTAAGGTCATATGGGATGAAACTACTGGAGATGCTACTTGGGAACGTGAAGCAGATATGCAACAACGATATCCACATCTTTTGAGGTACGTAAATTCCGAGGACGAAATTTTTTTTTCTAAGAGGGGTAGTAATGTAACACCCTACTTTTTATTTTCCGATTTTTATTTTTTTCAGTAAAAATATTTTCGCTGTATTAACCGGTATAAATGTATTTATTTATATTTTTATCCGAGTTCATGGAGATTGATTTTTATGAAATAAAAATCATATTCATACTCTATCTTAGGGTAGAAGCTTAGGATAAAAATTTGGGTTGAAAATTCAGACGGAAATCGGTCTGCGTTTTAACTGACAATATAATTTTACTGAACAGAAAACCTAATTTTGACTCGTGAACGAAATGGTTTATATTTAAATCATATTTCCAACGAGTTTGGTTAGTTTGAAAATTTTCAGTCAAAAACCGAAATCGGGTAAACGACGGAGCTGCGTACGGAATTTCCGGGAACCGCTAACGGATATGATCGGTGACTCATTAGTGAGTCACTTTGTGTGGCCCAAAATCAGCCTCACCTCCATCAAATGTGAGCCACATAATTATTAACCATAGTTAAGCAAAGTAACCCTAGTTAAGTTAATTATTAACTATGGTTAAGCTTATATTAGTTAAATAATCACAAAACCCATTAATCTAAAAGTTAAAAATCAAACAAGGACTAA
Organism: Sophora flavescens; assembly: GCA_030762895.1. NCBI lineage: Eukaryota > Viridiplantae > Streptophyta > Magnoliopsida > Fabales > Fabaceae > Sophora > Sophora flavescens. The sequence continues at coordinate 76,136,222 of CM061062.1, forward strand.
GATTTCCCCTATAAAAGCCCTTCAAAACCGTGGTCTTCCTCACCAATTCATTCATCTTCTTCATCACCTTCATCTTCCTCACCAACCAAGTTACAAAATCATAGGAACACCGAATTCCCACCAAAAATAAGACCCTCTTCCTTTCTGAAACTCGTAAAACTCTCAACATAAAAGTTGTTCCAATTTATCTCTTCTTTCCAACAAGCTAAAGACCATCAAAAACGGATAAGTGGATTGGGAGATAGCCTCAAATTACCGAAACTGCCCAGAATTCTTAGCAACCCACGAAACAGCAGAAAGAAGGCCCTTGTCTCCCCTGTTATGATCCGAACCAAATGAAACCTTCAACACCAAAGTTGTTCCTTTTCTTATTATCTTTCTAACAAGCCAAAGTTCGTGATTTTTGGATGAGTATATTGTGAGATACACTCACAATACCATCACACCCTCAAGCTGCCCAGTTTTCAACTTAGTGAAGGTTGACCATCTTCTTCATTTCTTCAATCTTCAAGAGGTTGATTTAATAACCGTGGTGTCGTGACGAGGAGCTGAAAGTTCATGTTTCCGGAGATAACCTCAGGTGGGGGAAGGAATCATCCTATCGTCGGAATCGATAAGTAGTATATTCTATAATAATTGTGTAGGGCGACCTAAACCCTACTAGTAGTTGAGTAATCGACAAGACCAAAATCACAATGAAAACACTTTCTGTAAAACCAATGGTGATTCGGGGATTGTAGGTTTATCGACACTAAGGTTGATTTTATGATGTTGAGGATGTTTGGATTTATTTATTATTTGATTTGATTCTGATATGCTGGCTGTGATAATTTGTTTTAAGTGATATTTTATGGTGTTTGATTATTTTATTGAATATCTAGATATTTGTAAAAATATCTAGATATTTATTTGAAAATATCTAGATATTTAGTTAAAATATCTAGATATTTATTTGGAAAAATCTAGGTATTTATTTGGAAATATCTAGATATTTGTAAAAATATCTAGATATTTATTTGAAAATATCTAGATATTTTATGTTGATATTTATTAACCATTGATGGATGATTTGCTTTTATTAGTTATATCAAATTGATACTTTATAATATGGATGTTAATATGCTGTTTTGAGGTTGGAATGGTATATGTCTGGGTAATTTCTGGCTAAGGAAAAACTTGGTATTTAAGCGTGTTTATCACCACCTCTTTTTCCTGGGAAGTTATCCGGTATACTATTCACAGTTCTTAAATTTGGTGATTTTTATTCTGTTGAATGATATTTTATGATGATTAAGATGTTTATGTGAGAATGTATTATAGCTTGATGATAATTGAATTGCTTGGTTCAACAAAATTATTATTATGATATATGGTTAGAGATGATGTGCCTGGTTTGATAAATTGCTTAGTTGATTTTAAGGAAAGATATATATTGCTCGGAGGCATTTTGTTTGGGTGAGAGTTTTGAATATGAATTAGAGGTGCCTCTCTATTATTTTATAGAAGTGATGTGATATAGAATGTAAGTGGAGGTTATGAGGAAAAGCTTGAGGTACTAGGTTGTTATTGATAAAAGTCAGTGAGAATCATATGTTGCGTTGTTGTTCATAACCGTGTATTTGAGATACACGAGGTCCGAAGTTCTCGTGGACCGTTCCAAAATAGAATTTAAGTTGTGCAACTATAGTGTCATTGCTATGCATGAGCACCCTTGACAGAGTGAGAGAGAAATTCAGGGTGTGCACCGACGGTACTGTGCAGCTATAGTGTCATTGCTTTGCATGAGCATTCTCACCATGGATGAGAATGTGCACCGGCGTTGGGAACGTGTCACTTGGACGACTGACTGACATTCCTAACGAGGGATGTGTGACAGGATTAGCAGTGGCCACATCAGCATAAAGGTTTAGTTGCATGAGTTGGAGGGTAGAGGATGATGTTATAAAGTATGGATGATTGTAAATTGTGAGTGATGCATGTTTGTAACTATTATTGTATTATATGCTATGAATCCTTTCCGCTTTTGATGATAGAACTGTTTCTTATCCCCTATATCTTTCTGTGTGTTGTATTTCTGATATGATCGTACGAGAAGACCCGATGGAGGAACCAATTGCTGAGGAGTTAGATGGAACTCCGTATGAACCTGATGCTGGAGGTCGAGCTGTGATCCATGGCGATTAGAGTATAGACATTATGGCCAGTGTGTCTAAGAAGTATTTATATTTCCGCTAAGTATGTCTGTATTGCAGTTTTTACCCGTGAGGGATCCTACTGAGAGGGTACCCTTAACAGTGTTTTGGTATTGTCATAAATAAACATGTGTATGTATATATTACATATATTACAACCTTGGTGTGTTTAATTTGAGAAAGTTATATGATAATTAATTAAATTTTAATTTTTACGTATTTTCAACGATAAACGTGCGATTAAGTAATTAAATAATGAGGTTTTAAACTAAATGTCACAAAGGGGCACACCGGGGTGTCTCAGGGATCCCCAAGCAGGAGTTAATGTCTGAAGCGGTGAAAGTGATGGGGACCCCCTGAACCTCTGTCACGCAGCTCGGGCCTGTGACCTCGAGTTTGAGAGCGTTGGCATAAAATTCCTGCACCAGTTTGATGTCATACCGGTGAGGAAGATCATCCAACATCTCCCAACCTCGGCTGCGAATCTGCTCGAGGACTTCAGCGTAGTTGTTTCCCACTAGGGACACACGCCGCTCTAGAACCATCTCCTTCCTCACCACCAGGTTCCAATGCTCCCTATGATCAGGAGAGCGGAAACTGGGAGAGAAGGAGGTGGCTCTAGAGGAGGCGCCAGGCCCTGAAGGCAACACAACGTCGTTCCCCAGAGCAGATGCACGCTTCTTGCGCTTGACCGGCTGCTTTTCAGCAGGGTTGCTCTTAGGCGGAGCCATACCTAAAAATCAGAAAAGTCCCAATACAGTGCAATAATCAATATTCAAAATATGCAACCCAGAATCATAATTACAGTATTAACCCCCCCCACTGTCCTACTATCATACAGATATGCAATGAACACCACGACAGTATCCCCACTGCATTTATAACACTTAGAGCAGAGACAATGCACAGTAGCATTCCTTAAACTAGATCAGTTCATGAACATGGCATCTACCCTATTACCAGTCATAATCATAAATTTAGTGCACAGTGTGCCTGTATGCATTCCACAGAGCATGAACAGGGGAAGCGATGAACTTACCTTGCAGAGATGAAGGGCTGTGACTGCGTTAGAGTGAGACTGTGTGAACTGAGTGAGAGGGGACGTGAGGTAGAGTGCGAGAGTGATGAGTGATGAGTGTGAGAGAGAAAGAGAGAAAGAAGGAGTGTTTCAGAGTCTGAGAGAGAAGAGGAATGGTGAGGGTCGCGTGAATGCCTCGCGATCCGCTCGTGGGGCTATATAGTTTTCCTCTTTCGCGAGGCGAAAGCACCCTCGCGACGCGAATTTTAAAATTTTGCCCCAAATTGAAAACCCTAATTGCATATTCACGAGGCGAGACATCACTCACGAGGCGAATCTGGAAAAATGTTCTTCACACTTTCCAGAATAGCGAGGCGAGTAATAACTCGCGGGGCGAATCTGGAATTTCCAACAGCTGGTGATGCCCAGATTCGCCTGGCGAAAGTGGATCTCGCGACGCGAGGCAGAAGCTTGAGCTTTATAGTGAGATTCCAGGGCTTCTGCCTCGCGAGGCCAGTATGGATTCGCGAGGCGAGTATCTAATTTTTTTTTTATTATTTTTTTTTATCTAAGAAAAGAAAATAACAGAAACTAAAAAATAATAAAGGATATCTAGCTTGGGTTGCCTCCCAATAAGCGCTTCTTTAACGTCACTAGCTTGACTTATTAAGAAGCATCCACCTGGATCCCATAGCCTGTGGCATAAAGGCCAAGAGATGCTCATCATGTGAGATCCTCCACCCGGATCCTATGGTTTGTGAAGTGGCATTTGCAGAAGCAATACGAATCTATTCACAATTCCACCTAGCCCGTGTGTGAAGACTCCATTGACCTCTGCAATTATGAACTCACTTCCTCTCGGGTCAAATGGTGTTTTCTCGAGGAAGTGTGCCAGACAAGTGGGAGGGTCTAACTTACCGGTGTCCACACATGCATGTAAGCCAACATATTTATTTAATGCAGCAAAATCAGCTTGTTTAACAAGCATGGTGGAGTCCACCACCGCATCATCCGCACTTTGATCCATCTCCCCTTGCTCCGGTACCTTGTCACTTGTCAATTCCTCTTTCTCAGGTTGCTCTTCCTCAACATGTGGTTGTTCCGGGGCCTTGTCTTCCTCAACTTCCTGAGAACTAGTTGCATTCTTGTTAGATCCCAACACCCCAATGCTTCTAGTTGTTACGGCATCGCATTGGTTCTTAGGGTTGTTCTCGGTATCACCTGGGAAAGTGCTTGGGAGACCCTCATTTAGTTGCTTTGCGAGCTGAGCAACCTGTGTCTCCAGATTCTGAATTGCCGCCCCTGTATGAGCCGCCAACTTATCAATGGCTGTGCTTGTATTGATTGCCAACTTCTCAACTGCCGCATTCAGCTTCTCAAGAGCCAACTCCCAAGGTTGTCTTCCACCATCCTGTTGAGGTTGTTGTTGCCAATTCTGTTGAGGTTGTGGTTGCCCGGCTAAACCACCGCCAGCATTACTCCAAGCGAAACCCGGATGGTCTCTCCTTATATAACCCCAATACTGATTCTGACTCTGATAGTTGTTCTGGGGCACGCTGTCATAGAAATTATGGCATGAGTCCACATATTCTTGAGAGAAGTAGAACGGACAGCTCTGAGTGTCATGGTCTCCATTACAATTTTCGCAACCCGGAAGCATTCCCTCGTGTACCTCGCATACAAAACAAGGCAAGACCAAGTGGAATCAAAGAAGTAGAGAGAGATAATAAAAAATAAAGATAAAAATAAAAATAAAAATAAAAATAACTTAACCAAATAATCAAACTTCCCTAAAAATTAGGAAAATTGGTTGTGACAATCCCCGGCAACGGCGGCAAAAACTTATTGAGTCACCGGCAAGTGTACCGGGTCGTCGCAAGTAATAAAATAAACACGGTAAGAATTTACCGAGGTCGAACACAAGGATTGGGCTTACCAATTCAACTAATTTCGCGAGAAGTTCGACAAGTTGGTTAAGTAACAGAAAGTGGGTTGAGATTGGAGAGAAAATAGGATCGCAATCAAATTACAAATCAAATAAAGATAAGGTATTAAAATCTGAAATTAAAATATCTAAGGTCTCAATTCCACCTACCCAATCATGCATAGTACCCAAGTGATTATGATTCTTTCCTAAGTTCAATTACAATGTCAACCAGGGCCCCCAAATTCTCCTATATCCACTGTCGTGCTCAATAGGACGTATTCAATGATTGGATTAATTACTTACTAGGTCTCATAATCCTAATCATCAAACTCTGTTAATTCTTGTTCCTTATAAGGTTACACCGATCTCCTATTCACTCTCGTGCAATATTCGATCGATGATCCCAATTCAAGTTCTAAAACGTGAATCGCCTCTCAGCCTCAACACGTTTAACTAGTCAATCACACAACACATATGATCAACGCAATCAAATCAGAATTGGAAAACATCAATTGAAAGAAGGGAGAAAAACATACATCACATTGAATCTATACCGTCATGGGCGGCTTCATTGATCCCTCAGACGAGGGGATTAGTTCCTCATGCTCGTAAAGACAGACAAGCAATCGGACCTAACGACCATAGTAAAATAAGGAAAAGAAAAGAGGAGACGCAGCTCCAAAGAGACAAGAAATCGTCCTAAAACGCTACCCTACAGTGGAGAATCCAAAAGCTTTTCAAATCTGATCTGAAACAGCAATATATAGGGATTCTGTTTCTCGCCCGCTCGCGGGGCGAGCATACACTCGCGACGCAAGAATTATTTTTGGCACGCTTTCAAATTGGACTCTCGCGAGGCGAGAATATATTTGCGAGGCGAATATTCAAACCTTAATCTGTCACAGCCGTGACCTTTATCACGGCTAGGCCGTGATGGTCTCTGTCTTCCAGGGTCTTCAGACTCTCGCGAGGCGAGAAGACTCTCGTGGGGCGAGACAGAAGTGATGACTGTTGCTGCTTAGCTGATCTTCAGGCTCGCGTGGCGAGCATCCACTCGCGGGGCGAGTATATCCAGAATGGCAATTTCCACTGTTTCTTGACTTTCCTTGACTCACGGAGCTTCACTTATAACCTGAAACAATAAAAAGAAACAAAAAAGCATAATTCTATTCAAAATAGACTAAAAACTACTAAAAATACCTAGAACGAGTCAATGTCTACTTAGGAACAAAACAAGGCCAAATTTGGGCGAAAACGAGATTGAACTCGAATAATTAGCACATAAACCACAGTCCATCTAGTTATAAAACTAGATAATCCAGAGGCTTATCATAATGATGGCAGGGTGTTTGATGAAAAGCCTGAATTATCATGATTTGTAAAGTATATATTTTTACTAGGTGGTGCAGGTGCTGATTGGTTTTTAATTGTACTTTAAAATTGCTTGCTTTATGACTACTTGAGTTCTGGTATTTTAGTGTTTATAGGATCATTATACTTCTGCCACCTTTTGGCATATATCCAATTGGTTCTAATCTGGTTTTGTTTCTACTTTTGAAATCCCTCTTTTGGTGTAGCTAAAGGTAAATAATATTTTTGTGATGTTAAAAATGAAAATAACTTAACTAAATGATCATTGTTTTAATTTGATTGACCTTTTATGATATTTATGCTATGGTTATTGCTTAAGAGGATTTTTGATTTCTCAAGTCATCTTGGTGAACATGCTATGCTGGTTTGTCTCATGTGCATTGCTCCATTTTACCACTTTTCTTTTTATTACATCTTTTATTTTACCTCTCTGTTTAGGGTTCCTGCACTATCAGTTCCCCACACTCTCTTCCCTTCCAATCACGCCACCTGCACACAGCACACTTTGGGCACACTTATATAAGTTGTTGAAGTACATAACATACCTTTTTTTTATTGCTTTGCCACTAAAACAATGCCCGACTTAAACAAGCTATGGTAATGATATGTAATGAAAATGTTTTGTTTATACTTTCATGAGTGGCAAGTGTGCAAGTAGGTTAATGATTTCCAAGTTTATACTTTGATCACAAGAGCCTTTGTTGATGTTATTATTTTTTCTTACAGTTTTCTTTGTCTATTGACAACCGCTCTAGTCGTCACTCATTTTCACTATTTGCTTGGAGTTGAGGTAGGTCAAATACTCTATCTTTTTCATTGTTGCTAGTGGTTCTTGAAGACTTTGAATTGATTTGTTGATTGTTAGTGAAGAGCTGAGCTCAATAGGATTCTGGTTGTGTGCTGGTAGATTAGAAATGATGCATGTGGTTGCAATTGAATATGTTGTTTGTTAGTGGAGAGTTGAGCTCAATAGGATGCTGGTTGTGTGCTGGTAGATTAAAATTGATGCATGTGGTTGCAAACTTTATATGTTGTTTGTTAGTGGAGAGCAGAGCTCAATAGGATGGATGTGTCAATTCTATGCCTTGATTGCCATTTTTATGTCCTTATTAACGTTTTTGTCGCTAAAATTGTGCTGTGTATATAGAGTTAAATTTGTATCTTCTGTTATGGTTAATAAGTTAGAATAGCCTTAGTGGAGAGCAGAGCTCAATAGGATGTGATCCTGTCAAAAAGTGGGATGCTTGTTGTGTGTTGCAAATTTAGAAGTTATGCATGTGTTTGACAATTATGTGTTACTTGTTAGTGGAGAGCGGAGCTCAATAGGATGTTTGCTACTATATTTTATCTAAGTTTGTATTGAATTATGCTTCAATATATATTTGTTGAAGTATGCTGCAATCCTTATAAGTCAATGGTTTTATTTTCTGCTAGAGTTAATTATTAAGTTACGAAAGCCTTAGTTTCCTATTTGAGATTCAATATTAATGAGCATGCGTACCTTTTCAGGGTACGCATGCTCATTGTATTGAATCTTGAATTGTCCAAGTGGGACAGTTTGGGAAAAAACCTTTTTCACACTCGTACAATAGTCATTTCAATGTTCAAATGCCTTATATATTTGTTGAAATCTCGATCTGATGCGTTTCCTTTTGTTCTCCTGGTGCATACTTGATTGCGGTGATTCTCACCGTGCTCGAGTCGTGTACTTGGAGACCGATGGGAAATGCTGCCAAAATTTTGTCAAGTATAAGGTATTTGATTATGGGAATAACTATTATTAGCCGAGTGTGGTAAAGGTTTCTTCTCGAATGGGATAGGTTCATACCTTGTCATAAGAACGATATTGATGGAGTTATTGGAATGCACCGTAATATATAAGTGTTATTGTTGGGTTGGTCAGGCTATTTAATTGCCAGCAATGGATATTCCGGAGAATCAGAAATGGATGTATCGTAGGTTGGATCGGAATAAACGTCTTAGGGAAGAGTATAGAGTTGGAGTGGGTGAGTTTATAGAGTTTGTTGTTAGCCAGGAGAGATTTATATGGCTGAGCGGTGATCATTTGAGGTGTCCTTGCAAAAGATGCAAGTGTCAATCTTTCAAAAGCATGGATGGAGTTGTAGCCGATCTTTATGAGAAGGACTTCATACCTGATTACTATTGGTGGAGTAACCATGGTGAGACGTTGCCTGATTTAAACCCGATTGTGTTTGAAGGTTCGTACTATGGAAGTGGTGACCGGAGGGATTAATTGAATCCATACGAGCAGATGATAATGGATCATGCTGGACCATCGGTTGGTGTTGTACTAGAAGAAGATGGGGGAGAAGATGGTGGAATGGGTTCCCAATACATAGAGGAGAATCTGAATCCCGAAGCTCAAAGATTCTATGATATGCTGAGGGCTGCACGATCTCCATTGTGGGAAGGATGTCGGGAGTACACGGAGTTGTCGATGTGCATGGAATGGTTGAGTATTAAATCTGACTACAATATGCAAGAAGGCTGTTTTAATCGCCTCACCAGGTCAGTGTCCAAGGCGTTGCCAGAAGAAAATCGGATGCCTACTAGTTTTTATCATGCTAAGAAGTCTGTGGAAAATTTGGGTTTGGGGTGTTTGAAAATTGATTGTTGTCCGAATGGATGTATATTGTACTATAAGGATGATTCAGCGGAGAGCATAACATGTTGTCGATTTTGTGGTGCGGATCGGTATAAGACAACCACTAGGATGGACATTGAGAAGAAGAGGTAGCTAAAAAAGATGTGGTACTTTCCGCTCGTGCCAAGACTTACAAGATTGTACTCTTCGATGGCCACTGCAGCTCACATGAGGTGGTATAGTGAGCCTGAGAGGGAGCAAGATGTCTTGTGTCATCCATCTGATGGAGAAGCTTGGAAGCATTTTGATAGGGTTAATATGGCATTTTCGCAGGACCCTCGGAACGTCCGATTGGGGTTATCTACTGATGGATTTAATCTTTTTGGGCAGTCTGGAAAAGCATACTCTTGTTGTCCGGTTATCCTGACTCCGTACAATCTTCCCCCGGGGATGTGCATGAAGCGGGAGTTTATGTTCCTAACAGTCATAATTCCGGGTCCGTCTAATCCAAAAGGTAAGATTGATGTGTACTTGCAGCCGCTGATAGATGAGTTGACGATGCTGTGGAATGATGGTGTGTTGACATATGACGTATCTTTGAGTCAGAATTTCATGATTAAAGTAACTTTGATGTGGACGATCAACGACTTTCCCGCCTATGGGATGATGTCGGGTTGGATGATCGCGGGAAAGCTTGGATGCCCAATATGTATGGAGCGATCGAAGGCATTCACGCTTAAAAACAGTCGAAATATCTCATATTTTGATTGTCATCGTCAATTCCTTCCAAAAGATCATCCTTATAAGTGGAACAAGAATGCATTCAAGAAGCGTTGTGCGAAAACAACACCGCTTCCACCACGTTTGACTGGCCCTAATGTATGGCGGAGAGTACAGTACTTACCGGTCGTCCATGAATCCCAAGGAGAACATATTCCTGATTATGGCGTCAACCATAATTGGACAAAACAAAGTATATTTTGGAGGTTACCGTATTGGAGGACGCAGCTACTCCGTGACAACATTGATGTCATGCATACTGAGAGGAATGTGTTTTTGAATGTGTTTGACACTGTGATGGACATCAAGGGGAGGACAAAGGATACAAATAAAGCCCGATTGGATCTGGCTGAAATTTGTAATCGGAAGGAGCTTGAGTTGCAGGATGGTGGTCATGGCAGACTTATCAAACCGAAGGCAAGTTCTACACTAAGTAAAACACAAAGTGGCCGTCTGTAAGTGGGTTAAAGAACTAAAGTTACCAGATGGGTATGCTTCCAATCTGGGTAGATGTGTTGACATTAAGGAAGCAAAGTTACATGGAATGAAGAGTCATGATTGCCACGTGTTCATGCAATGGTTGCTTCCAATTGCGTTCGATGCATTACCGAAGCAAATTTGGAACCCACTTGTTGAGCTTGGCCACCTTTTCAGGGAGCTTACATCGACAACACTAAATGTGAATCAATTAAAGGATATGGAAGTCAAGATACCCGTTTTGTTATGTAAGCTGGAGCAAATCTTCCCGCCGAGTTTCTTTGATTCCATGGAACACCTGCCAGTTCATCTACCTTACGAAGCAAGAGTCGGTGGCCCAGTCCAATACCGCTGGATGTATCCATTTGAGAGGTAAACAATATCAATTATTTTACTTAATACATATGAAATTCACGAACACGAAATCATATTTAGCTTTCCCTAAAACTAGTAATTATTTGTATGTATCCCTCTTTAATAGGTTCCTGCACTCCCTTAAACACAAAGTCAAGAACAAGGCACGAGTGGAGGGTTCCATTTGTGAAGCATACTTAGTAGAGGAGACTTCCACTTTTGCCTCTTATTGCTATCCAGACGAAGTTAACACGAGAAGGACAAGGATGCCTAGAAACGTTGATTCGGGAGAAGGAAGTTCAACTACTCCTCCTATATCAATATTCAACTATCTGGGCAGATTTAGTGGCAAATCAAAAGGATATTTCTTGGAGCAGCGTGACATTAATGCTGCTCATCTGTATATCCTTCAAAATTGTGAAGAGGTAGCACCATATTTAGAGTAAGTTTCTACAATGTCTTTTATAAGTTCAATTGACATTTATGATTATTAATCGTCCTGCTATTAATCTCCCATATGTAGGTTGTACGACAATTTTCTAAGGGATCTCCAACCTGACATTTCAAACGATCAGGTTGATCGAGAAATTACTTCTCACTTTGCTACGTGGTTCAGTAAATATGTAGGTTAAGCATCTTCATTTGTTACAATACATTTTATCTCCTTAAATATATAGCATGTATAAGAATAATATAATATTTGATTTTTTAGGTACTAGATCCAGAAAAAATGTTCAAAATCCATTGTTGACAAATTTGGCATGAGGGCCTAACAGATGGGTTACATCATGGAATACTTACATTGTAAATGGATATAAATTTAACACAAAAACATGGAATGAAAGAATGCAGTCGTGTAACTATGGTATTTGTGTGCGAGCCACTGATGGCAATGTAGAGGATGATTTATATTGGGTTCTAACTGACATCCTTGAACTCGATTATACTGGTTTCCCCGTGATGAAGTTAGTTATCTTCAAGTATGATTGGTTTGATCCTACTCTTGACGTAGGGGCAAAAATCGATAAAAAATATGGTATTGTTCAAGTTAGGCTGTCTCGTAGGTATAATAAGGCGTACGACCCATTCATTTTTTCTCAACAGGCAGATCAGGTTTATTACTCGCCATATCCCGAAGGACATCAAGGCTAGTTGGGTGTTATTAAGATAAAGGCTCGTAGTATAATTACTGATAATGTAATCAACCAGCCTGAAAAAGATGCTCCGTACCAAGATGATGAGTTTTCAAGACCCCATGCACCGTTGCAAATTACGCCAGATATTATTATTAACTCTCTGGCGGACATTTCCGAAAATGGGGAATAAGTTGAAAGAGAGTTAATGGATCAATCTGAGTTGGACGCATCTAGCGAAGGCACATTCCGATCAAGTGAGACTGATGAGAGTGAGGGTGAATTTAGTGATGGAGATTCTACTTAGGTAATTTATTTATGTCATAATTCATTGTGTAAATGTCATTCTACTTAGGTAATTTATTTTTGTATTATTTACACTGTTGTGTAATCATTTTTTCATTTTTCACACAGATGGCAGATTCCTCTAGAGGTAGGGGTCGTCGTGGAGGTCGTGCCAGAGGTCGTGCTGCGAGAGTCCCTTCGCCGGTCGACCCACAGCCTTCAGATCGAGACCACCCTACTAGCACCTCTGTGGACGGGACACCTCATGGTGATGGACTTGCACCCCCTACCCAGCCTCATGTGGTTGGGACACAGGCTGCACCGTCATCATCCATACCTATGACAGGACCATCATCGTCATCATCGGGACAGGAGAGTCGTGGTCCATCCGACAGGAGGATTCTTCTTATCCCCAGGGGGGATAACGAGTAAGCTAATTTAATTTTTTAATATATATAAAGTATCGTTAATTTCTATTTACTTGTTTTTTTTATTGATTTATAATATTTATTAATGCTCTAATTTTGCTGCAGCTTTCTGCCCGCGAATGGCCCTTCTGATTCGATATCGAAGATCCTGCGACGCAAGTTTGATGGTCCATGGCCTACATGGAAGGCCATCCCAGGGGGCCATAGGGATCAGTTGTTTCAAGAGTTTAAGGTAACAATTTATTAAGTTATTTAAATTAAATTTACATTATATATATATATACATACACGAATTTCCTAACAACTGTAAGTTGCAGAAAGAGTATAGGTGGGACGTAGCTTTAGAGGGTCTCGTCAGGGACATATTTGAGCATAAAGGCTCACTGGTCATGAAGAATTTGACGAACAAGCTGAGGAAGGGTAAGAATAAGGGGAAGTGGGTGGATCCTGAGATCAGGAGGCAGCTGGACCAGTATTGGGCTACTGAGAAGTTACAGGAGATCCAGGCCACGGCTTGGCCTAATCGAGCATCTGATGGTGGCGCATGTACTTGGACCGGCGGGTCTAAATCAGCCGCCGCCCACTACGACGAGCTGGTAATACATTAAAATTTTGACTTATTATACTATTTAATGAGTTTTCATTTTTAAATATTATTATGAATTTAAGATTATGTTTTTCTATGCAGAAAGCACAGAAACAGCGGGCCCCCACTGCTATGGAGTTGGTGGAGAGGACGAAGAAGTTGAAGTTGGGGACATGGGTCAACGACAAGGCCCGTAACTATGCTGTAAGAAAAAAAACAATTTAGTGTCTACTTGTAATTTATTATAAATGATTTGTTAATATTGATTATAATTTTAACTAAATCTAATCAACTATACTTTGTAGGTGGGCTTCAACGAGAAGAAGGAAGATGCCATATCACGTGCCTCACAGTCACAAGATGAGGCCTTGACTGGTGATGGCCCCAGCTCTCCTATCTCCATCGACGATAATGCCATTTATTTGGAGGTCGTCGGGGGCAGGAACAAGAAGGGGCACGTGTATGACCTCAGACACCTGGGAGGCGAGTTTATCACTTCATCATCCGGCACGCCTGCTCCTTCCTACACCGATACCGTCCCTCTGGAGTAGTTCAACCAAATGCAGGACACCATCATGCAGCTGAACGCGAAGCTTCGGGAGAAGAGCGAGAGAGAGCAGCAGATGGCGAACCAGAGTGCACAGTTGACTCAGGCACACCAGCAGCTGATGCAGATGAGCATCGAGCAGGGCCAGACACTGCGGCTGGTGTTGGAGCATATGAGGATCCATACTCCAGTTGCTCAGGGTGATGCTTTGACGGTTGTGCGCTGCTGCCGCTCCTCCCGCCTCGCGCCGCCACTACGATGCCGCTATCACTCTCTGGAGAGGACGATCAGATAGCAGACGTCGGTGGTACGGACGCTGAGGATGATTGGGTTCCTCCACCTCCTCCTCATCATGACTGATTTTTTTTTTTCATTTTTTTTGACTTTAAACGATTCTTGTACGACACTTTGGATTATATATATTTATATATATATATATATTCATTATTTCTTATGATTGTATATTTCATTATTAATTTGGTGTGTTATATTAGTAATTTTGTTAAACTTTAAAGAAAAACAGAAAAAAATTTATTATTTTAAAAATTAAATTTTAAAAAAATTTAATAAAAACCAGTTTAGCGATCGAATTAGAAACCAATAATTCCGTCGCTAAACTTTAGTTAACATTAACAGATTGTGGTCTAGCGACCGAAAATCCATCGCTAATATAGGTTAACAGTAACCAACATTGGCAACCGAACTAGCAACCGATTATCGGTCGCTAAAAATGGTTACCCAAACAATGCGACCAATCGTGTAACGACCGTTTTTTATTATTTAGCGACCGAAATTACGGTCGCCATTTAGCGACCGAATTATTATTTCAGTCTCTAAAAGCTTAGCGACCAGGTTATCAGCCACCACCATTAATCGGTCGCTAATTGGGTCGCTATATTAAATAGCGACCGAATTATAAAGTTTAGCAACCGAATATGCTGGTCGCTAATCAGTTGATTTTTTGTAGTGAGACCAAATATGCACGAAAAATATGTTAGGGACCAAAATCGCACATGACCAATAATAAGGGACCAAAACTGTAATTCAGCCTATAATTTATATAATCATTTTAATTTTTATATATTAAAAAGCTAATTTTCATATACTAAAGTTATATTAAACGCAAAGCAAGGGGCTTCATGTGTGTTTGGTTTCATGGAAACTCCAGAATTGATTCTGCCCTCTGTCAAACCTAATTTTAGCATAAACGAAATGTTTGATTACTGTCAGCTAAAATTGATTTTGCCTCTAGAAACGATTATGACTAGAAGCTACAAAAAGTAGCTTTTAAGTTGAGTTAAAAATTTATGTAAAGTTTTACATCAAACTTACTTCCAAGATAAAAACATTCAAGCATAAATCACTTCACTTCAAACTCAATTTTAAAAAATTAATTACATTCAAAATCACTTTTATCACACGATCATCAAAACACACACTTCAACCTGTGTCAAGAAATTCATGTTACGTGGCTGTGGCAATGCCTTGATGGCTGCGCTCGCGACTCACTCCCTCTTGTCTCAGTTCAGTTCTCACGTGCGGCCTTATCTGCAAGAGCAAGATGGTTTCTTGGAAGTTTCTAATTTTAATATCAAACTTTAACATGCAGTTGCTTCCTCTCTTTTTATTTGCATACAAAGTTGCTTACTTTAGTAGTCTTTCCACGTCACGTTCCCCGATCATTATATATGTGAATTTTATGACTCATATCTCGCACACTTACAACTGCATTATTCTCTTTCTGTTTTCTAATATCACAGATTTTCTTGTTATCATCTTCATTCCGAACAACACCATGCCATTCCCGCCGGAAACGGTCACAGCATACTTCGTTATCACCACATCCTTGTTAGCTTCAATTGCAATTAAGTGTCAAGGCTTAAACATGACCAATCCTTTCCAACAAACCAAGCCCAACCATGTTGCTTTTCCTCACTGCCATACTTTGGCATGCAGTTGCATCAACAGCCCAAGTGAGGTCAGCAACTATTATCACATTCCATGTTTCTGGGGTCATTGCATGAAAGTCACTCTTGTGGATCCTCCTCATTCACTTTTGGTGTTTTATCATCATCAAGGTGCTTCTATTATCGGTTCATTCTATGGTGAACCACCCAAAATTTACACCACCCATTGTATCACGCATGTGACAAGTGCTGAACCAATCATTTTGACACCTGGACATTTGACTTTTCAATTAGTCAAGGTTTGAAAATTTGATCCAACCATATGGCTAATTGATTGGCCCACAATTTGCCACATGGATGGTGTAATGGGTGGTGTAAATTTTGGGTGGTGCAACTTAGCCCAAGCCTCTGTTATCGGTTGCCCCATTTTGCTTCTTCCACGAGCATATTTGTAAGCTTTTCCTTGCTCTCTTGAGTCTCTTGTGCTCCTTCTACCAGCATATTTGTAAGATCCCCCGTGCTCTCTTCAACCACTTGTGGTCCTTCTACGAGCAAATTCGTGAGCTCCTCCCAGCTTGGTAAATGATCAAGTGCTAATCCGAGGCCAAATGATGATCCACACGAAGCTCATTATGTACTATAACTTGTTAATTACAATATTTGTTTTTCATTTAAGAATTGTTTCCACGACCACGGTGTGTCTTCGAACACTCCTTCACCTTTTTTTTCCTGTTTTTGTTGTACTTCCCACCGATTTGGATACAGAGGGTGGCGAGGGAAGTTTTTGGTGGGACAACGAATCTCTGGAGCCACTAGATACGAGAGAGGAACCAAAAAGACTGAAATAATTTAGAAATTTACTAATTTTTTTTATTTATTTTCTCTTCTCTCTTACTTCTTTTCACTCTGCTTTACTTGTTTTCGTATAGAAACAAATCATAAAAGGAGGGCAGAGCCCTGACTAGCTATACAACCAATTGATGTTTAATTTTAAAGGAACGACAATGCTACTTTGCGCGAATAATTTTTTGTCATTTTTTGAAAAATACAGAGACCGTTTTTTTTATAGATTTTTTCTAATGTCAGATAAAAAGGCAAATCTCATATCACCTTTGTATTTGTGTGGAGATCGTTTTGACCATAATTCTTTAACTATTGTCATTTGATTTGGTGGATTATTGTAACTCAAACATCAGAGTGAGACAAAAAAAAAATCTATAATTTAGCGATTGGATTGGCTAAATTTATATTCCAAATTATATTT
Organism: Sophora flavescens; assembly: GCA_030762895.1. NCBI lineage: Eukaryota > Viridiplantae > Streptophyta > Magnoliopsida > Fabales > Fabaceae > Sophora > Sophora flavescens. The sequence continues at coordinate 76,153,096 of CM061062.1, forward strand.
GAAGGTTTAATACATGAATTAATTTTAATATGTCATTATATAAAGTTTTTTATATTATTAGGCATCCGATTTTCTTCTGGCAACGCCTTGGACACTGACCTGGTGAGGCGATTAAAACAGCCTTCTTGCATATTGTAGTCAGATTTAATACTAAACCATTCCATGCACATCGATAACTTCGTGTACTCCCGACATCCTTCCCACAATGGAGATCGTGCAGCCCTCAGCATATCATAGAATCTTTGAGCTTCGGGATTCAGATTCTCCTCTATGTATTGGGAACCCATTCCACCATCTTCTTCCTCATCTTCTTCTAGTACAACACCAACCGATGGTCCAGCATGATCCATTATCATTTGCTCGTATGGATTCAATTAATCCCTCCGGTCACCACTTCCATAGTACGAACCTTCAAACACAATCGGGTTTAAATCAGGCAACGTCTCACCATGGTTACTCCACCAATAGTAATCAGGCATGAAGCCCTTCTCATAAAGATCGGCTACAACTCCATCAACGCTTTTGAAAGATTGACACTTGCATCTTTTGCAAGGACACCTCAAATGATCACCGCCCAGCCGTATAAATCTCTCCTGGCTAACAACAAACTCTATAAACTCATGAACTCCAACTCTATACTCTTCCCTAAGACGTTTATTCCGATCCAACCTACGATACATCCATTTCTGATTCTCTGGAATATCCATTGCTGGCAATTAAATAGCCTGACCAACCCTACAATAACACTTATATATTACGGTGCATTCCAATAACTCCATCAATCTCATTCTTATGACAAGGTATGAACCTATCCCATTCGAGAAGAAACCTTTACGACACTCGGCTAATAATAGTTATTCCCATATTCAAATACCTTATACTTGACAAAATTTTGGCAGCATTTCCCATCGGTCTCCAAGTACACGACTCGAGCACGGTGAGAATCACCGCAATCAAGTATGCACCAGGAGAACAAAAGGAAATGCATCAGACCGAGATTTCAACAAGTATATAAGGCATTTGAACATTGAAATGACTATTGTACGAGTGTGAAAAAGGTTTTTTTCCCAAACTGTCCCACTTGGACAATTCAAGATTCAATACAATGAGCATGCGTACCTTCTCAATAGGAAACTAAGGCTTTCGTAACTTAATAATTAACTCTAGCAGAAAATAAAACCATTGACTTATAAGGATTGCAACATACTTCAACAAATATATATTGAAGCATAATTCAATACAAACTTAGATAAAATATAGTAGCAAACATCCTATTGAGCTCCGCTCTCCACTAACAAGTAACACATAATTGTCAAACACATGCATAACTTCTAAATTTGCAACACACAACAAGCATCCCGCTTTTTGACAGGATCACATCCTATTGAGCTCTGCTCTCCACTAAGGCTATTCTAACTCATTAACCATAACAGAAGATACAAATTTAACTCTATATACAAAGCACAATTTTAGCGACAAAAACGTTAATAAGGACATAAAAATGGCAATCAAGGCATAGAATTGACACATCCATCCTATTGAGCTCTGCTCTCCACTAACAAACAACATATAAAGTTTGCAACCACATGCATCAATTTTAATCTACCAGCACACAACCAGCATCCTATTGAGCTCAACTCTCCACTAACAAACAACATATTCAATTGCAACCACATGCATCATTTCTAATCTACCAGCACACAACCATAATCCTATTGAGCTCAGCTCTTCACTAACAGTCAACAAATCAATTCAAAGTCTTCAAGAACCACTAGCAACAATGAAAAAGATAGAGTATTTGACCTACCTCAACTCCAAGCAAATAGTGAAAATGAGTGACGACTAGAGCGGTTGTCAATAGACAAAGAAAACTGTAAGAAAAAATAATAACATCAACAAAGGCTCTTGTGATCAAAGTATAAACTTGGAAATCATTAACCTACTTGCACACTTGCCACTCATGAAAGTATAAACAAAACATTTTCATTACATATCATTACCATATCTTGTTTAAGCCGGGCATTGTTTTAGTGGCAAAGCAATAAAAAAAGGTATGTTATGTACTTCATCAACTTATATAAGTGTGCCCAAAGTGTGCTGTGTGCAGGTGGCATGAATAAAAGGGAAGAGAGTGTGGGGAACTGATAGTGCAGGAACCCTAAACAGAGAGGTAAAATAAAAGATGTAATAAAAAGAAAAGTGGTAAAATGGAGCAATGCACATGAGACAAACCAGCATAGCATGTTCACCAAGATGACTTACGAAATCAAAAATCCTCTTAAGCAATAACCATAGCATAAATATCATAAAAGGTCAATCAAATTAAAACAATGATCATTCAGTTAAGTTATTTTCATTTTTAACATCACAAAAATATTATTTACCTTTAGCTACACCAAAAGAGGGATTTCAAAAGTAGAAACAAAACCAGATTAGAACCAATTGGATATATGCCAAAAGGTGGCAGAAGTATAATGATCCTAAAATACTAAAATACCAGAACTCAAGTAGTCATAAAGCAAGCAATTTTAAAGTACAATTAAAAACCAATCAGCACCTGCACCACCTAGTAAAAATATATACTTTACAAATCATGGTAATTCAGGCTTTTCATCAAACACCCTGCTATCATTACCTTCAACACCTATCATACTGTTTAAACAAGACAATAATCCCCAGAAACTTTACCCATTTGATCAATACCAAACAGTTTAGCAAGTAACAGAGAACAGAAAATCCAATTTTCAATGCTTAACAGCTTCAATCATCAACAGGCAACATCACATAGAACAAAGGTTCAACCAATCAAATAGTATAACAACATGAAGATTAAACAAAATACAACTTGCTACTCCACCTAATGAATGATGAGTGCAATCACGATCTTGGATTGAAAGAAGAAAGGGAGGCACTTGAATAACCTACCTTCATAGTTGCATAGACGGCGGTGCGGCGGCCCAAGAGGGTGCTCTCTCAGCCGCACAAAACCTGCAAACAGAGAGAGAGATAGATGCAAGTAAGAGAGAGAGAGATAGAGGGAGAGAGAGACGCGAATGAGAGAGAGAAGGAGAGAAGGAAAGGGAGAGAGAGACGTATGCTTACCGTGTGGAGGAGGTGGTGGCCGGAGACTTGGCCGGAGACTTGAGGAGCTGATGCGCGTGAGAGAGAAGAGAAGAAAAGAGAGACATGGGGGAAGAGAGGAAGGAAATCGCGATTTAGGGAATTTATTTTTAGCGACCGAATTATTCGGTCGCTAAATCAGTCGCTAACTGGGTTAATTTGAAATTTGAATTCATAAATTTAGCGACCGATTTAATATCGGTCGCTAACACGCTCTATTTTAATTCTTTTACGCTCCGTTTAGCGACCGAAAAATATCGGTCGTAAATATAAATAAAATTTAATCGTTGAATTTAAATCAGTCACCATTTCGGTCGCTAAAAAGTCAGTAAGTTTTAACTTTTACGTTCCTTTATTTAGCGACCGAAATAGTGACCGATAACACTGTTACGCTCTATTTCGGTCGCTATTTCGGTCGCAGTATCAACTGTAATCAGGTTTCATGTAGATCCTACAATCGGTCACCATTTCGGTTGCAAACAGCAACCAACAAATTCAGTCACTATTTTCGGTCGCTAATTAGCCTTTTTTGTAGTGTCCCCTGTTTTTTTAATGTTGCAAATTTGGTCCTTCTGCCAATGTCCTTTAATTTTTCAATGATCAACATAGAGGAATCACTCCTCTAAGAACATAGAACCACTGCTCTAAGCATATAGAACCTCTATTTGAGCTTTTATGGTAAAGGATCATGTGGTGTAACCAAAAAAAGTCCCGGAAAAGAGGGACAAAACCTATAAATAGCAGAGAGCAACCACTGAATCATGTTGAATCGAATATGCAAAGGAGGGAGAACCTCAACCAGAGGTTGTGTTCTTAGAGGAGTGGTTCCTCTATGTTGATCATTGAAAAAAATGATAGACATTGGAAAGAAGGACCGAATTTGCAACATTGAAAAACTAGGGGACCAAATGTTCACGAAAAAAAACTTTAGGAACCAAAATCGCACATGGCCAATAGTAGGGAGACCAAAACTGCAATTAAGCCTAAATTATAATAACATAATAGATTAGCATATGATCAAATAATATTATATTTATGTGGAGATCATTTGTAATATACAACATAGTAATGATCCCACTATCAAATATTATACAATTAGAGCATTTAAATATTAGTGGGTCAAATGGGAATCCTAATCTTGTCTAGGTATACTAGAATAGAGGGAGTGTGTACACTATTGTGTATGTCTGGAGACTTATTAATTCTATATTGTCATATATTCTTGTACGCACTATGACATATGACATATTCTAAGAGACTTTGATATTCTGTCTCATTCTAGGATGCTAAGGTCGATTTTGTTGGATAATGCACCATAATCTTTTGGCATGCAATCATGTTGTGATTCTCTCTTTTAACCAATATTCCACATTTTGTTAGGTCACAAATGTATAAGTATGATGATTCTTAATTTGTAGTTAATAGGTGGTTAATTTTAATTAATTTTTGTTTAGTTTTTATTAGTTGTAGGTTATTTTTCTGTTTTATTTCAGTTTTATTTCTATTAATTTCTTAGTTGGTTTCATGTTGGCTTTGATGAGTTTTTATGGTGTTTTAAGTGGAAATAAAAGAGGAGGAGAAAAGTTAGCATTCTTAAGAAGGAGAAAAGTAACAGACAAAAGGAAATGAAGGCTGGGCCACGTGAGAATTGAAAAGAGAATGGAATCCTAATTAAAAGAAAGAAAAGTAACGTAAAGGAAGGCAAGGCAGCAACATAAAAATGAATAGGAAAATGTAACTGGCGCATATAGAGTAACAACAAGGGATAGCGTGAGCAACGTTACAATGGCGAAAAAAAAGAGGCAGCAATATGTGGAAATAAAAGAGGAACAACAGCGAAAAAAAAGGAACAGCCAGGAGGAAGATTTTTTGGAGAGCCATTTTACATAGAGAACTATACAGTTTAGAAGAGGAGAAAAGGGAGCAATCAAGAGAGTTAAAGCTGGAAAGTAGAGACTCAAGATGGCCTCCTTGCCTTCGTCTTCTTCATCTGGTTCTTCCTTTTTAATTATGTCTAGCTAATTTTATTTTGTTAGAGGTAGATGGAACTGCCTAGATAACTTGTTTTAATTCTGGATAATTACTTGTTCTGATTTATTTAATTTCAAGAGTTTATTCACTGTTCCATGTTTATCTACTGTATGAAATTTGCAATTGGGAAATTCGATTTCATAATCGCGGTTTGTGAATAAACGATTTGCGCGTGTTACTTAGGAATAAGAACACAACCAAATTAACCTTTTTAAGTGGAAATATTGCTTAATGCTTCTGCTATTTATCTAATACTCAAGGAATTGAATTAGTAACTTAGTCAGAAAGGTTTATTCACCTAAGGAATTAGGGGATAAATTACAAAACTCGATTTCTTGAAATTGGATAAACTGTTCAAGTTAATTTCCAGGATTGAGCAAGTAGGTAAGGCAGGGAAATCAATCCTCTAACAATTTGTTCTTGATTATTATAAATCAATTTTCTGTTGGTTAATATTTCTCATTTAAAAAAAATACCAAAAATATTTTCTTTTCTTTGTTAAATTTCATTTCTTACTTATTGGCGAAAACCAATTTCGAACCATTCGGTCGCTCAAACGAAATTGAGTTGGCACGTTAGTAGTTAACAGTTCAATCCCTGAGGACGATATTTTTTTATTACTACAAAGTGATTTGGTGCACTTGCCAATTTTTCTCAACAAAGTACCTTGCTTGTATGATGTCATTTCACCTATCCGAGTATGATATTTATATTATTGAGTTGCTTGTAAATCTTGTAGTCATAAATGCTTGGTTATCATTGACATTCTTGTGACCACATTAATCCATTTTTTTAAAGAACTAAGTGTATATGCAATTCGAATAGAAGATCCTCAGATTTCCTAATTCCTTATTGATTTTCATAGTCACTTATTTAGCAAAACTCGGATTAATTGAATTCCATGTATTTTTGAGCATTTATTGATTTTTAATCAAATGTAATTAATTTTACTAATGGCCTATCCATATATGTAATTACTCTTCATGTCTCTGTGTGGATATTTTACGGCCTTTACTAATTTGAAAACACATTGGTAGATCCATTGGCCAAAGACTTACTTACCTGAATATTATAACTCATATTAGTTTAGTTCAGTCTTTTGATGTTTGGGTTAGTGGGAGTTTATTATGAGATATGTATGAAATAATATCACTTTGATATATCCCATCTCTAATAGCATTTTCAGATGCTTGGACCATTTTTGGATAAACATCTTACTCTTAACTTAAATATGTTCTTCCAAATTTATCATTCTTTATATGAAATGTATGTCTTTAACATGAATGATTTACTTCCCTATCAGACTCTATTTTTGCAGCATTAAAGCTTATATTTTTGATACCGTTGGTTAATGTGTGCTTTGACCATAATTGATATTTCACTCTTAATAATTGTTGTTATATTTTAATGATTGATTAATGCTATCCAAGTGGGAGAATTGTTAAATTTTTTATTTAACATGTGTATAATTATGTGGATTAGCATTAATTAATAATTAAAACATAATCAAAACTTATTAATAATTATGAATCACTTAACCAATTGGTGAAATTAGTAATTGTGTATCTACTGAGAGTGACCCTATGATGGGATGATTCATTCTCTTGTTAACCCGTTGAGAGGTCCCTACTCTCTGCTAGTCTCCCCATCAAGCAGTTTCATACGTGGTATACACTTACTAGAGAATAGAGCAATTTGCCCTCACATTCTGAAGAAGATCTCATGATTCTATCATACTCCAAGGTACAAAAATTCTTGTCTTAGTTCTTTGTTCAACATGATTAATATGCTATAATTTATATCTATACATTGTTCTAGACATCTAAGAACTCTAGTTTTTCCTTCACGAATCGCTAGTTGTCTGCCATCGCAATCTACTGATCTGCCGCCAAGACCATCGCAACAGAACCCCATCACCATTCCATGCACCATCGTGCGATAATCCCTTTTTGAATACCAGATCTATTCAACCCTCCACCATTTACCTTCATCAACATAAGGAGAGAGAGTTGTACTGAGATCTGGTATTAGGAGTTCAACCAGGACAGTAGGGGTTCGACCATGGTGGTGGTGGTTACGAGTCGACACGAATACTCACCGTCAGGTTTCATATGCCGAAGATGGAAGTAGGAGGTAACCAAAGGTGTTGCCGGTGAGGGCTGTACAGTGGTGGTTTAGGAAAGAAGAATGAAAAAAAAAATAAAATAAAAATAAAAATAAAAATTGTAGCTTAATAATATAATTATGGAAAACTGGTTATAATAGGTCATTTGGAGGGTGCATCATGCACCAAACTTTACATGGTGCAGGATAGAAGGCACCACATGGGGATGTAGGGTGGACATCAGTCGCTTATGGTCGGAATCGGGTGAAAAAACCCTAATCCGATTGAAACCGACAACTAAAATATATCATCTGTTTCCATCCGTTTAGGTGTTCAGTTAGAGCGGGTGGCGGTTCCGGTAGGTGGCAGTTCCGGCGGGTGGGTTGTCACGGTTTAGGGTTCAAAATGAAAGAACAGAAACAAACCAAGATTGAAGAGAACAGAAATATACCAAAAGAAAAAAAAATCAAATAGATCAACATCAAACATTCAACAGATTTAACAAAATCCAAGGTAAAACTTAGAGATGTGAATATAACAAATTCAACTAAACAAAAAGAACCAAGATAAATTCAAACTTTTTACAAATCAATAGAACCCGTATGAGTACCACCACCTCTTTGTTGAGGACATCACAACAGAACCATCATCTTGTGAAGATATCGACGTCGTCATCTTGGGTGTCGTTGTCATTGATCCCTCGTTGTCGTCTTCTTCTTCACCATCATCGTCATCGACTACCTCATCGTCGTCGTCACGGTTTCACTAGAAATGGAAGAGATCGTGCTGTCGTCGTCATCAAGGTTTGGCCCGAAGTGACTTTGCTGCAAAGGGGGCAAAGAGACTAGGGTTTGAGGGATGAGATGTGAGTGTTTGAGTGAAAGTGTGAAGAAGATAACGAGAGGAGAGAGGTTGAGAGATTTGTTTTCTGAAATTTTGAGAAAAGATCAGATAAGATCTTATTATTGACGTGTTTTAGGGGGTTAGTAATGAGAGAATCAGAAAAGATAAGGATAAGTTAATGAGAGCCAATGAGATTGAACCGAAAATTGAGTGTAGCCAATGAGAGTAAAATAAAATCAGAGATAAAAAATAATATATTAATACATTCGGCCGGGTACGGTCGGTAGCCATTTTTTTTACCGAATTCGAACTGGCCCGACGCTTTCCATGTGTATCTGATTCTCTGATCCGAACAACCCGCGACCCGTGTGTATCTCCCACGCACTAGTTTCCTTCTTCGGGTTTCTCGGTTGCAGATCGGTACAAAAAATTTGTCCACCCCTACTGGGATGCACATAAAGTAAAAACTTACTTCAATAGTAAATATATTAGGTATTTACTTTTTTTACTGGATATTAGTTATTTAATTTTAATACAATGTTAAAAAAATAATTTAATTTTGATACATTGTTATTGTAAAATTTCTTATATTATTATTCAATTACAAATCAATAAATGTGTTGGGATAGAGGATACAGAAAATTGGTTTGCTACTCAGACTCGGCCCATGTTGTGGATCTAGTTCATGATGAGATCAATGTGCACCACAGGTATGGTACGATTGTTGCTGCCATTAAGAGAATGATGCGCCAAGATTGGGAGTGTGTACTGTTACATACTCTGAGAGAGGTTCCTTAGCAGACTAGTTGGCTAAACTGGGAGCTAGAAGCTCAACAAGCTTCACGGTGATTCAAGACGCGCCTCGGGAGATGGTGTCCATTCTGTTAGCAGATGCCATGGAAGTCTCTTTTGTTAGATCCTAGCTGCTTTTTCTTTTGTGTTTTTTCTCCTATGTAACAAAAAACGCGTAATTTTTATGACAATTGTTACAAAGTCATACATTTTTAAAAGATATACAATTTATGATTGATTTTAATGTTTTCTACTTATGGAAAATATCAATTAAAGTCAAAGCTTTTTATTTTTTATTCAATTATATATTGTATACGTTATTAAAAATATTTAATTTTATAATAATTATTTCAAAAGTCTTGTGTACAATAATATAAAATTCTTGAATATATATGCTTTCTTAAATGAAAAACAAATATTGTAATTAACAATTTATGCTGCAGAATGAGCTTCCTGTGGATCAAGATCATCATCATTTGACCTCTGATTAGCACTTGGGATGAGCTTACGAATTTGCTCGTAGAAGGAGCACAAGAGACTGAAGAGAGCAAGGAAGAGCTCAGAAATATGGTTCTAGAAGAAGCAAAACGAGGCTACCAATAATAGAAGCACATTGATAATGAAAAATGACCAAAAGTGAAGGAGGAGGAACCACAAGAGTGACTCGCTTGCAATGACCCCAGAAACATGGAATATGATAATAGTTACTGAGCTCACTGGGTCTGGAACTGTTGATGCAACTGCATGCCATAGTATGGCAGTGAGGAAAAGCAACATGGTTGGGCTTGGTTGTTGGAGAGGATTGGTCATATTTAAGCCTTGACACTTAATTGCAATTGAAGCTAATAGAAACTTCATGATACCAGTGTATGCTTTGTTCGTCTCCGGCGGCATAGTGTTGTCTGGAATGAAGATGATAAAGAAAATCTGTGATGCTAAAAAACAGAAAGCTAGAGAATGCAGTTGTACTGGTGTGTGAGTAGAGAAAATCGTTTGATCAATTGTTTGGAATGAATTGAATGATGATGATATTTATGGTGGTTAAGGATAGGTGGTTAACGTATACAATACATAACGCGTAACAAAAAACGCGTACAATTTATGATTGATTTAATGTTTTCTACTTATGGAAAATATTAATTAATTCCAAACATTAAATCAAATTTTCTTACGCGTTTTTAAAATTGTACGCGTTTTCAAATTAAAGTCAAATTAATTAATATTTTCCATAAGTAGAAAATATTAATTAATTTGAAATAAGTAGAAAATATTAGGAAACACGTAATTTGAAAAATATTAATTAATTAATTATGGAAAATATTAATTAATATTAATTAATATTTGAAAACACGTAATTAATATATTTCAAATTAATTAATATGGAAAATATTAATTAATATTTTTGAAATATATTAATTACGTGTTTTCAAATATTAATTAATATTAATTAATATTTTCCATAATTAATTAATTAATATTTTTCAAATTACGCGTTTCCTAATATTTTCTACTTTTTTCAAATTAATTAATATTTTCTACTTATGGAAAATATTAATTAATTTGACTTTAATTTGAAAACGCGTACAATTTTAAAAACGCGTAAGAAAATTTGATTTAATGTTTGGAATTAATTAATATTTTCCATAAGTAGAAAACATTAAATGAATCATAAATTGTACGCGTTTTTTGTTACGCGTTATATATTGTATACGTTAACCACCTATCCTTAACCACCATAAATATCATCTTCATTCAATTCATTCCAAACAATTGATCAAACGATTTTCTCTACTCACATACCAGTACAATTGCATTCTCCAGCTTTCTGTTTTCTAGCATCACATATTTTCTTTATCATCTTCATTCCAGACAACACTATGCCGCCGGAGACGAACAAAGCATACACTGGTATCATGAAGTTTCTATTAGCTTCAATTGCAATTAAGTGTCAAGGCTTAAACATGACCAATCCTTTCCAACAACCAAGCCCAACCATGTTGCTTTTCCTCACTGCCATACTATGGCATGCAGTTACATCAACAAGCGTGCACCCGAGAGCTCAAAGAACTATTATCATATTCCATGTTTCTGGGGTCATTGCAAGCGAGTCACTCTTGTGGTTCCTCCTCCTTCACTTTTGGTCGTTTTTCATTATCAATGTGCTTCTATTATTGGTAGCCTCGTTTTGCTTCTTCTACGACCATATTTCTGAGCTCTTCCTTGCTCTCTTCAGTCTCTTGTGCTCCTTCTACGAGCAAATTCATAAGCTCATCCCAAGTGCTAATCAGAGGTCAAATGATGATGATCTTGATCCACAGGAAGCTCATTCTGCAGCATAAATTGTTAATTACAATATTTGTTTTTCATTTTTTTTAAGTAAAGAGGTATGCAAAAGCATCACAATAGAGACTAACATCCCAACTAGGTTGGCACCTTAGCCACTATCCATCATTTGCAGCACACCTCAATTTATTAAAAGAGGACAAAAACAAACAGTACAAAAGCATGGGGGGGCAACACCAAACCCATGAAATCACCTAAAACGAAAATTAGGGAGACCTATTCTGTTTTTATGGAAATCATCCCTAATGAAACTAGGTATTAAATCCCACCAAACAAAGCCATTAATCAGCAAGCCATGATTGGCAATTCTATCTGCACAAGTGTTGCCTTCACGAAAGATGTGGGAAGAACCAAAACACATATCCCTTATAATGGACAGGCAATTTTTCCATCTATTTCTTATTTTCCAAGGAACCATAGATGGAGAGGAGATCGCAGCTAAAACCATTTGGGAATCACATTCCAGCCATAACGACCATCCTCTTTTGTGGGCAATTTCAATAGCCAAGATTGCACCCATTAATTCCGCATAAAAAGCAGAATTGACACCAAGATTGGCTGCAAAACAACCAAGGGTAGCAGCACTATGATCACGAAAAATGCCACCACAAGCAGAAGGACCCGGGGCGCCTCTAGCAGCTCCATCAGTGTTGCACTTAACCCAGTAACAAGGAGGAGGATGCCATTTAACTTCAGTGATTTGGGGGGCACGATTAAGATGATAGCTGACTTTAAACTCGTGCAAAATCCTGAGTTCCTGAGAGGATGCAGAAGTTGTACCATTGCTCAAGTTACCTGCCAGGCTAACCTTTGCAAGGATCATGTTTTTGGCAACCTGCAAAGGGATGGATCTGTCATTAAATCTTGATTTGTTTCTGCAATGCCAGATTGCCCAGATGATACTTGATATTGCAGCAGTCAAAAGGTCCTTAACTTGAGAGCTCCATTGATTCTCACAAATTGAAAAGACAGTGAGCATTGAAGTTGTATCAATAGTCAAGTTAAGCATGCTGCTCAGCCAGGACCACAAATTATTTGCAAAGGCACAATGTAAGAACAGGTGAGTAGTTGTTTCATAACTACAACCACATAAATTACATCTTGAGACAACCATGCAGCCATTGGCCCAAAGATTATCATCAGTAGGCATACGGTTGTGAATGATTCTCCAAACCAAGAAGGAAATGGAAGGAGGGACATAGCTGATCCAAAGAGACTTAGCCCAAGGAACTGTTTGACCATTATTGTGGAGGAACTGATATGCATCCTTCAGTGTTAGGGACCTCGATTCATTCCTACACCACACATGGGTATCTTTACAGGGAAAAGATGGAATGCTGATATGCATGAGTTCAGCAGCAATAGCAGGGCAATGCTGTAAAATGATGCCTGGAATATTCCAAGAATTATTGAACCAGAAGTCCCTCACCTTTGCTTTTAAAGAAGACTCAGAATCGAGCTGGGAAAGCAAGCAGTGAGTTTAAGGGTTTAGACAACCATATGTCATTCCAAAAGTTGATATCAGCACCATCACCTAGTATCCAGGCTGAGTTTTCCACAACTACATTCAGATGATGCTTGATTCCAGTCCAGATTGAGGAGGAGATAGAATACTGGATCACTGTGTTTCTCCTCAGAACTCTTGCTCTCAGAATGCAAGCCCACTGCTCAGAAGAAGAGATGAATTCCCAACACAACTTGAGCATAGAAGCACTGTTGACAGATCTAAAAGATCTAAGGCCAAGACCTCCCTCAGCTTCAGGTTTGCAGACTTTTTTCCAAGCCACAGTCACAGTTTTTTTGACTTCTGTATTGCCAGACCATATGAAGTTTCTTATCCAGCAATCAATTGATTTCAGCAAGCAAGAGGGCCATGAGTAAACCTGAAAACTGTACAACATCATACCAGTAATTACAGACTTAACTAATTGAATTCTGCCCATAATTGACAACAGACTTCCCTTCCATGTGGCCAGCTTGGATCTGATCTTATCTGCAATTGACTGTAAATGGGATTTCCTTGGCTTCCCTTTGAACACAGGAAGCCCAAGATATGTGAAAGGGAACCTGCCAGCAGAAAATCCTAAAACATTGGCAATGGAAGACATTCTGTTTGCAGAAATATTACCTGCATAATACTTGGATTTCTGAGTGTTAATCAATTGACCAGAAGCCTCACCATACTCCTTAAAAGTGGACATTAACAAGGACAAATTCTGGATGGAAGCTCTGCAAAAGATAAGAATATCATCCGCATATAAGATATGAGAGGGAGGACTAAGACCTCTTGGGCCAGCCATTGTTTTGAGCTTACCCTCTTGAACCAACTTGCATATAGCCCTGCTCAATACATCTTCAATAATGCAGAAGAGCAGAGGTGACAATGGATCACCCTGCCTAACTCCTCTCTTGCAAGAGAAAAAACCAACTGACTTACCATTGATACCAATAGAAAGTTTAGCTGACTTCAGAATAGTTTCTATCCAATGGTAGAATTTGATATCAAAACCAAAAGAATGAAGGACCTTCAAAAGGAAGGACCAGTCCATTGTGTCAAAAGCCTTCTTGACATCAATCTTCAAGGCCAAATTACCACCAAAAGCCCTTTTGTCCATCATATTTACACACTCTGATGCAGTGCAGAGACAATCAGTAATATATCTACCTTGAATAAAGCCCTTTTGATTATCAGAGACAATCTTTGGTACAACCTTAGCCAGCCTGTCTGCTAGGACTTTAGTGATGATTTTGAACTGGAAATTAGCCAAGGCAATAGGCCTAAATTCCTCCACTCTATCTGCACCTTGAGACTTAGGGATTAGAACCAAAAGATTTGAATTCAGGTTTGGCAGCAACCAGCCCTGCTCAAAAAACTGAATGACTGCTTTACAAACATCATGCCGAACAATCTCCCAGTAATTTTGAAAGAAGAAGCCTCCAAAACCATCCGGCCCTGGAGTCCCATTTGCATTTAGAGAAAATACAGCATTTTTCACTTCTTCAAGAGATGGCAGATTAGTTAGCATAAGATTATCCTCTCTAGAAACCATCGGGCTAACAATTCTGTCAACTAAGCCATTGTTAATGCACTGATTTTCAGTACTAAAAAGCTTGGTGTAATAATTCAAAACATGATCCTCTATATCCTTTGCATCAAGCAGAACTTGATCCTCATTTCTGAGCATGGAGATTTGTTTTGAGACATTCCTAATCTTGGTGATCCTATGGAAGAACTCAGTATTCCTATCTCCTTGAATATGCCAATCTAATATGGATTTCTCCCAGAATTCTTTTTGAAAGTGCAAAGCTTGTTGCAGTTCAGTTTGGGCCTGCTGTTCCTGCTCAAATAACAGATCTGTCATTCCTGAGGAGTTAATTATTTGCTGAATGCTTTCTACTTTGGCCATGGCAGAAGCAACATTGGTGTTCACATTCCCAAAAGAGTCTTTATTCCAGCTTTTTAACCTTCCTTTCAGCATTTTTAGTTTTTGAGACAGTATGTACATAGGGCAACCTATTACCCCAGAATTCCAAACCTCTTCGATTATCTTACTGCAGTCAGGGTGAGATGCCCACATTTTCATGAATTTAAAAGAAGTACTGAAGTTCATGTCCTCTTTCCTCAAAGATAAAAGCAAAGGATGATGATCTGATTTACTTCGAAGGAGTGTGCAGCAAGTAACACTAGACCAATAACTGAACCATTTGTCATTACAAACCACTCTATCAAGCCTTTTTTCTGTTAAAGCATTACCTCTTCTTCCATTAGACCAAGTGAATTGAGCACCACGGGTCATAATATGAGATAATTGGCAACTGTCAGACCAAAGCTTGAACTCCTCAAGCAATCTTCAAAGGCAAGCAACCACCCCTCTGTTCATGAGCACCGAGGACCACATTGTAATATCCAATGAAGCACCATGGTCCATCATTAGCTTGCTGTAGAGCTAACGGTTCAGCCCACAACTCTCTCCTTTTAAGATAACTAGTGCTAGCATATATAGCAGAAATGAATACTTCCTGAGAATCCAACTTCAATGAGAAGGAAACCTGCTGGTTAGAGCAAGCAATAACAGAAGGGTGCAAAGTTTCATGACAAATACACCAAAGATTAGGCAAGAGAGAATTCCTATCATTAATTGCAAAAACTTTAAGATTCAGTTTCTTCCAAAACCTATCAGGGAATTGGTCAATGTTGATCCACGGCTCAGCAATGAAGATAAGCTCAGGCTTATCTGAAACCGGAAACTTCTTCAAAACTAACCTAGTATCAAGGTTGCCAATTCCTCTAACATTCCAGAAAAGGAGCTTCATCATGCAAAATTACTAGGACCAGCCCTATTCCGGGCTTTTGGTTTACCAGCCTTTGCTAGGGCAATCTGTCTTTTCCTCAGTTTTTTCTTCTGAGATTTTGAAAGGAACACTTCAAAGTTTCCTTGTTTAGACTGATCTTCAAGGCATTCCTCATCCACAGCATTGTCTTCCTCCTCAGTACCATTGCACCAGAATTTAGACACGATCCTAATATCCTGCTGAGCCTGCTGAGGAAGATCATGCACTAGTGAAGGTATAACTGCATTAATACTCTGGGGAATAGAATTGACATTATGATCTAAGCCTCCCATAGATTCAGAAACATGACTAATAGACTGCACTCCATTTCCAGTGTTTTCTGTACCAACCATTGGAGTATGAAATCCAGGATCAGGTAAAACTCTGGCTGCCTGGGGGGATTCTGGATGAATGGATTCATCATAGTCAGAAGTATTTCCATCCTCTTGAATTCCTTGTATATTTTCTGCATTATTGACAATCTGCTGCAATACTGCATTATTCATTACTGGAACACCTACATTGGTATCATCCAAAACAATGATAGGAACCTGATTACCACAGTCCACTGGATCCTGACCTGAAACATCCTTTTCACCAATCACAAGATCAGGGATAACCCTATCTACATCTGGTTTCCTGGCAATTGGCTGTTTAGGAATATAAGCAGATTTTGGTTTCTGGAAAGGAGGTTGTTCCTTTCGGGATGCAGGATTGTTAAGATTTCTCTTACATTCCCCAGCAGCATGCCCTATCGAGAGGCAGCAAGAACAAAAAGAGGGGAGTCTTTCATAGTCGAACGTAACATAGAATGCATGAGCCTCCCTTTCAACCCTGATACCATTCGGGATAGGTCCAGAGAGATCAATATCAACCAAGATTCTGGCAAAGTGGCCAAAGACTTTGTTTTTTGTAGATTCGTCTAAAGCAATTGGAGTGCCTATTCCATTTGCAATCTCAAAGAGAATTTTCGGCCTCCAATACTCCATAGGCAAATCATAAATTCTCACCCAGACTTGAACATGGGTCTGTTTTTGAAGATTCGGATTGAAATCTGGACTCCATTGATATAACCTTAGCATGCCTGGCTGCAGATTCCAGGACCCGACAGCCCAAACGCTACGCAGATCTTCCAAGGATGCAAAGTTGAATTCATAATATCCTTTGCCTAAAGGGATCATACGCCAATGACCAATCGGGTTCCATAATTTCGATAGCTTATCTTTCAAGTCTTGAAGTTTGATAGGCTGATTACCCTTCTGAAGGATCAAACGTCCATGCAGACTATTTTTACTGCTTTCCAATCCAAGCTTGTATTCCTCCTCCGAGATCTTTATCGAGAACACATCTCCAATCAGTCGTGGCTTAGGTAACTGACTGATGGGAATGTCAAAGGAATTGGAGAGTGCCTGGGCAAAAGATTTCTTCTGTGCAGGAAGAGAATGAGGCGAAGAAGAAGAAGGCAAGGGCGATGGGGCAAGAGGCTGAAGGAAGGGCCATGGGCAAGGACAACCGGAAGCCATGATCATGCAAACCCTAGAGTTTCATGCAACAACAAACCCTAGCAGAGCGCCCCATCCCTAATCCAAAACTTGTCCAAAGTTGGATAGTTTGGGAAAAAACTTTTTCTTAATTAAGTTCTTGTTTTTCATTTAAGAAAGCATATATATTCAAGAATTTTATATTATTGTAAACAAGACTTTTGAAATAATTATTATAAAATTAAATATTTTTAATAACGTATACAATATATAATTGAATAAAAAATAAAAAACTTTGACTTTAATTGATATTTTCCATAAGTAGAAAACATTAAAATCAATCATAAATTGTATATCTTTTAAAAATGTATGACTTTGTAATAATTGTCATAACACTAGTGCAATAAGTGCTTTTTATGTCAGTTAAATTTATTTTTTACGTCAGAGTACTGACTGACGTAAATACAGCTGACGTTAATAGTTAATATTTTAACGTCAGTTGAGAACTAACGTTAAATATAAAACTATTAACGTCAGTTCCTTAACAAAACCGACGTTAATTTTGTAAAAATTAACATCGGTTTTTTAAACAACTGACGTTAAACATAAAACTATTAACGTCAGTTCTTTAAGACAACTGACGTTAATTTTGTTAAAACTAACGTCAGTGGTTATAAAGAACTGACGTTAAAGGTTTAATTTTAACGTCAGTTTTAATAAACAACTGACGTTAATAGTGTACTTTATATTTTATAAAATACTATTAACGTCAGTTGTTTGATACAACTGACGTTAATAGGTTTTTTTTTAAATTCAGTTTTAAAATATCACTCCCCTCAGCTATCCCTGCATTCAGTAAATATCCCAGTAACACAGAATATCACACACATTACAGAATTGCAAAGGAAAAATGGAACAATGGGGGGACTTAAAACCAAAACCCATGTATATATATAAATAAATTTTAGTTCCAATGTCTAAAAAACAAAACTACCAATCTAAGGATATATATATACATGTTATTAATTAGTTTCTAAAGTCTAACAAAAAAACTATTTATCTAAGTATTGCGGAGGTATCTTGTCAATTCCTTTTTCAGCCGCATACTTGAAGAAGAATTCAGCGAAGCGCATCCTCAAGTCTCTTAACTCATCTTCTTGAATAGGCGATTGGTCGTTAAATGCCTACACACGTTCAAATAATAACAATAACATCAATGTAAGTCATCTTCAAAACTATAATATATAATTTAACAAGTTGTTTAAATATTACCTTAATCCATCCATCCGTAATAGATGTGGAGACTATGTTCAGCATATGAAGCATCACATAATAGCCGCACGACCACCCGTCAATTTGAAATCGAGACTACCAACAAAATTAATTTCAACGTCAGTTGAATATACATATAAATTAGTAATTATAATATTAATTATTTGATAAATAAACTATCAAACCTTGAGGATGTTCCATACAGGATTTGCTTTAGCCTTAGAAGTCCTACTTCTCCCGTTGGCGCAACTTATGCTACTCGCCTTCAGCGCGCTATCATAAACAAATTATCATGTCAATCAATTAACAAATTCATATATCATGTGTGTAATAAACTAAAAACAAATGATATTAAAACTTAAATTAAATTTAAGATTAGTTACTTACTTATTTACAGCTTTCACCACCTTCGGTGGCGGATCTTGGTGGAGAGAGCAGAAGAATATGACTCTATGCCTAGACGGGTGAAGTACCAACAACTGACAATGGCTTTTCATATAGTAGGGAGCCAGATATAATTCTTTCGGATTGTCTCCCAACAAGTTCCCTAAGTATTTACTCAATGCATCGCCAGCAAAGAAATCGGGCAGAAGGATTGACGGATCTAACAAACCGTAAAATGATGCAACGCCCTTATCAAGCTGAAGACGATGGAGATACCTAAGATATGAAAAGGTGTGGATGTTAATTACATAATATATATATTGAAATTAAAATAAATTATTAAATGGAAAAATACCAAAAATAAATAAGTTATAAAATTAAAATTAACTTACGTGCACTAGAGACTGAAAACATTGCTGTTCATCCAGACGCTATTTCTGCAGGCGTTCCCGAGATCATCACCACAGAAGGTAAATATCCTCCGTTGATCTGGGCGTGCCACCCTCCATCGTGCTCCAATGGACATTCAAAAATCTCAAACGCATAATCTTCACCGAGTGAGAACAAACGAGTGATAGGTGACAACGACACCGACGTCGACTTGGCCTTCAGTTTAGGAAAAATAAAATAGATAAGTTTTTGATAATTAAAAAAAACACAAGTAATTATTTGACTAATTTGGACATTAATAATGAACAAATACCTTTGCTAACATTCCGAGCTCACGTCGTTTGGAGTCCAACTCAAGCTCACGCCTTTTCATTTCCAACTCATGCTCATGGCGCTGGACTTCCAACTCCCGCTCCCTAGCTGCCAACTCATCGTCCTCCACATGTGCCCTACTAAAACTCTCTTTTGTGCTCACATGTGAAGGGTTGGCAAGCCCTGCGGTGTCCTGGGATGTACCGATGGAGGAAAGCTCTCTGACTGGCGCCTGCTTGAATTCTGGGTTGGATATTAAGCCTTGCATCAGATGTGTTGTAATAGCTGGGTTGGACATGAGGTACTGAGTAATGTCAGCCAAAATTGATGCTTCATTGACCACCCGCTTTCGTGAAGCAGACTTGCCATAATATTCTTTGATGGTCTCGTTCCCAGGAACACCGAGAACCCGACCAGGATGGTCTTTCTTGCCTAGAGCAGTCATCAAGACGTCCTGCCGTCCAGAAGGGATGAATGCGCCCTGGGAGGATTTTGCTTTAAGATCCATCTACAATGAAAAAAATGAAAAAACGTGCAAGTGAAAAGTGTTGCAAATATTTATACAAATATCAATTGAAATCAATTTAATTATTTACTTACAATCTTATCTGCCACTTCGCGAGTGGCATCAACTTTAAAAGATCCCGTCTTTGTCATGCGGTCGGCTAACCAGACATCCTCGCGGTCGATGTCCGACGGAGGACTTGATGGTGTACCCTCAGGCACCTCTCCTATTTCAATCCTAGCAGAGTGCTCTTCCTGCTTCGCCCTCATCCTATCCGCCATCATCTGCTCGATCCGAGTCTGGTACCCACCCAGAGACATGGTGTGGCGGTGGATGTTCTTCGTCTGATTCTGCCGACCCTTATTTGCCTTAGCCTATTCAAACAAAAACACATAATTAAATACAGTTAAATGATCTATAATAAGCATACAAAATTAACTTAATCAACCAACCTGAAATTCTCCATCCTGTCGACTCCTGGCAAACATATCCCTAGTATCCTGATCAATCCAGGGATAATCCGAGAACATTTTATCAAGCCGCTTCTTCCCAGATACATAGTACCTGATAAGACCATGCTTGAACCCATTCCAACGCTTTGATGCCATTTTCATACATTTATGACGATGATCCTCGTCATTTGGCACAGTCCAAGCTACCTACACATTAGATACATATATAACAACTGGATGGATTATAACTCAGATAATTATCTAATAATGTAAATCAAACAAATGTAAAGGTAAAATACCGTGATAGCCTCCCAAATCTGATCCTTAACATTCTGTGGAACGTCATTCCAGTGGTTGTAGTTGATGCTTACGTGCTGCTTCGCTTGTAGAAATACCCACTTATTAAATTCTTTAGCACGGGGTCCCTGGGAATTTAGATTAGCATCGAAGGACACCTCAAGCTTCTGTCCGCTCTGCCTGTCCTTCTCTAGTTTCTTCAAAGAGGTGGCTCCTCTACCCCGTTTCCTATGAGCCTGTGATGTCTGTATGGACAAAAAAATTGATAAAATAGAGGGTTGTAACATTATAAACTTACATTAAAAAGAAGGACTAAAGATAGTATATAACATGTAAACTTATACTAGAATCAGGCGTAGGCGTGATCGGGTCCTACGAAACCCCCACAATGTCCTCCCGTGCATGTGGGCTATCCGACTGATCCATATGTATGCCTGTTCAGAAACAATATATATGTATTAACATAGGTTATAACTCAAAATAAATACAGAATTATAAATAAAAATAACTAGATAGGTCCTGTAGATATACAAAACATCTATATATCCAATATAAGGACAATACGGGAGATTGAAAACTATAGTTTTTAAAGATTGCCAAGAACTGGTCACGGCCTGGCCGTGATGTCCATCACGACCGTAACATGCCAACTGAACCAGACCCTCATAGGCAGAACTGATCACGGCCTAGCCGTGATGAGCATCACAGCCTTGACAGATCAACCAGCAGAGCAACATGCACTCAAAACCAAAAATAGAGACATTCCAAACAACTGAAACTCACGGTTTAAAGTTACAACTACTGAGACTACAGTTTCAACATACACTCAAAAACAAAAATAGAGACATTCCAAACAACTCAAACTCACAGTTTCAAGTTTCAACTACTGAGACTACAGTTTCAACTAGCAGAGCAACATGCATGCACCCAAAACCAAAAATAAAAAAATGTGCCCTAATGACTCACCAGAAATAGGCGCTCGCGTGGTGGTGGGGGGGAAGCTCGAGTGGTGGCCAACGTTCGATGTGGTTACTGAGAGCAGAGGGACAAGGAGAGTTAGTGCGCGGGAAGGGGAAAGAGAGATGTCAAGTTATTTCAAAGAATGAGCGGGAAAGACAGAGTTAGGGGTTAAGAGTGTACCTCACGGTGGTGGCGAAGAAGCCCTCACGGTGGTTGCGGTGCAGATGAGCTCGCGATTAGGGCAGAGTGAGAGCGAGAGTGAGGGTTGAGAGTGAGGGTCGAGCGTGATGAAAAGAGAAAAGAGACGTACAGAGAAGTGGAGAAGGCGCGCGGGGGTAAACGTTATAATTAAAATAAAACAACATTTTACGTCAGTTTTTAGTAAAACCTGACGTTAAAGATCATATATTTAACGTCAGTTGTCTTAAGAAACTGACGTTAAAAACTCTCACACTTATTACGTCAGTTGTTAGTAAAAACTGACGTTAAAGGTCATATATTTAACGTCAGTTGTATTAAGAAACTGACGTTAAAAACACTCACACTTCTTACATCAGTTGTATTACACAACGGACGTTAAAAGTTTATTAGTTTCTGCAAAAACATTCATTCCTTTGACTACTGTGCTACTTACCCATTCACCTTGTACCTAATCCTCTTAATAAGCATTAAGTTTATAGATAAGTTTTCAAGAAAATCAGAATAGCTTAGTAACGTCATCCACTTCTCCTATAAATAGCTTCCTTCCATCCTTTTAATTTTTCTGCTTCACAATATGGCTTTGCCATGGAGACTAACTTCATCACTCTTTCTTCCTATTCCTAGACTCAAAGATCTTTGTCTTAATGGTCAAACAATTTCTGAGTTTGTGTAAATCACATTACATGGATATTAAGGTTGGGTGAATCACGTAATGTGATTCTCTCACTTTATTTCATCCCCGTCATCCCTTTCACTTTGCTTTGGAAGCAAGTGATTGTGGATTCAAGATGATGCATCAAGGAATTCCACTGAAGAAGAAAGATGCAAAGATCCATTTCACTTTGCTTTCGCTGCTAGTGACTGAGGATTTACTTTGCATCATGGAATTCAAGTGAGGGAGGTGATGCATCCATTGGAGTTTCTGATGACATGACTGAGAAGAAAATGATGTTGATGCAGAAACTTTTTTATATTTTAGGGCTATGTTGTAGAAATTTTTTATCTTTTAATCATGTAATTTTAACTTATGAATCGCTTCAATGACATACGATTTGATTATACATATAACTTGTTTTATGTTAAGTGTTTATTTATTTTAATTTGCACAAGAATTTGTTTACTAATTCAAGCTAATTAATAAAAATTAAAAATAAACTTGTATAAAAAAAAGGTTTAGAAATAAACTGCAGTACTATATGGAGTGATCTGCGTTAAGAGGGACAACAGGGACATGACAACCAATGAAATGAGTTTCATAAATATTTACGTCAGTTAGTTATAGAACTGACGCAAATAGTGATTTAATATTTACAAACTACCACCACCTCATTTTTAACGTCAACTTAATTTATGACTGCCAAGTTCCCGTATATTAATCACATTATTTCCAATATTCATTCTGCACGTTTATAATATAAAGGATTATTTACGTCAGCTATTTATTTAACTGAAGTAAAAATCAAACTTTTAACGTCAGTTGTATAAAAAACTGACGTTAACAATAAATATTTTTTATTTTAAAAACACTTTTAACGTCAGTTTTTTTAAACAACTGACGTTAAAAGTGTATAGATATCTGCAAAAACATTCATTCCTTTGACTACTGTGCTACTTACCCATGCACCTAGTAACTTAATCCTCTTAATGAGCATTAAGTTTATAGATAAGTTTTCAAGAAAATCAGAATAGCTTAGTAACTTCATCCCCTGCTCCTATAAATAGCTTCCTTCCATCTTTTAATTTTCTGCTTCACAATATGGCTCTACCGTGGAGATTAACTTCATCACTCTTTCTTCCTATTCCTAGACTCAAAGGTCTTTGTCTTAATGGTCAAACAACTTCTGAGTTTGAGTAAATCACATTACATGGGTGATAAGTTTGAGTAAACCACATTATGTGAGTTGCTCACCTTATCATCCTTCCGGAGAATCAGCTGCTGGAGGGCAAATCAGGTGCTCGGGCATCACAGTTCAAAAACCTCAGCTTTGGCAGCAACTGACCGTCATGGAAGTCTCTGGAACCACTACCTTTGCTTGAAACGGATCTAGTGCACCTGTTTTTGCCTCTCTTGAGCTCTCTCATGCCCCCCAGTTTTCTGAGGTCTTCGGAGTATAGTTTTCCCTTTGGCATATTTCATAAAACTCTCTGATGGGATGTAGCTTTAATGTTTAGGATTTTAAACCCTTTCAATGTAACTTTTTATAGGATTTTAAACCCTTTCAATCTTCTGTATCAGTCTGTATTACACTACATGAATGAGATCCGGTTTGGGTTATTGATTCAACTTATACTTCGCACATATATTTTAGTTTTCAAAACAGAAACACAAAACATCAAAGCAATTCATGTGAAAATGAAACTTTGTGGAAGGCAATGCGGAAGGGATCGTATACTAGATAAAAAAATTATTAAAATAACCTTTAACGTCTGTTGATGTAAGGACTGACGTTAAAAGTGAAGTGACTTACTTTTAACGTCAGTTCTTTATCGAACTGACGTTAAAATGTTCATTGTTAACGTCAGTTTTTTATTGAACTGACGTTAAAAGTGAGTCACTTCACTTTTAACGTCAGTCATTAAAACAACTGACGTTAAAATTGAATTAATGAAGTCTGATATTTACAAAACTGC
Organism: Sophora flavescens; assembly: GCA_030762895.1. Lineage (NCBI taxonomy): Eukaryota > Viridiplantae > Streptophyta > Magnoliopsida > Fabales > Fabaceae > Sophora > Sophora flavescens. The sequence continues at coordinate 76,177,546 of CM061062.1, forward strand.
CACCGCCCCCTTTTTAACATCTATCTTTTGGTTAACTGACGTAAACCTTTACCGTCTAATGTATATTTTCCACTAGTGTAAAAATGTCGCGTTTTTTGTTACATAGGAGAAAAAACACAAAAGAAAAAGCAGCTAGGATCTAACAAAAGAGACTTCCATGGCATCTGCTAACAGAATGGACACCATCTCCCGAGGCGCATCTTGAATCACCGTGAAGCTTGTTGAGCTTCTAGCTCCCAGTTTAGCCAACTAGTCTACTAAGGAACCTCTCTCAGAGTATGTAACAGTACACACTCCCAATCTTGGCGCATCATTCTCTTAATGGCAGCAACAATCGTACCATACCTGTGGTGCACATTGATCTCATCATGAACTAGATCCACAACATGGGCCGAGTCTGAGTAGCAAACCAATTTTCTGTATCCTCTATCCCAACACATTTATTGATTTGTAATTGAATAATAATATAAGAAATTTTACAATAACAATGTATCAAAATTAAATTATTTTTTTAACATTGTATTAAAATTAAATAACTAATATCCAGTAAAAAAAGTAAATACCTAATATATTTACTATTGAAGTAAGTTTTTACTTTATGTGCATCCCAGTAGGGGTGGACAAATTTTTTGTACCGATCCGCAACCGAGAAACCCGAAGAAGGAAACTAGTGCGTGGGAGATACACACGGGTCGCGGGTTGTTCGGATCAGAGAATCAGATACACATGGAAAGCGTCGGGCCAGTTCGAATTCGGTAAAAAAAATCGCTACCGACCGTACCCGGCCGAATGTATTAATATATTATTTTTTATCTCTGATTTTATTTTACTCTCATTGGCTACACTCAATTTTCGGTTCAATCTCATTGGCTCTCATTAACTTATCCTTATCTTTTCTGATTCTCTCATTACTAACCCCTTAAAACACGTCAATAATAAGATCTTATCTGATCTTTTCTCAAAATTTCAGAAAACAAATCTCTCAACCTCTCTCCTCTCGTTATCTTCTTCACACTTTCACTCAAACACTCACATCTCATCCCTCAAACCCTAGTCTCTTTGCCCCCTTTGCAGCAAAGTCACTTCGGGCCAAACCTTGATGACGACGACAACACGATCTCTTCCATTTCTAGTGAAACCGTGACGACGACGACGAGGTAGTTGATGACGATGATGGTGAAGAAGAAGACGACAACGAGGGATCAATGACAACAACACCCAAGATGACGACGTCGATATCTTCACAAGATGATGGTGCTGTTGTGATGTCCTCAACAAAGAGGTGGTGGTACTCATACGGGTTCTATTGATTTGTAAAAAGTTTGAATTTATCTTGGTTCTTTTTGTTTAGTTGAATTTGTTATATTCACATCTCTAAGTTTTACCTTGGATTTTGTTAAATCTGTTGAATGTTTGATGTTGATCTATTTGATTTTTTTTTCTTTTGGTATATTTCCGTTCTCTTCAATCTTGGTTTGTTTCTGTTCTTTCATTTTGAACCCTAAACCGTGACAACCCACCCGCCGGAACTGCCACCTACCGGAACCGCCACCCGCTCTAACTGAACACCTAAACGGATGGAAACAGATGATATATTTTAGTTGTCGGTTTCAATCGGATTAGGGTTTTTTCACCCGATTCCGACCATAAGCGACTGATGTCCACCCTACATCCCCATGTGGTGCCTTCTATCCTGCACCATGTAAAGTATGGTGCATGATGCACCCTCCAAATGACCTATTATAACCAGTTTTCCATAATTATATTATTAAGCTACAATTTTTATTTTTATTTTTTATTTTTCATTCTTCTTTCCTAAACCACCACTGTACAGCCCTCACCGGCAACACCTTTGGTTACCTCCTACTTCCATCTTCGGCATATGAAACCTGACGGTGAGTATTCGTGTCGACTTTTAACCACCACCACCATGGTCGAACCCCTACTGTCCTGGTTGAACTCCTAATACCAGATCTCAGTACAACTCTCCCTCCCTATGTTGATGAAGGTAAATGGTGGAGGGTTGAATAGATCTGGTATTCAAAAAGGGATTATCGCACGATGGTGCATGGAATGGTGATGGGGTTCTGTTGCGATGGTCTTGGCGGCAGATCAGTAGATTGCGATGGTGGACAACTAGCGATTCGTGAAGGAAAAACTAGAGTTCTTAGATGTCTAGAACAATGTATAGATATAAATTATAGCATATTAATCATGTTGAACAAAGAACTAAGACAAGAATTTTTGTACCTTGGAGTATGATAGAATCATGAGATCTTCTTCAGAATGTGAGGGCAAATTGCTCTATTCTCTAGTAAGTGTATACCACGTATGAAACTGCTTGATGGGGAGACAGTTTAAATTATTAGCAGAGAGTAGGGACCTCTCAACGGGTTAACAAGAGAATGAATCATCCCATCATAGGGTCACTCTCAGTAGATACACAATTATTAATTTCACCAATTGGTTAAGTGATTCAGAATTATTAATAAGTTTTGATTATGTTTTAATTATTAATTAATGCTAATCCACATAATTATACACATGTTAAATAAAAAATTTAACAATTCTCCCACTTGGATAGCATTAATCAATCATTAAAATATAACAACAATTATTAAGAGTGAAATATCAATTATGGTCAAAGCACACATTAACCAACGGTATCAGAAATATAAGCTTTAATGCTGCAAAAATAGAGTCTGATAGGGAAGTAAATCATTCATGTTAAAGACATACATTTCATATAAAGAATGATAAATTTGGAAGAACATATTTAAGTTAAGAGTAACATGTTTATCCAAGAATGGTCCAAGCATCTGAAAATGCTATAAGAGATGGGATATATCAAAGTGATATTATTTCATACATATCTCATAATAAACTCCCACTAACCCAAACATCAAAAGACTGAACTAAATTAACATGAGTTATAATATTCAGGTAAGTAAGTCTTTGGTCAATGGATCTGCCAATGTGTTTTCAAATTAGTAAAGGCCGTAAAATATCCACATAGAGACATGAAGAGTAAATACATATATGGATAGCCCATTAGTAAAATTAATTACATTTGATTAAAAATCAATAAATGCTCAACAATACATGGAATTCAATTAATACGAGTTTTGCTAAATGAGTGACTATGAAAATCAATAAGGAATTAGGAAATCTGAGGATCTTCTATTCGAATTGCATATACACTTAGTTCTTTAAAAAAAATGGATTAATGTGGTCACAAGAATGTCAATGATAACCAAGCATTTATGACTACAAGATTTACAAGCAACTCAACAATATAAATATCATATTCGGATAGGAGAAATGACATCATACAAGCAAGGTACTTTGTTGAGCAAAATTGGCAAGTGCACCAAATCGCTTTGTAGTAATAAAAAAATATCGTCCTCAGGGATTGAACTGTTAACTACTAACGTGCCAACTCAATTTCATTTGAGCGACCGAATGGTTCGAAATTGGTTTTCGCCAATAAGTAAGAATAGAAATTTAACAAATAAAAGAAAATATTTTTGGTATTTTTTTAAATGAGAAATATTAAGCAACAGAAAATTGATTTATAATAATCAAGAACAAATTGTTAGACGGTTGATTTCCCTGCCTTTCCTACTTGCTCAATCCTGGAAATCAACTTGAACAGTTTATCCAATTTCAAGAAACCGAGTTTTGTAATTTATCCCCTAATTCCTTAGGTGAATAAATCTTTCTGTCTAAGTTACTAATTCAATTCCTTGAGTATTAGATAAATAGCAGAAGCATTAAGAAATATTTTCACTCAAAAAGGTTAATTTGGTTGTGTTCTTATTCCTAAGTAACACGTGCAAATCGTTTATTCACAAACCGTGATTATGAAATCAAATTTCCCAATTGCAAATTTCATACAGTAGATAAACATGGAAACAGTGAATAAACTCTTGAAATTAAATAAATCAGAACAAGTAATTATCCAGAATTAAAACAAGTTATCTAGGCAGTTCCATCTACCTCTAACAAAATAAAATTAGCTAGACATAATTAAAAAGGAAGAACCAGATGAAGAAGACGAAGGCAAGGAGGCCATCTTGAGTCTCTACTTTCCAGCTTTAACTCTCTTGATTGCTCCCTTTTCTCCTCTTCTAAACTGTATAGTTCTCTATGTAAAATGGCTCTCCAAAAAATCTTCCTCCTGGCTGTTCCTTTTTTTTCGCTGCTGTTCCTCTTTTATTTCCACATATTGCTGCCTCTTTTTTTTTCGCCATTGTAACGTTGCTCACGCTGTCCCTTGTTGTTACTCTATATGCGCCAGTTACATTTTCCTATTCATTTTTACGCTGCTGCCTTGCCTTCCTTTATGTTACTTTTCTTTCTTTTAATTAGGATTCCATTCTCTTTTCAATTCTCACGTGGGCCAGCCTTCATTTCCTTTTGTCTGTTACTTTTCTGCTTCTTAAAAATGCTAACTTTTCTCCTCCTCTTTTATTTCCACTTAAAACACCATAAAAACTCATCAAAGCCAACATGAAACCAACTAAGAAATTAATAGAAATAAAACTGAAATAAAACAAAAATAACCTACAACTAATAAAAATTAAACAAAAACTAATTAAAATTAACCACCTATTAACTACAAATTAAGAATCATCATACTTATACATTTGTGACCTAACAAAATGTGGAATATTGGTTAAAAGAGAGAAGCACAACTTGATTGCATGCCAAAAGATTATGGTGCATTATCCAACAAAATCGACCTTAGCATCCTAGAATGAGACAGAATATCAAAGTCTCTTAGAATATGTCATATGTCATAGTGCGTACAAGAATATATGACAATATAGAATTAATAAGTCTCCAGACATACACAATAGTGTACACACTCCCTCTATTCTAGTATACCTAAACAAGATTAGGATTCCCATTAGACCCACTAATATTTAAATGCTCTAATTGTATAATATTTGATAGTGGGATCATTACTATGTTGTATATTACAAATGATCTCCACATAAATTATAATATTATTTGATCATATGCTAATCTATTGTGTTATTATAATTTAGGCTTAATTGCAGTTTTGGTCTCCCTACTATTGGCCATGTGCGATTTTGGTTCCTAAAGTTTTTTTTCGTGAACATTTGGTCCCCTAGTTTTTCAATGTTGCAAATATGGTCCTTCTTTCCAATGTCTATCATTTTTTTCAATGATAAACATAGAGGAACCACTCCTCTAAGCACACAACCTCTGGTTGAGGTTCTCCTTCCTTTGCATCTTCGATTCAACATGATTTAGTGATTCCTATCTGCTATTTATAGGTGTTGTCCCTCTTTTCCGGGACTTTTTTTGGTTACACCACATGATCCTTTACCATAAAATCTCAAATAGAGGTTCTATTTGCTTAGAGCAGTGGTTCTATGTTCTTAGAGGAGTGATTCCTCTATGTTGATCATTGAAAATTTGAAGGACATTGGCAGAAGGACCAAATTTGCAACATTAAAAAAACAGGGGACACTACAAAAAAGATTATTTAGCGACCAAAAATAGTGACCGAATTTGCTGATTGTAGGATCTACATGAAACCTGGTTATAGCTGATACTGCGAACGAAATAGAGCGTAACAGAGTTATCGGTCACTATTTTGGTCGCTAAATAAAGGAAAGTAAAAGTTAAAACTTACTGACTTTTTAGCGACCGAAATGGCGACCGATTTAAATGCAAAGGTTAAATTTTATTTATATTTACGACCGCTATTTTTCGGTCTCTAAACGAAGCGTAAAAAAAATTAAAATAGAGCGTGTTAGCGACCAATATTAAATCGGTTGCTAAATTTATGAATTCAAATTTCAAATTAACCCAGTTAGAGACCGATTTAGCGACCGAATAAGTCGGTCGCTAAAAATAAAATCCCTAAATCACGATTTCCTTCCTCTCTTCCCCCATTTCTCTCTTTTCTTCTCTTCTCTCTCACGCGCAGCAGCTCCTCAAGTCTCCGACCACCACCTCCTCCACACGGTAAGCATACGTCTCCCTCTCCCTCTCCTTCTCTCTCTCACTTGCTTCTCTCTCTCCCTCTATCTCTCTCTCTTACTTGCATCTATCTCTCTCTCTATTTGCAGGTTTTGCGCGGCTGAGAGAGCACCCTCTTGGGCCGCCGCACCGTCGTCTATGCAACTGTGAAGGTAGGTTATTCAAGTGCCTCCCTTTCTTCTTTCAATCCAAGATCGTGATTGCACTCATCATTCATTAGGTGGAGTAGCAAGTTGTATTTTGTTTAATCTTCATGTTGTTATACTATTTGATTGGTTGAACCTTTGTTCTATGTGATGTTGCCAGTTGATGATTGAAGCTGTTAAGCATTGAAAATTAGATTTTCTGTTCTGTTACTTGCTAAACTGTTTGGTATTGATCAAATGGGTAAAGTTTCTGTGGATTATTGTCTTGTTTAAACAGTATGATAGGTGTTGAGGGTAATGATAGTAGGGTGTTTGATGAAAAGCCTGAATTACCATGATTTTTAAAGTATATATTTTTACTAGGTGGTGCAGGTGCTGATTGGTTTTCAACTGTACTTTAAAATTGCTTGATTTATGACTACTTGAGTTCTGGTATTTTAGTGTTTATAGGATCATTATACTTCTGCCACCTTTTGGCATATATCCAATTGGTTCTAATCTGGTTTTGATTCTACTTTTTAAATCCCTCTCTTGGTGAACATGCTATGCTGGTTTGTCTCATGTGCATTGCTCCATTTTACTACTTTTCTTTTTATTACATCTTTTATTTTACCTCTCTGTTTAGGGTTCATGCACTATCAGTTCCCCACACTCTCTTCCCTTCCATTCACGCCACCTGCACACAGCACACTTTGGGCACACTTATATAAGTTGTTGAAGTACATAACATACCTTTTTTTTTTATTGCTTTGACACTAAAACAATGCCCGGCTTAAACAAGCTATGGTAATGATATGTAATGAAAATGTTTTGTTTATACTTTCATGAGTGGCAAGTGTGCAAGTAGGTTAATGATTTCCAAGTTTATACTTTGATCACAAGAGCCTTTGTTGATGTTATTATTTTTTCTTACAGTTTTCTTTGTCTATTGACAACCGCTCTAGTCGTCACCCATTTTCACTATTTGCTTGGAGTTGAGGTAGGTCAAATAATCTATCTTTGTCATTGTTGCTAGTGGTTCTTGAAGACTTAGAATTGATTTGTTGATTGTTAGTGAAGAGCTGAGCTCAATAGGATTCTGGTTGTGTGCTGGTAGATTAGAAATGATGCATGTGGTTGCAATTGAATATGTTGTTTGTTAGTGGAGAGCTGAGGTCAATAGGATGCTGGTTGTGTGCTGGTAGATTAAAATTGATGCATGTGGTTGCAAACTTTCTATGTTGTTTGTTAGTGGAGAGCAGAACTCAATAGGATGGATATGTCAATTCTATGCCTTGATTGCCATTTTTATGTCCTTATTAACATTTTTGTCGCTAAAATTGTGCTCTGTATATAGAGTTAAATTTGTTTCTTCTGTTATGGTTAATGAGTTAGAATAGCCTTAGTGGAGAGCAGAGCTCAATAGGATGTGATCCTGTCAAAAAGGCGGGATGCTTGTTGTGTGTTGCTAATTTAGAAGTTATGCATGTGTTTGAAAATTATGTGTTACTTGTTAGTGGAGAGTGGAGCTCAATAGGATGTTAGCTACTATATTTTATCTAAGTTTGTATTGAATTATGCTTCAATATATATTTGTTGAAGTATGTTGCAATCCTTATAAGTTAATTGTTTTTATTTTCTGCTAGAGTTAATTATTAAGTTACGAAAGCCTTAGTTTCCTATCTGAGATTCAATATTAATGAGCATGCATACCTTCTCAGGGTACGCATGCTCATTGTATTGAATCTTGAATTGTCCAAGTGGGACAGTTTGGGAAAAAACCTTTTTCACACTCGTACAATAGTCATTTCAATGTTCAAATGCCTTATACACTTGTTGAAATCTCGGTCTGATGCATTTCCTTTTGTTCTCCTGGTGCATACTTGATTGCGGTGATTCTCACCGTGCTCGAGTCGTGTACTTGGAGACCGATGGGAAATGCTGCCAAAATTTTGTCAAGTATAAGGTATTTGAATATGGGAATAACTATTATTAGCCGAATGTGGTAAAGGTTTCTTCTCGAATGGGATAGGTTCATACCTTGTCATAAGAACAATATTGATGGAGTTATTGGAATGCACCGTAATATATAAGTGTTATTGTAGGGTTGGTCAGGCTACTTAATTGCCAGCAATAGATATTCCGGAGAATCAGAAATGGATGTATCGTAGGTTGGATCGGAATAAACGTCTTAGGGAAGAGTATAGAGTTGGAGTGGGTGAGTTTATAGAGTTTGTTGTTAGCCAGGAGAGATTTATACGACTGGGCGGTGATCATTTGAGGTGTCCTTGCAAAAGATGCAAGTGTCAATCTTGCAAAAGCGTGGATGGAGTTGTAGCCGATCTTTATGATAAGGACTTCATGCCTGATTACTATTGGTGGAGTAACCATGGTGAGACGTTGCCTGATTTAAACCCGATTGTGTTTGAAGGTTCGTACTATGGAAGTGGTGACCGGAGGGATTAATTGAATCCATACGAGCAGATGATAATGGATCATGATGGACCATCGGTTGGTGTTGTACTAGAAGAAGATGGGGGAGAAGATGGTGGAATGGGTTCCCAATACATAGAGGAGAATCTGAATCCCGAAGCTCAAAGATTCTATGATATGCTGAGGGCTGCACGATCTCCATTGTGGGAAGGATGTCGGGAGTACACGGAGTTGTCGATGTGCATGGAATGGTTGAGTATTAAATCTGACTACAATATGCAAGAAGGTTGTTTTAATCGCCTCACTAGGTCAGTGTCCAAGGCGTTGCCAGAAGAAAATCGGATGCCTACTAGTTTTTATCATGCTAAGAAGTCTGTGGAAAATTTGGGTTTGGGGTGTTTGAAAATTGATTGTTGCCCGAATGGATGTATATTGTACTATAAGGATGATTCAGCGAAGAGCATAACATGTTGTCGATTTTGTGGTGCGGATCGGTATAAGACAACCACTAGGATGGGCATCGAGAAGAAGAGGTCGCTAAAAAAGATGTGGTACTTTCCGTTCGTGCCAAGACTTACAAGATTGTACTCTTTGATAGCCACTGCAGCTCACATGAGGTGGCATAGTGAGCCTGAGAGGGAGAAAGATGTCTTGTGTCATCCATCTGATGGAGAATCTTGGAAGCATTTTGATAGGGTTCATATGGCATTTTTGCAGGACCCTCGGAACGTCCGATTGGGGTTATCTACTGATGGATTTAATCCTTTTGGGCAGTCTGGAAAAGCATACTCTTGTTGGCCGGTTATCCTGACTCCGTACAAATCTTCCCCCGGGGATGTGCTTGAAGCGGGAGTTTATGTTCCTAACAGTCATAATTTCGGGTCCGTCTAATCCAAAAGTTAAGATTGATGTGTACTTGCAGCCGCTGATAGATGAGTTGACGATGCTGTGGAATGATGGTGTGTTGACATATGACGTATCTTTGAGGCATAATTTCATGATGAAAGTTGCTTTGATGTGGACGATCAACGACTTTCCCGCCTATGGGATGATGTCGGGTTGGATGATCGCGGGAAAGCTTGGATACCCAATATGTATGGAGCGATCGAAGGCATTCACGCTTAAAAACAGTCGAAAGATCTCATATTTTGATTGTCATCGTCAATTCCTTCCAAAAGCTCATCCTTATAGGCGGAACAAGAGTGCATTTAAGAAGCGTTGTGCGGAGACAACACCGCCTCCACCACGTTTGACTGGTCCTAATGTATGGCGGAGAGTACAGTACTTACCGGTCGTCCATGAATCCCAAGGAGAACATATTCCTGATTATGGCGTTAACCATAATTGGACAAAACAAAGTATATTTTGGAGGTTACCGTATTGGAGGACGCAGCTACTCCGTCACAACATTGATGTCATGCATACTGAGAGGAATGTGTTTTTGAATGTGTTTGACACTGTGATGGACATCAAGGGGAGGACAAAGGATACAAATAAAGCCCGATTGGATCTGGCTGAAATTTGTAATCGGAAGGAGCTTGAGTTGCAGGATGGTGGTCGTGGCAGACTTATCAAACCGAAGGCAAGTTCTACACTAAGTAAAACACAGATAGTGGCCGTCTGTAAGTGGGTTAAAGAACTAAAGTTACCAGATGGGTATGCTTCCAATCTGGGTAGATGTGTTGACATTAAGGAAGCAAAGTTACATGGAATGAAGAGTCATGATTGCCACGTGTTGATGCAATGGTTGCTTCCAATTGCGTTCGATGCATTACCGAAGCAAATTTGGAACCCAATTGTTGAGCTTAGCCACCTTTTCAGGGATCTTACATCGACAACACTAAATGTGAATCAATTAAAGGATATGGAAGTCAAGATACCCGTTTTGTTATGTAAGCTGGAGCAAATCTTCCCACCGAGTTTCTTTGATTCCATGGAACACCTGCCAGTTCATCTACCTTATGAAGCAAGAGTTGGTGGCCCAGTCCAATACCGCTGGATGTATCCATTTGAGAGGTAAACAATATCAATTATTTTACTTAATACATATGAAATTCACGAACACGAAATCGTAGTTTAGCTTTCCCTAAAACTAGTAATTATTTGTATGTATCCTTCTTTAATAGGTTCCTGCACTCCCTTAAACACAAAGTCAAGAACAAGGCACGAGTGGAGGGTTCCATTTGTGAAGCATACTTAGTAGAGGAGACTTCCACTTTTGCCTCTTATTACTATCCAGACGAAGTTAACACGAGAAGGACAAGGATGCCTAGAAACGTTGATTCGGGAGAAGGAAGTTCAACTACTCCTCCTATATCAATATTCAACTATCCGGGCAGATTTAGTGGCAAATCAAAAGGATATTTCTTGGAGCAGCGTGACATTAATGCTGCTCATCTGTATATCCTTCAAAATTGTGAAGAGGTAGCACCATATTTAGAGTAAGTTTCTACAATGTCTTTTATAAGTTCAATTGACATTTATGATTATTAATCGTCCTGCTATTAATCTCCCATATGTAGGATGTACGGCAATTTTCTAAGGGATCTCCAACCTGACATTTCAAACGATCAGGTTGATCGAGAAATTACTTCTCACTTTGCTATGTGGTCCAGTAAATATGTAGGTTAAGCATCTTCATTTGTTGCAATACATTTTATCTCCTTAAATATATGGCATGTATAAGAATAATATAATATTTGATTTTTTAGGTACTAGATCCAGAAAACAATGTTCAAAATCCATTGTTGACAAATTTGGCAATGGGGGCCTAACATATGGGTTACATCATGGAATACTTACATTGTAAATGGATATAAATTTAACACAAAAACATGGAATGAAGGAATGCAGTCGTGTAACTATGGTATTTGTGTCCGAGCCACTGATGGTAATGTAGAGGATGATTTCTATTGGGTTCTAACTGACATCCTTGAACTCGATTATACCGGTTTCCCCGTGATGAAGTTAGTTATCTTCAAGTATGATTGGTTTGATCCTACTCTTAATGTAGGGGCAAAAATCGATAAAAAATATGGTATTGTTCAAGTTAGGCTGTCTCGTAGGTATAATAAGGCGTACGACCCATTCATTTTTTCTCAACGGGCAGATCAGGTTTATTACTCGCCATATCCCGAAGGACATCAAGGCTGGTTTGGTGTTATTAAGATAAAGGCTCGCAGTATAATTACTGATAATGTAATCAACCAGCCTGAAAAAGATGCTCCGTACCAAGATGATGAGTTTTCAAGACCCCACGCACCGTTGGAAATTACGCCAGACATTATTGTTAATTCTCTGGCGGACATTTCCGGAAATAGGGAATAAGTTGAAAGAGAGTTAATGGATCAATCTGAGTTGGACGCATCTAGCGAAGGCACATTCCGATCAAGTGAGACTGATGAGAGTGAGGGTGAATTTAGTGATGGAGATTCTACTTAGGTAATTTATTTATGTCATAATTCATTGTGTAAATGTCATTCTAGTTAGGTAATTTATTTTTGTATTATTTACACTGTTGTGTAATCACTTTTTCATTTTTTTACACAGATGGCAGATTCCTCTAGAAGTAGGGGTCGTCGTGGAGGTCGTGCCAGAGGTCGTGCTGAGAGAGTCCCTTCGCCGGTCGACCCACAGCCTTCAGATCGAGACCACCCTACCAGCACCTCTATGGATGGGACACCTCATGGTGATGGACTTGCACCCCCTACCCAGCCTCATGTGGTCGGGACACAGGCTGCACCGTCATCATCCACACCTATGACAGGACCATCATCATCATCGGGACAGGAGAGTCGTGGTCCATCCGACAGGAGGATTCTTCTTATCCCCAGGGGGGATAACAAGTAAGCTAATTTAATTTTTTAATATATATAAAGAATCGTTAATTTCTATTTACTTGTTATTTTTATTGATTTATAATATTTATTAATGCACTAATTTTGCTGCAGCTTTCTGCCCGCAAATGGCCCTTCTGATTCGATATCGAAGATCCTGCGACGCAAGTTTGATGGTCCATGGCCTACATGGAAGGCCATCCTAGGGGGTCATAGGGATCAGTTGTTTCAAGAGTTTAAGGTAACAATTTATTAAGTTATTTAAATTAAATTTACATTATATATATATACACACACACACACGAATTTCCTAACAACTGTAAGTTGCAGAAAGAGTATAGGTGGGACGTTGCTTTAGAGGGTCTCGTCAGGGACATATTTGAGCATAAAGGCTCACTGGTCATGAAGAATTTGACGAACAAGCTGAGGAAGGGTAAGAATAAGGGGAAGTGGGTGGATCCTGAGATCAGGAGGCAGCTGGACCAGTACTGGGCTACTGAGAAGTTACAGGAGATCCAGGCCACAGCTTGGCCTAATCGAGCATCTGATGGTGGCGCATGTGCTTGGACCGGCGGGTCTAAATCAGCCGCTGCCCACTACGACGAGCTGGTAATACATTAAAATTTTGACTTATTATACTATTTAATGAGTTTTCATTTTTAAATATTCTTGTGAATTTAAGATTATATTTTTCTGTGCAGAAAGCACAGAAACAGCGGGCCCCCACTGTTATGGAGTTGGTGGAGAGGACGAAGAAATTGAAGTCGGGGACATGGGTCAACGACAAGGCCCGTAACTATGCTGTAAGCAAAAAAACAATTTAGTGTCTACTTGTAATTTATTATAAATGATTTGTTAATATTGATTATAATTTTAACTAAATCTCATCAACTATACTTTGTAGGTGGGCTTCAACGAGAAGAAGGAAGATGCCATATCACGTGCCTCACAGTCACAAGATGAGGCCTTGACTGGTGATGGCCCCAGCTCTCCTATCTCCGTCGACGATAATGCCATTTATTTGGAGGTCGTCGGGGGAAGGAACAAGAAGGGGCACGTGTATGGCCTCAGACACCTGGGAGGAGAGTTTATCACTTCATCATCCGGCACGCCTGCTCCTTCCTACACCGATACCGTCCCTCAGGAGTAGTTCAACCAAATGCAGGACACCATCACGCAGCTGAACGCGGAGCTTCGGGAGAAGAGCGAGAGAGAGCAACAGATGGCGAACCAGAGTGCACAGTTGACTCAGGCACACCAGCAGCTGATGCAGACGAGCATCGAGCAGGGCCAGACACTGCGGCTGGTGTTGGAGCAGATGAGGATCCAGATTCCAGTTGCTCAGGGTGATGCTCTGACGGTTGTGCCGCCTGCTGCCGCTCCTCCAGTTCCGCCGCCAGCTACTGATGCTGCTACTGCAGAGGACGATCGAATAGCAGACGTCGGTGGTACGGACGCTGAGGATGATTGGGTTCCTCCACCTCCCCCTCATCATGACTGTTTTTTTTCTTCATTTTTTTTGACTTTAAACGATTCTTGTATGACACTTTGGATTATATATATATATATTTCTTATGATTGTATATTTCATTAGTAATTTGGTGTGTTTTATTAGTAATTTTGTTAAACTTTAAAGAAAAACAGAAAAAATTTATTATTTTAAAAATTAAATTTTTTAAAAAATTAATAAAAACCAGTTTAGCGACCGAATTAGAAACTAATAATTCAGTCGCTAAACTTTAGTTAACATTAACAGATTGTGGTCTAGCGACCGAAAATCCATCGCTAATATAGGTTAACAGTAACCAACATTGGCAACCGAACTAGCAACCGATTATCGGTCGCTAAAAATGGTTACCCAAACAATGCGACCAACCGTGTAACGACCGTGTTTATTATTTAGCGACCGAAATTACGGTCGCCATTTAGCGACCGAATTATTATTTCGGTCTCTAAAAGCTTAGCGACCAGGTTATCAGCCACCACCATTAATCGGTCGCTAATTGGGTCGCTATATTAAATAGCGACCGAATTAGAAAGTTTAGCAACCGAATATGCTGGTCTCTAATCAGTTGATATTCTGTAGCGAGACCAAATATGCATGAAAAATATGTTAGGGACCAAAATCGCACATGACCAATAATAAGGGACCAAAACTGTAATTCAGCCTATAATTTATATAATCATTTTAATTTTTAAATATTAAAAAGCTAATTTTCATATACTAAAGTTATATTAAACGCAAAGCAAGGGGCTTCATGTGTGTTTGGTTTCATGGAAACCTCCAGAATTGATTCTGCCCTCTGTCAAACCTAATTTTAGCATAAACGAAATGTTTGATTACTGTCGGCTAAAATTGATTTTGCCTCTAGAAACGATTATGACTAGAAGCTACAAAAAGTAGCTTTTAAGTTGAGTTAATAATTTATGTAAAGTTTTACATCAAACTTACTTCCAAGATAAAAACATTCAAGCATAAATCACTTCACTTCAAACTCAATTTTACAAAATTAATTACATTCAAAATCATTTTTATCACACGATCATCAAAACACACACTTCAACCTGTGTCAAGAAATTCATGTTACGTGGCTGTGGCAATGCCTTGATGGCTGCGCTCGCGAATCCCTCCCTCTTGTCTCAGTTCAGTTCTCACGTGCGGCCTTATCTTCAAGAGCAAGACGGTTTCTCGGAAGTTTCTAATTTTAATATCAAACTTTAACATGCAGTTGCTTCCTCTCTTTTTATTTGCATACAAAGTTGCTTACTTTAGTAGCCTTTCCACGTCACGTTCCCCGATCATTATATATGTGAATTTTATGACTCATATCTCGCACACTTACAACTGCATTATTCTCTTTCTGTTTTCTAATATCACAGATTTTCTTGTTATCATCTTCATTCCGAACAACTCCATGCCATTCCCGCCGGAAACGGTCACAACATACTTCGTTATCACCACATCCTTGTTAGCTTCAATTGCAATTAAGTGTCAAGGCTTAAACATGACCAATCCTTTCCAACAAACCAAGCCCAACCATGTTGATTTTCCTCACTGCCATACTTTGGCATGCAGTTGCATCAACAGCCCAAGTGAGGTCCGCAACTATTATCACATTCCATGTTTCTGGGGTCATTGCATGCAAGTCACTCTTGTGGATCCTCCTCCTTCACTTTTGGTGTTTTATCATCATCAAGGTGCTTCTATTATCGATTCATTCTATGGTGCACCACCCAAAATTTACACCACCCATTGTATGACGCATGTGACAAGTGCTGAACCAATCATTTTGACACCTGGACATTTGACTTTTCAATTAGTCAAGGTTTGAAAATTTGATCCAACCAGATGGCTATTTGATTGGCCCGCAATTTGCCACATGGATGGTGTAATGGGTGGTGTAAATTTTGGGTGGTGCAACTTAGCCCAAGCCTCTGTTATCGGTTGCCCCATTTTGCTTCTTCCACGAGCATATTTGTAAGCTTTTCCTTGCTCTCTTGAGTCTCTTGTGCTCCTTCTACCAGCATATTTGTAAGCTCCCCCGTGCTCTCTTCAACCACTTGTGGTCCTTCTACGAGCAAATTCGTGAGCTCCTCCCAGCTTGGTAAATGTCCAAGTGCTAATCCGAGGCCAAATGATGATCCACACGAAGCTCATTCTGTACTATAACTTGTTAATTACAATATTTGTTTTTCATTTAAGAATTGTTTCCACGACCACGGTGTGTCTTCGAACACTCCTTCACCTTTTTTTTCCTGTTTTTGTTGTACTTCCCACCGATTTGGATACAGAGGGTGGCGAGGGAAGTTTTTGGTGGGACAACGAATCTCTGGAGCCACTAGATACGGGAGAGGAACCAAAAAGACTGAAATGACGACTTTGTGTTGTTATTTTTTATTGTTCAAAGGGACAAATATGTTATTATGATAAAATAATTTTATTTTTATTTTTTTTACTTTTGTCCTATTTTTTTCTTCTAAATAATTTAGAAATTTAATATTTTTTTATTTATTTTCTCTTCTCTCTTACTTCTTTTCACTTTGCTTTACTTGTTTTCGTATAGAAACAAATCATAAAAGGAGGGCAGAGCCCTGACTAGCTATACAACCAATTGATGTTTAATTTTAAAGGAACGACAATGCTATTTTGCGCGAATAATTTTTTGTCATTTTTTGAAAAATACAGAGTCCGGTTTTTTTTTTATAGATTTTTTCTAATGTCAGATAAAAAGGCAAATCTCATATCACCTTTGTATTTGCGTGGAGATCGTTTTGACCATAATTCTTTAACTATTGTCATTTGATTTGGTGGATTATTGTAACTCAAACATCAGAGTGAGACAAAAAAATCTATAATTTAGCGATTGGATTGGCTAAATTTATATTCTAAATTATATTTGAAGGTTTAATACATGAATTAATTTTAATATGTCATTATATAAAGTTTTTTATATTATTAGGCATCCGATTTTCTTCTGGCAATGCCTTGGACACTGACTTGGTGAGGAGATTAAAACAACCTTCTTGCATATTGTAGTCAGATTTAATACTCAACCATTCCATGCACATCGACAACTCCGTGTACTCCCGACATCCTTCCCACAATGGAGATCGTGCAGCCCTCAGCATATCATAGAATCTTTGAGCTTCGGGATTCAGATTCTCCTCTATGTATTGGGAACCCATTCCACCATCTTCTCTCCCATCTTCTTCTAGTACAACACCAACCGATGGTCCAGCATGATCCATTATCATCTGCTCGTATGGATTCAATTAATCCCTCCGGTCACCACTTCCATAGTACGAACCTTCAAACACAATCGGGTTTAAATCAGGCAATGTCTCACCATGGTTACTCCACCAATAGTAATCAGGCATGAAGCCCTTCTCATAAAGATCGGCTACAACTCCATCCACGCTTTTGAAAGATTGACACTTGCATCTTTTTCAAGGACACCTCAAATGATCACCGCCCAGCCGTATAAATCTCTCCTGGCTAACAACAAACTCTATAAACTCACCCACTCCAACTCTATACTCTTCCCTAAGACGTTTATTCCGATCCAACCTACGATACATCCATTTCTGATTCTCCGGATTATCCATTGCTGGAAATTAAATAGCCTGACCAACCCAACAATAACACTTATATATTACGGTGCATTCCAATAACTCCATCAATCTCGTTCTTATGACAAGGTATGAACCTATCCCATTCGAGAAGAAACCTTTACCACACTCGGCTAATAATAGTTATTCCCATATTCAAATACCTTATACTTGACAAAATGTTGGTTGCATTTCCCATCAGTCTCCAAGTACACGACTCGAGCACGGTGAGAATCACCGCAATCAAGTATGCACCAGGAGAACAAAAGGAAATGCATCAGACCGAGATTTCAACAAGTATATAAGGCATTTGAACATTGAAATGACTATTGTACGAGTGTGAAAAAGGTTTTTTCCCAAACTGTCCCACTTGGACAATTCAAGATTCAATACAATGAGCATGCGTACCCTGAGAAGGTACGCATGCTCATTAATATTGAATCTCAAATAGGAAACTAAGGCTTTCGTAACTCAATAATTAACTCTAGCAGAAAATAAAACTATTGACTTATAAGGATTGCAGCATATTTCAACAAATATATATTGAAGCATAATTCAATACAAACTTAGATAAAATATAGTAGCAAACATCCTATTGAGCTCCGCTCTCCACTAACAAGTAACACATAATTGTCAAACACATGCATAACTTCTAAATTAGCAACACACAACAACCATCCCGCCTTTTTGACAGGATCACATCCTATTGAGCTCTGCTCTCCAATAAGGCTATTCTAACTCATTAACCATAACAGAAGATACAAATTTAACTCTATATACAGAGCACAATTTTAGCGACAAAAACGTTAATAAGGACATAAAAATGGCAATCAAGGCATAGAATTGACACATCCATTCTATTGAGCTCTGCTCTCCACTAACAAACAACATATAAAGTTTGCAACCACATGCATCAATTTTAATCTACCAGCACACAACCAACATCCTATTGAGCTCAGCTCACCACTAACAAACAACATATTCAATTGCAACCACATGCATCATTTCTAATCTACCAGCACACAACCAGAATCCTATTGAGCTCAGCTCTTCACTAACAATCAACAAATCAATTCAAAGTCTTCAAGAACCACTAGAAACAATGAAAAAGATAGAGTATTTGACCTACCTCAACTCCAAGCAAATAGTGAAAATGGGTGACGACTAGAGCGGTTGTCAATAGACAAAGAAAACTGTAAGAAAAAATAATAACATCAACAAAGGCTCTTGTGATCAAAGTATAAACTTGGAAATCATTAACCTACTTGCACACTTGCCACTCATGAAAGTATAAACAAAACATTTTCATTACATATCATTACCATAGCTTGTTTAAGCCGGGCATTGTTTTAGTGGCAAAGCAATAAAAAAAAGGTATGTTATGTACTTCAACAACTTATATAAGTGTGCCCAAAGTGTGTTGTGTACAGGTGGCGTGAATGGAAGGGAAGAGAGTGTGGGGAACTGATAGTGCAGGAACCCTAAACAGAGAGGTAAAATAAAAGATGTAATAAAAATAAAAGTGGTAAAATGGAGCAATGCACATGAGACAAACCAGCATAGCATGTTCACCAAGATGACTTGCGAAATGAAAAATCCTCTTAAGCAATAACCATAGCATAAATATCATAAAAGGTCAATCAAATTAAAACAATGATCATTCAGTTAAGTTATTTTCATTTTTAACATCACAAAAATATTATTTACCTTTAGCTACACCAAAAGAGGGATTTAAAAAGTAGAAACAAAACCATATTAGAACCAATTGGATATATGCCAAAAGGTGGCAGAAGTATAATGATCCTATAAGCACTAAAATACCAGAACTCAAGTAGTCATAAAGCAACCAATTTTAAAGTACAATTAAAAACCAATCAGTACCTGCACCACCTAGTAAAAATATATACTTTACAAATCATGGTAATTCAGGCTTTTCATCAAACACCCTACTATCATTACCCTCAACACCTATCATACTGTTTAAACAAGACAATAATCCCCAGAAACTTTACCCATTTGATCAATACCAAACAGTTTAGCAAGTAACAGAGAACAGAAAATCTAATTTTCAATGCTTAACAGCTTCAATCATCAACAGGCAACATCACATAGAACAAATGTTCAACCAATCAAATAGTATAACAACATGAAGATTAAATAAAATACAACTTGCTACTCCACCTAATGAATGATGAGTGCAATCACGATCTTGGATTGAAAGAAGAAAGGGAGGCACTTGAATAACCTACCTTTACAGTTGCATAGACGGCGGTGCGGCGGCCCAAGAGGGTGCTCTCTCAGTCACACAAAACCTGCAAACAGAGAGAGAGATAGATGCAAGTAAGAGAGAGAGATAGAGGGAGAGAGAGACGCGAGTGAGAGAGAGAAGGAGAGAAAGAGAGGGAGAGAGAGATGTATGCTTACCATGTGGAGGAGGTGGTGGTCGGAGACTTGAGGAGCTGTTGCGCGTGAGAGAGGAGAGAAGAAAAAAGAGAAATGGGGGAAGAGAGGAAGGAAATCGTGATTTAGGGATTTTATTTTTAGCGACCGAATTATTCGGTTGCTAAATCGGTCGCTAACTGGGTTAATTTGAAATTTGAATTCATAAATTTAGCGACCGATTTAATATCGATCGCTAACACGCTCTATTTTAATTTTTTTACGCTCCGTTTAGCGACCGAAAAATATCGGTCGTAAATATAAATAAAGTTTAACCGTTGCATTTAAATCGGTCGCCATTTCGGTCGCTAAAAAGTCAGCAAGTTGTAACTTTTACTTTCCTTTATTTAGCGACTGAAATAGTGACCGATAACACTGTTACGCTCTATTTCGGTCGCTATTTCGGTCGCAGTATCAACTATAACAAGGTTTCATGTAGATCCTACAATCGGTCACCATTTCGGTCGTAAAAAGCAACCAACAAATTCAGTCACTATTTTCGGTTGCTAAATAACCTTTTTTGTAGTGTCCCCTGTTTTTTTAATGTTGCAAATTTGGTCCTTCTGCCAATGCCCTTCAATTTTTCAATGATCAACATAGAGGAATCACTCCTCTAAGAACATAGAACCACTGCTCTATGCATATAGAACCTCTATTTGAGCTTTTATGGTAAAGGATCATGTGGTGTAACCAAAAAAAGTCCCGGAAAAGAGGGACAAAACCTATAAATAGCAGAGAGGAACCACTGAATCATGTTGAATCGAATATGCAAAGGAGGGAGAACCTCAACCAGAGGTTGTGTGCTTAGAGGAGTGGTTCCTCTATGTTGATCATTGAAAAAAATGATAGACATTGGAAAGAAGGACCAAATTTGCAACATTGAAAAACTAGGGGACCAAATGTTCACGAAAAAAAACTTTAGGAACCAAAATCGCACATGGCCAATAGTAGGGAGACCAAAACTGCAATTAAGCCTAAATTATAATAACATAATAGATTAGCATATGATCAAATAATATTATAATTTATGTGGAGATCATTTGTAATATACAACATAGTAATGATCCCACTATCAAATATTATACAATTAGAGCATTTAAATATTAGTGGGTCTAATGGGAATCCTAATCTTGTTTAGGTATACTACTCTCTCCTCTCGTTATCTTCTTCACACTTTCACTCAAACACTCACATGTCATCCCTCAAACCCTAGTCTCTTTGCCCCCTTTGCCGCAAAGTCACTTCGGGCCAAACCTTGATGACGATGACAGCACGATCTCTTCCATTTCCAGTGAAACCGTGACGACGACGACGAGGTAGTCGATGACGATGATGGTGAAGACGAAGACGACAACGAGGGATCAATGACAACGACGCCCAAGATGACGACCTCGATATCTTCCCAAGATGATGGTGCTGTTGTGATGTCCTCAACAAAGAGGTGGTGGTACTCATACGGGTTCTGTTGATTTGTAAAAAGTTTGAATTTATCTTGGTTCTTTTTGTTTAGTTGAATTTGTTATATTCACATCTCTAAGTTTTACCTTGGATTTTGTTAAATATGTTGAATGTTTGATGTTGATCTATTTGATTTTTTTTCTTTTGGTTTATTTTTGTTCTCTTCAATCTTGGTTTGTTTCTGTTCTTTCATTTTGAACCCAAAAGCGTGACAACCCACCCGCCGGAACTGCCACCTACCGGAACCGCCACCCGCTCTAACTAAACACCTAAACGGATGGAAACAGATGATATATTTTAGTTGTCGGTTTCAATCGGATTAGGGTTTTTTCACCTGAATCCGACCATAAGCGACTGATGTCCACCCTACATCCCCATGTGGTGCCTTCTATCCTGCACCATGTAAAGTTTGGTGCATGATGCACCCTCCAAATGACCTATTATAACCAGTTTTCCATAATTATATTATTAAGCTACAATTTTTATTTTTATTTTTATTTTTATTTTTTATTTTTCATTCTTCTTTCCTAAACCACCACTGTACAGCCCTCACCGGCAACACCTTTGGTTACCTCCTACTTCCATCTTCGGCATATGAACCTGACGGTGAGTATTCGTGTCGACTCGTAACCACCACCACCATGGTCGAACCCCTACTGTCCTGGTTGAACTCCTAATACCAGATCTCAGTACAACTCTCTCTCCCTATGTTGATGAAGGTAAATGGTGGAGGGTTGAGTAGATCTGGTATTCAAAAAGGGATTATCGCACGATGGTGCATGGAATGGTGATGGGGTTCTGTTGCGATGGTCTTGGCGGCAGATCAGTAGATTGCGATGGCGGACAACTAGCGATTCGTGAAGGAAAAACTAGAGTTCTTAGATGTCTAGAACAATGTATAGATATAAATTATAGCATATTAATCATGTTGAACAAAGAACTAAGACAAGAATTTTTGTACCTTGGAGTACGATAGAATCATGAGATCTTCTTCAGAATGTGAGGGCAAATTGCTCTATTCTCTAGTAAGTGTATACCACGTAAGAAACTGCTTGATGGGGAGACAGTTTAAATTACTAGCAGAGAGTAGGGACCTCTCAACGGGTTAACAAGAGAATGAATCATCCCATCATAGGGTCACTCTTAGTAGATACACAATTACTAATTTCACCAATAGGTTAAGTGATTCAGAATTATTAATAAGTTTTGATTATGTTTTAATTATTAATTAATGCTAATCCACATAATTATACACATGTTAAATAAAAAATTTAACAATTCTCCCACTTGGATAGCATTAATCAATCATTAAAATATAACAACAATTATTAAGAGTGAAATATCAATTATGGTCAAAGCACACATTAACCAACGGTATCAGAAATATAAGCTTTAATGCTGCAAAAATAGAGTCTGACAGGGAAGTAAATCATTCATGTTAAAGACATACATTTCACATAAAGAATGATAAATTTGGAAGAGCATATTTAAGTTAAGAGTAACATGTTTATCCAAGAATGGTCCAAGCATCTGAAAATGCTATAACAGATAGGATATATCAAAGTGATATTATTTCATACATATCTCATAATAAACTCCCACTAACCCAAACATCAAAAGACTGAACTAAACTAATATGAGTTATAATATTCAGGTAAGTAAGTCTTTGGTCAATGGATCTGCCAATGTGTTTTCAAATTAGTAAAGGCCGTAAAATATCCACATAGAGACATGAAGAGTAATTACATATATGGATAGCCCATTAGTAAAATTAATTACATTTGATTAAAAATCAATAAATGCTCAACAATACATGGAATTCAATTAATCCGAGTTTTGCTAAATGAATGACTATGAAAATCAATAAGGAATTAGGAAATCTGAGGATCTTCTATTCGAATTGCATATACACTTAGTTCTTTTAAAAAAATGGATTAATGTGGTCACAAGAATGTCAATGATAACCAAGCATTTATGACTACAAGATTTACAAGCAACTCAATAATATAAATATCATACTCGGATAGGAGAAATGACATCATACAAGCAAGGTACTTTGTTGAGTAAAATTGGCAAGTGCACCAAATCGCTTTGTAGTAATAAAAAAATATCGTCCTCAGGGATTGAACTGTTAACTACTAACGTGCCAACTCAATTTCGTTTGAGCGACCGAATGGTTCGAAATTGGTTTTCTCCAATAAGTAAGAATAGAAATTTAACAAAGAAAAGAAAATATTTTGGTATTTTTTTAAATGAGAAATATTAAGCAATAGAAAATTGATTTATAATAATCAAGAACAAATTGTTAGAGGATTGATTTCCCTGCCTTTCCTACTTGCTCAATCCTGGAAATTAACTTGAACAGTTTATCCAATTTCAAGAAACTGGGTTTTGTAATTTATCCCCTAATTCCTTAGGTGAATAAACCTTTCTGTCTAAGTTATTAATTCAATTCCTTGAGTATTAGATAAATAGCAGAAGCATTAAGAAATATTTCCACTCAAAACGGTTAATTTGGTTGTGTTCTTATTCCTAAGTAACACGTGTAAATCATTTATTCACAAACCGCGATTATGAAATCGAATTTCCCAATTACAAATTTCATACAGTAGATAAACATGGAAACAGTGAATAAACTCTTGAAATTAAATAAATCAGAACAAGTAATTATCCAGAATTAAAACAAGTTATCTAGGCAGTTCCATCTACCTCTAACAAAATAAAATTAGCTAGACATAATTAAAAAGGAAGAACCAGATGAAGAAGACAAAGGCAAGGAGGCCATCTTGAGTCTCTACTTTCCAGCTTTAACTCTCTTGATTGCTCCCTTTTCTCCTCTTCTAAACTGTATAGTTTTCTATGTAAAATGGCTCTCCAAAAAATCTTCCTCCTGGCTGTTCCTTTTTTTTTTCGCTGCTGTTCCTCTTTTGTTTCCACATATTGCTGCCTCTTTTTTTTTGCCATTGTAACGTTGCTCACGCTGTCCCTTGTTGTTACTCTATATGCGCCAGTTACATTTTCCTATTCATTTTTACGCTGCTGCCTTGCCTTCCTTTACGTTACTTTTCTTTCTTTTAATTAGGATTCCATTCTCTTTTCAATTCTCACGTGGGCCAGCCTTCATTTCCTTTTGTCTGTTACTTTTCTCCTTCTAAAAAATTATAACTTTTCTCCTCCTTTTTTATTTCCACTTAAAACACCATAAAAACTCATCAAATCCAACATGAAACCAACTAAGAAATTAATAGAAATATAACTGAAATAAAACAAAAATAAACTACAACTAATAAAAACTAAACAAAAACTAATTAAAATTAACCACCTATTAACTACAAATTAATAATCATCATACTTATACATTTGTGACCTAACAAAATGTGGAATATTGGTTAAAAGAGAGAAGCACAACATGATTGCATGCCAAAAGATTATGGTGCATTATCCAACAAAATCGACCTTAGCATCCTAGAATGAGACAGAATATCAAAGTCTCTTAGAATATGTCATATGTCATAGTGCGTACAAGAATATATGACAATATAGAATTAATAAGTCTCCAGACATACACAATAGTGTACACACTCCCTCTATTCTAGTATACCTAAACAAGATTAGGATTCCCATTAGACCCACTAATATTTAAATGCTCTAATTGTATAATATTTGATAGTGGGATCATTACTATGTTGTATATTACAAATGATCTCCACATAAATTATAATATTATTTGATCATATGCTAATCTATTGTGTTATTATAATTTAGGCTTAATTGTAGTTTTGGTCTCCCTACTATTGGCCATGTGCGATTTTGGTTCCTAAAGTTTTTTTTCGTGAACATTTGGTCCCCTAGTTTTTCAATGTTGCAAATATGGTCCTTCTTTCCAATGTCTATCATTTTTTTCAATGATAAACATAGAGGAACCACTCCTCTAAGCACACAACCTCTGGTTGAGGTTCTCCTTCCTTTGCATCTTCGATTCAACATGATTCAGTGATTCCTATCTGCTATTTATAGGTTTTGTCCCTCTTTTCCGGGACTTTTTTTGGTTACACCACATGATCCTTTACCATAAAATCTCAAATAGAGGTTCTATATGCTTAGAGCAGTGGTTCTATGTTCTTAGAGGAGTGATTCCTCTATGTTGATCATTGAAAATTTGAAGGACATTGGCAGAAGGACCAAATTTGCAACATTAAAAAAACAGGGGACACTACAAAAAAGGTTATTTAGCGACCGAAAATAGTGACCGGATTTGTTGGTTGTTGTTTGCGATCGAAATGGTGACCGATTGTAGGATCTACATGAAAGCTGGTTATAGCTGATACTGCGATCGAAATAGAGCGTAACAGAGTTATCGATCACTATTTCGGTCGCTAAATAAAGGAAAGTAAAAGTTAAAACTTGCTGACTTTTTAGCGACCGAAATGGCGACCGATTTAAATGCAAAGGTTAAATTTTATTTATATTTACGACCGATATTTTTCGGTCGCTAAACGGAGCGTAAAAAAATTAAAATAGAGCGTGTTAGCGACCGATATTAAATCGGTCGCTAAATTTATGAATTCAAATTTCAAATTAACCCAATTAGCGACCGAATTAAAAATAAAATCCCTAAATCGTGATTTCCTTCCTCTCTTCCCCCATTTCTCTCTTTTCTTCTCTTCTCTCTCACGCGCAGCAGCTCCTGAAGTCTCCGGCCACCACCTCCTCCACACGGTAAGCATACGTCCCTTAACTGGTCTTTGGTTCTGATAACCGAAGTTGCTTGAGAGAGTAACTTCTGAATTTTCTTGATTCTGGTTCTTGAAATAAGATTCTGATAATTCTTATAGAATTCGCATTCATAAAATAAGCGTGTCCATCTTGAAAATAACCGCGTCCATATAGCCAATTAAGATTTTACATTCGGACGGGCTAGTAGACAAGCTCCATATGCCATGTCATTGGACGGATACTCTCATTAAGGTTTTAGCAAGTCCAAAGAACGTAATCCTAGTAGACGAGCTCCATATGTCACTTTAGTGGACGAGCGCTTCTGTTATTCTGTTACTTTAGTGGACAAGCACTTCTGTCACTTTAGTGGACGAGCGCTTGTATCACTTTAGTGGATGCCCGCTTTTATCACTTGTGTTGGACGAGCGCTTCAATCACTTGTGTTGGACGTGCGCTTCTATCACTTGTGTTGGACGTGCGCTTATATCACTTGTGTTGGACGATCGCTTCTATTACTTCAGTGTTGGACGTGCGCTTCTGTCACTTGTGTTGGACGAGCGCTTCAATTACTTCAGTGTTGGATGAGCGCTTCTATTACTTTAGAGCGGCTAGATGATTCTTACAGTTTTAATCTGCACACTAGATAGACAGGTTAGCAACCAATATGAAGGTTAATTAAATCATTAACCAATGTTTAGTTCTCATCAAAACTTAGGGAAATGTACATCAGGCATTTTAGAGACTTAACAATAGTTTGGTGAATATTCACAACGAACATGCATGACAATTTATGCTTAGGATGATAGAGAGAAAAGAAAAGTACGCCCCCTTTTGTCCTAAGCCAGGTAAAACCTAAGGATGGACACACCCTAAGTTAGGACTCTAAACAGGTCGGTCACTAGGTTTGCTCTAATAGTAAAAATTGGGATGCGTCTACACCTCTAAAAGTCATGGTCCCTAGATTGCCCTTATAAGGATCTGATTCATGAATCTAGCCACAAGTAGGGATAAACCCTCTCAATATGACAATTCCATGATCTCATCTACAATCTCAGTGGTGAACCGACAAGTATTAGGGAGGTACAAGACCTCTTCAATGACAATGTCAGAGCACGACCTAATCCTTGGGTTTTTGAGCAAGCTCAGGTATAGAGCCAAGAATGTGTGCAATATGTGATAGTGATGTGTGTGAAGGGAGCATACAAACCTGTAACACTTAAAAAATAAAAAGAAAAGAAAGGACAAGAAAAACCTGCAAAATAAAAACATAGGTATATATAAAAATGGTTATACGTCCTCTACCCTATTGTTAAAATATAGGAAAAGAGTAAAGGAAGGATGAGGAAACAAAAACATTGTTAGTGAAACATATACAAAAATAACATGAGTTAAAATGTATATACAACTAATTTTTCTCATTTTTATTTAAATAAAAGGAAAACCCAAACAAAAAGGACAGTCCAAACAAACAACAAAATAAATAAAAAACATTTCTTGTTTTTGTCATTTAATTATTGTAAGGAAAAAAAAAGCAGCAGGATATAGCAATAAAAGGTAAAACAAATAAGTTACAAGTTATTAAAAATTTGCAAAACTGATTCTTACGGGCTTGACTCTCTTTAAAAAAACTCCCCAGTGGAGTCGCCATCTGTCGCGACCAAAAAGAAAACTTGTTTTTCTTTTAGAGAATAAACATGGAGTCGCCACCAATTTTATTTAATTTCGGGAAAATTGGAAGACCCTAAAAAAAACTTTGGGTTCGGGAGTCGATTACGTTTATGGAAAGCATGGAGACTTAACCCCACGGCACCCTAGAACATCCATAAAAATGGTTACCCAAAATTAGTTGTGTAAATTATTAGTAGCTTCGAAAATATTTATTTTACCCCGAAAATCATTTAAAGGAAAAATCATCTTTAATTTTAAGATATTTTGTATTTTTTATCGGTTTTGTATTTGTGAAAATTTTGATTAAACCTAAATGAGGTTGAACATGGCAAGTGAGTCCACAGGGCAACCTCAAAATCTAAAGGGTTGAGCATGACACTTGTCATAGAGCAACCCAAAAATGACATTTATCAAAAGGCAATTTATTTTATTTTTTTAAAAAGGGGAACAAACTGGTTGAAGGAGATTTAAGTGATCATCTTTTATTTTCATGAAAAAAAATAGTTTTGCCATATGAGAATAGAACAAAAATGGAACATTTTAAGTGTTTAGTTATAGTATAGCCATATGAAGATTACTAGCGTATCATGCATTTCAGCATATGACTGCAAACAATGAAACAGGAACCCTACGATACACCATTTCTAAAACAGACAAGAACTCATATAGCAAACATCATACTAACTCATTCAGTTTCAATATCCATAGATTTTCTTTTCGTCATAAAAGGAGATACAGAAAAATAAGAATGCCAAGAGAAACTCATTAATAATATCAACAAAGAGAACAAGGATTACCAAATGAGAGCAGAATAACAATGATTTTGCTTTCTCCCAGTAGTAAAATTTTAAGATCAAAACCCTCACATTTCAGCTTCACTGACTCTTTTAACTCTCTCTTCTTCTGAAAATTTGGAACCACTCTAATGATAGAGAAGAAAAAAAACTCAAATTCCTGATCTCTTCTCTTCACAAAGAAAACTCTAGATAAAAATCTCTCTCTCCCTCCATCTTCGTATCTTTCCTATCTATCTCCTCTCTGATTTTTCGTTCCCCCCTCCTCTTTTCTTCGCGTCTCAATTTATAGATGGAGGGGAGGGCTTCATGCTTCTCCTTACCCAGCGGCTTCAAGGTTGGCCTCACGAAATACGGAGCTTAGGCGGTTCTGATCAGAGATCGCGTGTATCCAGATGGAGGTGGCGCGAGCAGAGGAAAGGAGGTGACTTGATTTGAAGGTTGCGTGTTTGAAGAGAGAAGGAAGTGTGGTGCGGTTAAGAGAGTGGAGGAGGTGACGGAGAAGAAGGACCAATGGGTAGAGGAGGTGTAGGGGCGGTTGGAGATTGGGAGGAGGAAGAGAGGTTTTGTCTGATATGTAAAATGGGTTTTTTAGGGTTAGGAGAAGTAACTCAATCTCCTTTATTCTCTTTTTGCTGATTGTTCTTTTCTCCTTATTTTCTTTCTTCACTATCCAGTTTGAAAATAAAATTGCAGTGGACGGAACTTCCTCGTCCAACAGAAAATTAAATATGTAACGGACGGAACCTCCCCGTCCAACAGAAAATTAAATATGCAATGGGCGGGACCTCCCCGTCCAACAGAAATTTAGATATGCAATGGACGGGACCTCCCCGTCCAACAGAAATTTAGATATGCAATGGACGGGATCCCCCCACCCCCCGTCTAATAGAAAATTAGATACAGAAAATTAGATATGCAATGGACGGGACCTCCCCGTCCAACAGAAAATTAGATACGCAATGGACAGGACCTCCCCTCCTCGTCCAACAAAAAATTAGATATGCAATGGACGGGACCTTCTTCCTTCTTTCTTCATTATCTTCTTTTTCTTCCTTCTTTCTTCACTATTATTATTTTTTAGTCTCCCTGAAATATAATAACATAATAATAAAATAAAATAAAATGAAGACGGACAAAAATGAGTGTTCACAACCGTTGAAGCTTTCAAGAGAAGGAGAAGGTCAATATCAGTAGAAGACCTTAGATACTGAAGAACAACTTTTGCTAGCACACAACTCCTGCCTATACAATATTTGCGAGAGCAAGCTCTCATTCATTCTTTCAAAAAACAAAAGTTTGTAATCTTTAGTGTGAATATTGTGAAAATATTCAATAGATCTTTAACTTTCATATCCTCACACTTAGTGAGTTAAGAAGATCTAAGTTAAATCTCTTTGTTAGATTTACAGCCTGGAGAGAGTTGGTAAGAAATGAATACTTGTAAGCCTGGAGAGGTGTTGAATACTTGGTTGTAATCTATTTGGAGAAATAGTGGATAAAACCTTCAAGTCAAAGGCACTGGACGTAGCTCTTTGTTGGAAGAGAGTGAACCAGGATAAAATCATTTGTG
This sequence comes from Sophora flavescens, assembly GCA_030762895.1. NCBI lineage: Eukaryota > Viridiplantae > Streptophyta > Magnoliopsida > Fabales > Fabaceae > Sophora > Sophora flavescens. The sequence continues at coordinate 76,207,715 of CM061062.1, forward strand.
TGAATTTTCTATCTCTAAACTCTTACAGCTTTATTTGTTTATACTGATTGTGAGATTTTGATATTGCTTTTGTTAAAGTTTCTAAAAGATCTATTTCTGTGTGCTTGCTTCTGATTTAATCTTCTTGTGTGAGAAAATAGTTTTGAAAATGTTGTTTTCGAAAATTATTAACAAACACAATTCAACCCCCCTCCCCCTTCTTGTGTTTGCTTGTGTTAACTTCAATCATTTCACCTTCTAGAATTAATTCTACATCAAACTTGCTTTCGAAATAAAAATGTAAATCAATTCAAAATCACGTTTGTCAAACACTCATCCAAACTCACACTTAACCAATGCTGCTTGTAGTAGAGTATTTGACATGCATTTCCAAGTTAATAAAAAAAATTATATATAGGCAAATGTGTTAGTATGTTAGATGTTAAGTTGGTATTTTCTCATTTACCAAGGTTTGAACCTTGGACCTCCAACACCTCAAACTCTTTATACCCTTAGCCCAAACCACTGGAGCTACCCAACCCCTCATGTCAAGTTATCGTTGATTCATATTAAAGTGTAATGTAGGAAATAAGTGATATTTTTTTATTTAGTTAAATAAAAAGCACTATTTAAATGATATCAATAAATATTTATTTAATTTAAGTATATATACACATATATATTAGCAAGAGAGATGACATATATATGAGTCATAGTGCATTTACGTAAGTAGCTTAATTGAGCACTTAAAAGATATTATTTTTTAAATAAGTTAAAACAACTTATTTTATAAGCTTATTTAACAAGCTTATTACAATAAGCTAAAACGAGCTTATATAAAGATCATAAACTATTTTCATAATCAGAATTGCTAAATTGACACAGAATTGCCATACACCTACGAAAACACCGTATGAACAGTGCCGCACTGTGCGGCACTGTAGCACAGCTTTTTTTTTTTTTTTTTAAATTTAAATTTTTTTTGTAAATAAATTTTTTGATTAAGTATGTGTCAATATCTGGTGAACGGGGTACAAATATCTGGTGAATGCCTTCAAATATGTGGTGAATGCCCATACTAAAACCAAGTTTTGGATGCCTTAGATTATCTGGTGAACGTAGTTCAATTATCTGGTGAATGCCTTCAAATATGTGGTGAATGCTCATACTAAAACCAAGTTTTTGATGCCTTAGAGTATCTGGTGAACGTGGTTCAATTATCTGGTGAATGCCTTCGAATATCTGGTGAATGCCCATACTAAAACCAAGTTTTGGATGCCTTAGATTATCTGGTGAACGTAGTTCACTTATCTGGTGAATGCCTTCGAATATGTGGTGAATGCCTATACTAAATTAGCTTGTGGATGCCTTAGATTATCTGGTGAACGTAGTTCAATTATCTGGTGAATGCCTTCAAATATGTGGTGAATGCCCATACTTAATCAAAAAATTTATTTACAAAAAAAAATTTAAATTAAAAAAAAAAAGGTGTGCTACTGATCAAGACACAGTCATTCTGATCGTGCATGCACATGCGGCACTGTTCATACGGTGTTTTCGTAGGTGTATGGCAATTCTGTGTCAATTTAGCAATCCTCTTTCATAATCTATTTTCAGAAGCTCAAATAAATTTTGTATAAACTCTTCCAAACACATTCATGCATCACAAGAGAAGATTTTTCTTTTAAAAAAAACTGGTATGAGTCGACATATTTATCTTTCAATAATTAAAATTTAGATAATAGATAACAAAGACGTATCATCAAGCCTATTTTGATTTAGAATTTTTTACTTTGTGGAATATATATATTGAAAGCTTGAAAACATGGTACACGAAAAGTAGAAAGGTGGCCCAAACGACCGTTTCAAGTGGTCAAATGTGATTTGACCAAAAAATAAGGTGTTTGTTTTGAGGTTTAAAAGTGATTTTGGTCTTAGAATTGAATTAAATACTTACAATATATCTAATATTTGTCAATAAAAAAAAATAATCAAAGCTGAAGCAACTTTTTAATCCACGGGTGGAGAGACTTGATTGTGAGACTACTATTGTGTTTGCTGCATGAAAAATTGGGGAGGAGAGTCACGGAAGAGAGAAAGACAAGAGAAAGACTTGATTTTGAGTGTTAATAGCGCTATCGTAGCACCATTTTTTTTTTTAATTTTGACTTTTTTAAAAAATAAAAAATTTATTTCTAAAAAAACTCATTCACCAGATAATGAACTGAATTCACCAGATATTTGTACATGATTCACCAGATATTTGGACATACTTAACCAAAAAATTTATTTATCAAAAAAACCCATTCACCATATATTTATACATACTTAACCAAAAATTTTATTTATAAAAAAAACACATTCACCAAATAATGAACTGAATTCACCAGATATTTATACCTGATTCACCATATATTTGCACATACTTAACCAAAAAAATTATTTCTCAAAAAAACCTATTCACCAGATAATGAACTGAATTCACCAGATATTTATACCTAATTCACCAGATATTTGCACATACTTAAACAAAAAAATTATTTCTCAAAAAAACCCATTCACCAGATAATGAACTGAATTCACTAGATATTTGTACATGATTCACCAGATATTTACACTACTTAACCAAAAAATTTATTTCTCAAAAAAACCATTCATCAGATATTTACACATACTTAACCAAAAAAAATATTTATAAAAAAAAAACACATTCACCAGATAATGAACTGAATTCAACAGATATTTATACATGATTCACCATATATTTGCACATACTTAACCAAAAAATTTATTTCTCAAAAAAACTTATTCACCAGATAATGAACTGAATTCACCAGATATTTATACCGGATTCACCATATATTTGTACATACTTAATCAAAAAAATTATTTCTAAAAAAAACTAATTCACCAGATAATGAACTGAATTCACCAGATATTTATATCCGATTCATCAGATATTTACACATACTTAATCAAAAAAATTATTTAAAAAAAATTAAATTTTTTTTAATAAAAAAAAACCACTACAATACCGCACAATACGACACATACGGTGTCGTCGTATTGATTTCCAAAATATGTGTCAAATTAGCATTTATGAAAATATAACTTTATCTTGTTTAGCATGCAGAGAAATAAGAGAGAGAGAAAGAAAATTTGTGAGACCCATATAGTTTTTTAATCTTCGCTCTACCGCAAAGAAAACGAAGAGAAAAGGACCAAGCGCCATCGTCTTTCTTTTTATTCCATTTTTAACCTCACGTACCTTATCCTTGACCATTTGTCTCTTTTTTTATTGCTACATGCATAAAGGTTGAATGCTGAAGCTCCAGCCGTGATTCTCACTGATAAGTTGTAGCCACATGTTTTTTTTTTAATTTTTTGATTAAAAAAATTAATTAATTGAGTAATTCGATTTTTAATTAAATTAAAATAAAAAAATTTAATTTTGATAGAAAATGAAAACCAAACAAAGTCAAATTGTATATTAGTTTTTCTAGTTCAAGGATATTTTTATCCTTTAAAAAATAATAACATTTCTTTCTTCTCATTTTCTTTTAAACCAAATAAAGAGAGAGAGAAAAATATATTTCTTTCTCTTTCATTACTCTTCTTTTTCTCTTATACCAAACAACACATCAAATCTACTATATTTTTCATTTCTTTCTCTCTTCTTACACTCTTTCTCACATCTTTCTCTCTTCTCACTTTCTCCTTACAACCAAACACAGCATACATGTGTCTTCTCAATTTTAACCCTTCAACGTGACTTTTATATATATATATATATATATATATATATATATATATATATATATATATATATATATATATAAAAGCCCATTTTGATAATTGCATATTTAAAAGCAATTTTAATCTAAACTATTCAAACAACAAAAGTAAATACTACACTTTCCACTTATTTTTAACCCAAATCAATTCTACATAAAATCAATATCTCCCAAATTCTTATCGGGGCCAAATACATACTATGTACCTCTAGAAGATAAATTCAGCTAAACTGAGCTTTGTATGTCCTCGGATTGCACAACTATCAGTACATCAAAATCAAACTTAAACTATATAACCCTCTGTTCGTGGATTTAAATTCCACAACAGAGATAAATACAAAGATTTTTTTATGGAAGCAATTAATCATATTAATTGTATCTGTCTTTGTGTTCACGGCAAAATAATGTATACGAGAGAGGATATATATCTCTTTACTTTATTTTCAGTTTTCTGTTTTTATTTTCTGATTTTGAAGATAATTATAACTAAAATATAATTATAAAGTGTCATTTTGTTTTCATTTTATTTCTTATTTTCAAAGATTTGTACAAGAAACATTGAAAACTACTTTTTGAAAAAAAATTTGATAAAAACAAGGTTTCCTTTTATGATTATTTTAATTATAATTATCTTTAAAATTAGAAAATGAAAATTGAAAACCAGAAACAAACAGCCAGAACATCTCCCAAATTGCATAGTATCTGTAGATGTAGATTTCGGAATACGGACCTGACGTGTGAGATTCATGTGGATCCTAAGTTGGCATCTGATTAGCACTTGAACACATTCTAGGGAGGAGCTTACAAATATGCTCATAGAAGTAACGGGGGAGCTTACAAATATGCTCGTAGAAGGAGCGCAAGAGACTGAAGAGAGCAAGAAAGAGCTTGCAGATATGCTGGTAGAAGAAGCAAAATGGGATCACCGATAAACGAAGGAAATTGATGACGATAAAACACCAAAAGTGAAGGAGGAGGATCCACAAGAGTGACTCGCATTCAATGACCCCATAAACATGGAATATGATAATAGTTGCTGAGCTCACTTGGGCTGTTGATGCAACTGCATGCCAAAGTATGGCAGTGAGGAAAAGCAACATGGATGGGGGTGGTTGTTGGAAAGGATTGGTCATGTTTAAGCCTTGACACTTAATTGCAATTGAATGATGCCGAATCTTTTGGTCAAATCTTTTGGTCCAATATAGAAGTAAATTAGTGCGTCGAATCTGCGCAGACTTGAAGGGACGTTTCTCTTCTCTCGCACGTCAACAACCATCATTTCGCCAAAAGGAACGTTCCATTTCTTTTTGAGACGTTGCGCTTTTTCTATAAATTGAGCGAGCCCCTGATACATGGCTTTACCTTCCTTGAACCTTTGATTTTCTTCTCTTTCGAGCCCTTTCTAGTCCAAGTTTTCACACTCCCTTTCCTATTCGAGTTACGTCATTCTCATCTCTTTTTTCCTGTTTGATTTCTGATTTTTCATCCATGGAGACTTCATTTGAGGTATCCTAGAATGCCTCTTCTGAGGTTCAGATCGTAGAGCCCGAAATCAATTCGATTGGGGCTCTCCTTGTCCTTTTCCATCTTCTTCTCATGGTGGTGGCGGTGCTAATGGTGCCTCCTCCTCCACTGATGAGAGTAGCTCCGCTACTCCTAATGCCATATCCGTCTCCAAGCGCTGTAAGCGTACCAATAGGATGCCTAGAGTCCCATACCCAGATATCACTATACCTGGGTATTTCTGGGTAAGGCCGGATGCGGGAACCTTTCATTCAAATTTTAGGGATTCTGAATCCCTCTCGTCCATAAAAAACAAACTTTCTTCTTCTAGTGGCACTGTAGAGTGTTTGTCGTGTTCTGAGAATGAACACATCTTCCTTCATGCCTCTCTAGATCAACCTTTTTTCACATACGTATATAAAACCATGTTTGAGCAGATTGGAGTTACCTTGCCGTTTACCCAATTTGAGTGTGATGTTTTGAAGATTATGAATGTTGCCCCGACTCAACTCCACCCAAACAGCTGGGCCTTTTTAAAGGCTTTCCAAATTCTTTGCGGGCAGATAGGAATGGTGGCTACTGCTCCTATATTCCTCTACTTTTATAAAGTCAGGTTTGGAGATCGGGTTGGTTGGATCTCCCTTAGTGGGGTTGAGAGGAGAGGGATCATTGGGCTCTACAAGAGTTCATACAAGTTTTTCAAGTCGGACTTTTTCAAAGTCCGACCTACCGTAGGAAACGAGTCCTTATTTTATGACTCGGATGGAATCTCTAAATTCCCTATTTACTGGCAACCTCATCCCACTAAGTTTTCTAGCTATGATGTTGGTTGCATGAAAACTCAAGAAAGAACCGATGTTGAGCTCCTCAAGCTCTATCCTCGGCCATTGCCTTGTGGCAAACTTTTATTTCTTCCCAAATCGTCAACTCGGCAAGCCGATTTTGATTGTAAGTAGCTTTTTAGTGGGTATTTTACTTACCTTGCAGCATACTTGTATCTGACAGATTTCCTTTTTTCAGTGATAATGGGGAAGTTCAATTATAAAGATTTGCTGAAGAAGTCGGCTAACCAAGTTGCTGGTGGGTCATTTCCGTTACCGAAGCTAAGGGGAAAAAGAAGAAGGTCACTGATGCTGCTGACTCGAACACACGCCTCTCTAAAATCACTCGGGAGGATTTGCAGTCCGAGGTTCCAGGGAGAAGTCCTTCTCTCCTACTGGTTGTTGAAGAAACTCCACTAGTGCAATAAGTGCTTTTTACGTCAGTTAAAATTGATTTTTTACGTCAGAATACAGACTGACGTAAATACAGCTGACGTTAATAGTTACTATTTTAACGCCGCTTGAGAACCGACGTTAAATATAACACTATTAACGCCGGTTCCTTAACAAAACCGACGTTAAAATAAAACTATTAACGCCGGTTCTTTAATACAACGGACGTTGATTTTGTTAAAACTAACGCCGCTTTTTTAAAGAACCGACGTTAAAGGTTTAATTTTAACGCCGATTGTAATAAACAACGGCGTTAATAGAGTCATCGTATATTTTATAAAATACTATTAACGTCAGTTGTTTGATACAACTGACGTTAATAAGTTTTTTTTTTAAATTCAGTTTTAAAATATCACTCCCCTCAGCTATCCCTGCATTCAGTCCCAGTAACACAGAATATCACACATATTACAGAATTGCAAAGGAAAATTGAACAATGGGGGACTTAAAACCAAAACCCATGTATATATATCTAAGGATACATATATACATATCCAATGTCTAAAAAACAAAACTATCTAAGGATATATATATACATATTATTAATTAGTTTCTAAAGTCTAACAAAAAAACTATTTATCTAAGTAGTGCGGAGGTATGTTGGCAATTCCTTTTTCAGCCGCATACTTGAGGAAGAATTCGGCGAAGCGCATCCTCAAGTCTCTTAACTCATCTTGTTCAATAGGTGATTGGTCGATAAATGCCTAGACACGTTCAAATAATAACAATAACATCAATGCAAGTCATCTTCAAAATTATAATATATAATTTAACAAGTTGTTTAAATATTACCTTCTTCCATCCATCCGTAATAGATGCGGAGACTATGTTCAGCATATGAAGCATCACATAATAGCCGCACGACCAACTGTCAGGTTGAAATCAAGACTACCAACAAAATTAATTTCAACGTCAGTTGAATATACACATAAATTAGTAATTATAATAATAATTATTTGATAAATAAACTACCAAACCTTGAGGATGTTCCATACAGGATTTGCTTTAGACTTAAAAGTCCTACTTCTCCCGTTGGCGCAACTTATGCTACTCGCCTTCAGCGCGCTATCATAAACAAATAATCATGTCGATCAATTAACAAACTCATTTATCATGTGTGTAATAAACTAAAAACAACTGATATTAAAACTTAAATTAAATTTAAGATTAGTTACTTACATATTTACAGCTTCCACCACCTTCGGTGGCGGATCATGGTGGAGAGAGCAAGAATATGACAGTATGCCTAGACGGGTGAAGTACCAACAACTGCCAATGGTCATTCATACAGTAGGGAGCCAGATATAATTCTTTCAGATTGTCTCCCAACACCTTACCTATGTATTTACTCAATGCATCGCCAGCAAAGAACTCGGGCAGAAGGATTGATGGATCTAAGAAACCGTAAACTGATGCAACGCCCTTATCAAGCTGAAGACGATGGAGATACCTAAGATATGAAAAGGGTGTGGATGTTAATTACATAATATATATATTGAAATTAAAATAAATTATTAAATGGAAAAATACCAAAAATAAATAAGTTATAAAATTAAAATTAACTTACGTGCACCAGAGACTGATGACATTGCTGTTCATCCAGACGTTATTTCTGCAGGCGTTCCCGAGATCGTCACCAACGAAGGAAAATATCCTCTGTTGATCTGGGCGTGCCACCCATCCATCGTGCTCCAATGGACATGCAAAAATCTCATACGCATAATCCTCACCAAGTGAGAACAAACGAGTGATAGGTGACAGCGACACCGACGTCGACTTGGCCTTCAGTTTAGGAAAATAAAATATATAAGTTTTTGATAATTAAAAAAACACAAGTAATTATTTGACTATTTTGGACATTAATAATGAATAAATACCTTTGCTAACATTTCGAGCTCACGTCGTTTGGAGTCCAACTCAAGCTCACGCCTTTTCATTTCCAACTCATGCTCATGGCGCTGGACTTCCAACTCCCGCTCCCCTAGCCGCCAACTCATCGTCCTCCACATGTGCCATACTAAAACTCTTTTTGTGCTCACATGTGAAGCGTTGGCAAGCCTTGCGGTGTCCTGGGATGTACCGACGGAGGAAAGCTCTCGGCAAGCGCCGCTTGAATTCTGGTTTGGCTATTAAGCCTTGCATCGAGATGTGATGTAATATCCGGGTTGGTCATGAGGTGCTTGAGTAATGTCACCAAAATTGATGCTTCATTGACCACCCGCTTTCGTGAAGCAGACTTGCCATAATATTGTTTGATGGTCACGTTCCCGGGAACACGAGAACCCGACCAGGATGGTCTTTCTTGCCTAGAGCAATCATCAAGACGTCCCGCCGTCGAGAAGAGACGAATGCGCCCGGGAGGATTTTGCTTTAAGATCCATCTACAATGAAAAAAATGAAAAAACATGCAAGTGAAAAGTGTTGCAAGTATCTATACAAATATCAATTGAAATCAAGTTAATTATTTACTTACAATCTTATCTCAGCGCTTCGCGAGTGGCATCGCTTTAAAAGATCCCGCCTTTGTCATGCGGCCGGCTAACTGGACATCCTCGCGGTCGATGTCCGACGGAGGACTTGATGGTGTGCCCTCAGGCACCTCTCCTCTTTCAATCCTAGCAGAGTGCTCTTCCCGCTTCGCCCCTCGCCTATCCGCCATCATCTCTGTGATCCGAGTATGGTACCCACCCCGAGACATGGTGTGGCGGTGGGCGTTCTTCGCTGATTCTCGCCGACCCTTATTTGCCTTAGCCTATTCAAACAAAAACACATAATTAAATATAGTTAAATGATCTATAATAAGCATACAAAATTAACTTAATCAACCAACCTGAAATTCTTCATCCCGTCGACTCTGGCAAACATATCCCAAGTATCCCGATCAATCCAGGGATAATCCGAGAACATTTTATCAAGCCGCTTCTTCCCGGATAGATAGTACCTGGTAAGATCATGCTTGAACCCATTCCAACGCTTTGATGCCATTTTCATACATTTATGACGATGATCCTCGTCATTTGGCACGATCAAGCTACCTACACATTAGATACATATATAACAACTGGATGGATTATAACTCGGATAATTATCTAATAATGTAAAACAAACGAATGTAAAGGAAAAAAAACGTGATAGCCTCACAAATCTGATCCTTAAATTTATGTGGAACTTCATTCCGATGGTTGTAGTTGATGCTTACGTCTTTGCTTCGCTTGTAGAAACACCCACTTATTAAATTCTTTAGCACGAGGTCCCTGGGCATTTAGATTAGCATCGAAGGACACCTCAAGCTTCTGTCCGCTCTGCCTGTCCTTCTCTAGTTTCTTCAACGAGGTGGCTCCTCTACCCCGTTTCCTATGAGCCTGTGATGTCTGTATGGACAAAAAAAATGATAAAATAGAGGGTTGTAACATTATAAACTTACATTAACAAGAAGGACTAAATATAGTATATAACATGCATGTAAACTTACACTAGAATCAGCAGGCGTAGGCGTGATCGGGTCCTGCGAAACCCCAACAGTGTCCTCCCGTGCATGTGTATAACAAAACATCAGATTATATATGTATGCCTGTTCAAAAACAATATATATGTATTAACATAGGTTATAACTCAAAATAAATACAGAAGTATAAATAAAAATAACTAGATAGGTCCTGTAGATATACAAAACATCTATATATCCAATATAAGGACAATACGGGAGATTGAAAACTATAGTTTTTGAACATTGCCAAGCACTGGTCACAGCCTGGCCGTGATGCCCATCACGGCCGTAACGTGCCAACTGAACCAGACCCTCATAGGCAGAACTGATCATGGCCTAGCCGTGATGAGCATCACGGCCGTGACAGATCAACCAGCAGAGTAACATGCACTCAAAACCAAAAATAGAGACATTCCAAACAACTCAAACTCACGGTTTAAAGTTACAACTACTGAGACTACAGTTTCAACATACACTCAAAACCAAAAATAGAGACATCCCAAACAACTCAAACTCACAGTTTCAAGTTTCAACTACTGAGACTACAGTTTCAAACCAGCAGAGCAACATGCATGCACTCAAAACCGTGAATAAAAAAATGTGCCCTAATTAAAGACTCACCAGAAATAGGCGCTCGCGTGGTGGTGGGGGGGAAGCTCGAGTGGTGGCCAACGTTCTATGTGGTTACTGAGAGCAGAGGGACAAGGAGAGTTAGTGCGCGGGAAGGCCAGGGGAAAGAGAGATGTCAAGTTATTGCAAAGAAGGAGCGGGAAAGACAGAGTTAGGGGTTAAGAGTGTACCTCACGGTGGTGGCGAAGAAGCCCTCGCGGTGGTTGCGGTGGAGATGAGCGCGCGATTAGGGCAGAGTGAGAGCGAGAGTGAGGGTTGAGCGTGATGAAAAGAGAAAAGACGTAGAGAAGTGGAGAAGGCGCGCGGGGGTAAACGTTATAATTAAAATAAAACAACATTTTACGTCAGTTTTTGGTAAAACCTGACGTTGAAGATCATATATTTAACGTCACACTTATTACGTCAGTTGTTAGTAATAACTGACGTTAAATGTCATATATTTAACGTAAGTTGTATTAAGAAACTGACGTTAAAAACACTCACAACTTCTTACGTCAGTTGTATTACACAACGGACGTTAAAGGTTTATTAGTTTCTGCAGAAACATTCATTCCCTTGACTACTGTGCTACTTACCCATTCACCTTTGTACCTAATCCTCTTAATGAGCATTAAGTTTATAGATAAGTTTTCAAGAAAATCAGAATAACTTAGTAACTTCATCCACTGCTCCTATAAATAGCTTCCTAGCTTCCATCTCCTTTTAATTAATTTTCTGCTTCACAATATGGCTCTGCCGTGGAGATTAACTTCATCACTCTTTCTTCATATTCCTAGACTCAAAGGTCTTTGTCTTAATGGTCAAACAACTTCTGAGTTTGAGTAAATTACATTGCATGGATATTAAGGTTGGGTGAATCACGTAATGTGATTCTCTCACTTTATTTCATCCCCGTCATCCCTTTCACTTTGCTTTGGAAGCAAGTGATTGTGGATTCAAGATGATGCATCAAGGAACTCCATTGAAGAAGAAAGATGCAAAGATCCATTTCACTTTGCTTTCGCTGCTAGTGACTGAGGATTGACTTTGCATCTTGGAATTCAAATGAGGGAGGTGATGCATCCATTGGAGTTTCTGATGACAGGACTGAGAAGAAAATGATGTTGATGCAGAAACTTTTTTATATTTTAGGGCTATGTTGCAGAAATTTTTTATCTTTTAATCATGTAATTTTAACTTATGAATCGCTTCAATGTCATACGATTTGATTATACATATAACTTGTTTTATGTTAAGTGTTTTTTTATTTTAATTTGCACAATAATTTGTTTACTAATTCAAGCTAATTAATAAAAATTAAAATAAACTTGTATAAAAAAAAGGTTTAGAAATAAACTGCAGTACTATATGGAGTGATCTGCGTTAAGAGGGACATCAGGGACATGACAACCAATGAAATGAGTTTCATAATTATTTACGTCAGTTATTTATAGAACTCGACGCGAATAGTTTACCCACCACCTCATTTTTAACGTCAACTTATTTGATGACTGCCAAGTTCCCGTGATATTAATTACATTATTTCCAATATTCATTCTCGCACGTGTATAATATATAGGATTATTTACGCTCAGCTATTTATTTAATCAAGTAAAAATCAAACTTTTAACGTCAGTTGTATAAAAACCTGACGTTAACAATTAATATTTTTTATTAAAAACACTTTTAACGTCAGTTTTTTTAAACAACCGACGTTAAAAGTGTATAGATATCTGCAAAAACATTCATTCCTTTGACTGTACTGTGCTACTTACCCATGCACCTTGTAACTCAATCCTCTTAATAAGCATTAAGTTTATAGGTAAGTTTTCAACAAAATCAGAATAGCTTAGTAACTTCATCCCCTGCTCCTATAAATAGCTTCCTTCCATCCTTTTAATTTTCTGCTTCACAATATGGCTCTGTCGTGGAGATTAACTTCATCACTCTTTCTTCCTATTCCTAGACTCAAAAGTCTTTGTCTTAATGGTCAAACAACTTCTGAGTTTGAGTAAATTACATTGCATGGGTGATAAGTCTGAGTAAATTACATTGTGTGAGTTGCTCACCTTATCACCTTCCGGAGAATCACCGTGGAGGGCTAATCAGGTGCTCGGGGTCACAGTTCCAAAACCTCAGCTTTGGCAGCACGTGACCGTCTTGGAAGTCTCTGGAACCCCGGTCTTTGCTTGAAACGGATCTGGTGCACCTGTTTTTGCCTCTCTCTTGAGCTCTCTCATGCCCCCCAGTTTTCTGAGGTCTTCGGAGTATATATAGTTTTCCCTTTGGCATATTTCATAAAACTCTCTGATGGGATGTAGCTTTAATGTTTAGGATTTTAAACCCTTTCAATGTAACTTTTTATAGGATTTTAAACCCTTTCAATGTAACTTTTTATAGGATTTTAAACCCTTTCAATCTTCTGTATTGATCAGTCTGTATTACACTTCATGAATGAGATCCGGTTTGGGTTATTGATTCAACTTATACTTCGCACATATATTTTAGTTTTCAAAACAGAAACACAAAACATCAAAGCAATTCATGTGAAACTGAAACTTTGAGGAAGGCAATGCGGAAGGAATCGTATACTAGATAAAAAAAATTATTAAAATAACTTTTAACGTCTGTTGATGTAGGGACTGACGTTAAAAGTGAAGAGACTTACTTATAACGTCAGTTCTTTATCGAACTGACGTTAAAATGTTCACTTTTAACGTCAGTTCTTTATTGAATTGATGTTAAAAGTGAGTCACTTCACTTTTAACGTTAGTCATTAAAACAACTGACGTTAAAATTGAATTAATGAAGCCTGATATTTACAAAACTGCCACCACCTCCTTTTTAACGTCTAGCTTTTGGTTAACTGACGTAAACCTTTACCGTCTAATGTATATTTTCCACTAGTGCTCCCGCCGCTGGTCGCGCTGTCGCCACGCGCCAAAAAGAACGAGCGTTTACAAAATAATGTAGATAGGGAAGCGACAACTCGGATATCGTCTCTCAAGGACTCTTAGGCGTTGTCATTATTAACAGAAAATCAAAAGTTAGTGTTGGGGGGTTTTGGGTAATTGAAATAAAATAAAGAAAACAAAATAAAAACAGAGTAAGAAAACAAAGCAGTTAAAATATTATCAAATAAACTAAAGAACGATTAACCCATCGTTTTCTCGGTTTCCCACTATCATTGGTTCATAAAAATCCAAGCCCTAAGCAGATTCTATCCCCTCCCGGTTGTAGCAACAAATAACAAACGCAATTCGCTACTACGGATGTATGTTCCTATTCCCGAAATAACAAACGGGGTTAAGCTCTCATGAACAAACAAACATGAATGAACACACGCGAAATAACAAACGCGATTAAGTATAGAAACATAACATCACCGAAATGAATCAATACAACACTATACATTCCTGAAATAACAAACAGAAACATATAGCATTGCATTGAAAAGAGAAAAGCAAGTGAAAACAGGAATTACAGAACCTCAAATGTAAATGGAAACCAATCCCAGTAGATTAATATAGGAGACTAACTCTCCATTACAAAAAGGAAACAATAAACTAAGAAGAAAATAAAAGACTAACTACTGACTAACTAGCTAAGAAACTAGCCAAAACTGACTAGTCTCACACGCCCCTCCCATCAGTTCTGTCTAAAAACGCTTAAATACAATTTCTGGATTTCGCTGGCTCGCGAGGAGAAGCAAAACTCGCGACGCGAATCTTATGAACAGTCTGCAACCTTTGGTATTCTCGCGAGGCGAACACACCTTCGCGAGGCTAGAATCTGAAGAGTCTTTTTATTACGCCCGTTATGAACATCAGGGGCCAACCGTGATGCTTTCTGTCTTCCAGGCTCGCGAGGCGAATGGATGCTCGCGAGGCGAACGCTTCAACTTCAAAACTGCCACAGCCGTGATCTTCAACACGGGTAAACCGTGATCGTCTCTGACTTTCTGGGCTTGGTGACTCGCGACGCGAGATATCCTTCGCGGGGCGAACCAGAATTATTTCTTTTTATTAACCTGAAAATAGAAAATAGCATAAGTATTTTATTTAACTCTAAATCAACTAAATTAACCTAAAAATACTTTACAGACTCAAAATACTGCTTAGAGACAATCCAAGTCTATTTTGGGTGAAAACGATATAAAATTAGCACAAAGCCAAGGTCTTTACTAGTTATAAAACCAGTCAACCAGAGGCTCATCAAAATACCCCAAACTTAAACTTTGCTTGTCCCCAAGCAAACTACAACTCAAAAACTTAAAAAGACTCAAGACATGGAAAGCTCATAGGATTCAATCAACTTTCGCACACATTTCAAGCAATTTCAACAAAACAATTTTCTTCAATGTTTCCCCCCTTTTCAACAAAGCAATCCCCACATTCATTTATTCTAAACAATTGAGAATTTCATCATTCAAACAATTATTAATCTAAGCAGGGGATCCAAGTTACACACAAAAGAGAGATCACCAAATTCAAACAACTGCCTTCCTCACAAGGGCATTTAGTGTTCACTCAATCGCTCAGTTTGTGTCAGGCTAACAACTTTGCACTCAGTTTCACTTTTCAAGAACACTTCCCATAAATTTGATTTTCATCTCCAAATGATTCCCACATAAAACATGCATGCAACATCAAAAGGTCTTTTATGGGTTGTAATGGGGCCTGGCTAAGGGTAGGATATACAAGGGAACTAGGCTGAAGACCCTAGGAACTAAGAGAGCATGAACTTTTTACACTTTGAAATTAAACTCAAGTTCCTTTCTTCATTTTTCTTTATGCCTTGGGTGACTACAACCTCTTTTATTTTTATCATTTTTACACTTTTTTTTTTACTTTTTTTTTAAAAACAATTTTACACTTTTCCTTCTTTTTTTCCTTTTTTCCCAATCCCAAACAACACATTGCACCGGGTAGCCACCCCAAACTTAGTTTCTTGCACCCATTCTAAGATTACATGCTCTCCTAATCCTAAGATCGGGTTAACATGGTTTTCCAGATTTTTGGGCTTATAACATTAGGTTATCAAGAATTAACAGGCTAATAGGCTCAATGGGGCTAACTTGGGAACATGCATTAGGGATGGTTATTTTAGGCTAAGTAGCTATTTACAAGGAAAATGCCTAAATCATTTGAAGCAAACATATAATCATGCAAACCAAAAAGAGATTCAAGCAAATTCAGGAAAGTGCAACTCAAAAATGATTTCTCACAGTCAAAAACATGTTGGAGGCTCAAAACCTCACCTGGACATTATTTGCAAATTGTTTGACAGAGATTCTATCCCTAGTGTGTGCTCCCTATCACCCCAAACTTATCATAAATCATGCCATCATAACAAAATCTCAAAGTTCAGTTTTCAATCATATGGGGATCATTTTTCAAAAAATTTCAAATCCTAGGGGGAAAAACAGTCAAAACATAACATGCAATCAATCTATGAAAAATCAATAAAATCCAATAAACTTGCCAACAAAAGACTCAACACAACTCCCGAGCTTCTCAAATTATTCAGGAGCTTTATTGAAAACAAAACAGCAATAAAGTAAAGCAAAAGAAAATTAAAAAGAATAAGGGTTAAGAAAACTCATTGGAGTGGTCCACCAGGATCCCATTGTCTGTAGCATAATGCCCAAGTGATGGATAAAGAGTGGGAGTTCATTCCATGCTTCCCTAACTCGCAGCCTTGATGTGGGGGTGAGCACTTGACAATTATGATGACTTCGCCGAGTGCGGCGGACTTCTCACTCCCCTTCGGGTCACAGCCGACCTCTTTATCTACAAAGTCTCCCCAATAGAAGTGGGGCTCAACCTCTTGGACCGGCCATGGTGCAAAATCCAAAGGCTTAATCTCCATCACAGGTGGCTCCTTAGGGGGAGGTGGCAAACAATTAGCTGGGGTTGCTGGTGCTGCTTCAACTTCTGCAAGGTCTTCCTTCACCGCACTAACAAATTTATCACCTGCTATACATGCAGAAATTTCAGCACACACCACACAAAGGTTAGAGTTAGTAGAGTCAGTACATATATCACAATAAAATGAATCAGTAAAATTCTGAATGTCTGGAAATTCAGCAATTAGTTCATCCACCCCATTACTCTCAACACATGCATTTGATTCAATTGAATCATCTACTACCAAAGGTTCTTCATCATCCTCAGGCACGGGGAAGCAGATGTCCTCCTGATCCTCCCGATCCTCATTTTCTATGTTTCTGAAAAGATTAAAGCTGCATAACAGTCTACACACAAAGCAGTGCCAGAACAATAACAATCAGCATATGCACTAGAATCAGGGGATTCAACACTCAGTTCATCAATAGAAACATTATCAACATTATCATCAGAAGTGTCTTCAAGAATAACCATCTGTGAATCTTTATGTTCTTCAAGGGGCTGTGGAGTTAGCATTGCAGCCGAGTTGGCAACAATTTGATCAATTTGCATAGCCAACTTCTGAGATTCAGCTTCACTCCTCTGATATTCAAGATTACTTGCCTCCATCATCCGTTGAAATTCGAGATTTTGTTGTGCCATTTGTCGATTGTTCTCTTCTATCATCCGTTGAGTGTTCTCAGCCATTTGTTGTAGCATTGAAGCAATCTCATCCAAGGTGCTCTGTGAAGGTTCGGAAGGTGCAGAGGTGGTCACTTGGCTAGGATAGTATCTAAACAGGAAGGCTTCCTTCAAATCAAACCAGCTTGAGATGGAATGCTCATCAAGACAATACAACCAATCCCTTGCAGCACCTTCAAGTGAGAACTGGAAAGCTTCCATCTTGATGCGGTCTTCTGTTATTCCTGCAGGTCTTAGCATTATAGAACAAGCAATCTGGAATTCCCTCAGATGCTCCTGCTGATTTTCACCTGCAAAACCACTAAACCTTGGCAACCAGTGTGATAAACCAAGAAAATCAGGAAAATATATACATGGTGGTGGTTCATAGTAAACATTAGGCATGTAACCATACATGTGATTATCCATGGGGGTGCTAAAATTTACAACCACACAAAAAAGACAAAACTAATTCAGCAAAGCAAAAAGTTTTTTTTTTTAAAAAAATTTATTTTCTGCTAATAACAACAAACAAGAGTCCCCGGCAACGGCGGTAATTTTTGGTCGCGCTGTCGCCACGCGCCAAAAAGAACGAGCGTTTACAAAATAATGTAGATAGGGAAGCGACAACTCAGATATCGTCTCTCAAGGACTCTTAGGCGTTGTCATTATTAACAGAAAATCAAAAGTTAGTGTTGGGGGGTTTTGGGTAATTGAAATAAAATAAATAAAACAAAATAAAAACAGAGTAAGAAAACAAAGCAGTTAAAATATTATCAAATAAACTAAAGAACGATTAACCTACTGTTCTCGGTTTCCCACTATCATTGGTTCATATAAATCCAAGCCCTAAGCAGATTCTATCCCCTCCCGGTTGTAGCAACAAATAACAAACGCAATTCGCTACTACGGATGTATGTTCCTATTCCCGAAATAACAAACGGGGTTAAGCTCTCATGAACAAACGAACATGAATGAACACACGCGAAATAACAAACGCGATTAAGTATAGAAACATAACATCACCGAAATGAATCAATACAACACTATACATTCCTGAAATAACAAACAGAAACATATAGCATTGCATTGAAAAGAGAAAAGCAAGTGAAAACAGGAATTACAGAACCTCAAATGTAAATGGAAACCAATCCCAGTAGATTAATCTAGGAGACTAACTCTCCATTACAAAAAGGAAACAATAAACTAAGAAGAAAATAAAAGACTAACTACTGACTAACTAGCTAAGAAACTAGCCAAAACTGACTAGCCTCACACGCCCCTCCCATCAGTTCTGTCTAAAAACGCTTAAATACAATTTCTGGATTTCGCTGGCTCGCGAGGAGAAGCAAAACTCGCGACGCGAATCTTATGAACAGTCTGCAACCTTTGGTATTCTCGCGAGGCGAACACACCTTCGCAAGGCTAGAATCTGAAGAGTCTTTTTATTACGCCCGTTATGAACATCAGGGGCCAACCGTGATGCTTTATGTCTTCCAGGCTCGCGAGGCGAATGGATGCTCGCGAGGCGAACGCTTCAACTTCAAAACTGCCACAGCCGTGATCTTCAACACGGGTAAACCGTGATCGTCTCTGACTTTCTGGGCTTGGTGACTCGCGACGCGAGATATCCTTCGCGGGGCGAACCAGAATTATTTCTTTTTATTAACCTGAAAATAGAAAATAGCATAAGTATTTTATTTAACTCTAAATCAACTAAATTAACCTAAAAATACTTTACAGACTCAAAATACTGCTTAGAGACAATCCAAGTCTATTTTGGGTGAAAACGATATAAAATTAGCACAAAGCCAAGGTCTTTACTAGTTATAAAACCAGTCAACCAGAGGCTCATCAAAATACCCCAAACTTAAACTTTGCTTGTCCCCAAGCAAACTACAACTCAAAAACTTAAAAAGACTCAAGACATGGAAAGCTCATAGGATTCAATCAACTTTCGCACACATTTCAAGCAATTTCAACAAAACAATTTTCTTCAATGTTTCCCCCCTTTTTAACAAAGCAATCCCCACATTCATTTATTCTAAACAATTGAGAATTTCATCATTCAAACAATTATTAATCTAAGCAGGGGATCCAAGTTACACACAAAAGAGAGATCACCAAATTCAAACAACTGCCTTCCTCACAAGGGCATTTAGTGTTCACTCAATCGCTCAGTTTGTGTCAGGCTAACAACTTTGCACTCAGTTTCACTTTTCAAGAACACTTCCCATAAATTTGATTTTCATCTCCAAATGATTCCCACATAAAACATGCATGCAACATCAAAAGGTCTTTTATGGGTTGTAATGGGGCCTGGCTAAGGGTAGGATATACAAGGGAACTAGGCTGAAGACCCTAGGAACTAAGAGAGCATGAACTTTTTACACTTTGAAATTAAACTCAAGTTCCTTTCTTCATTTTTCTTTATGCCTTGGGTGACTACAACCTCTTTTATTTTTATCATTTTTACACTTTTTTTTTTACTTTATTTTAAAACAATTTTACACTTTTCCTTCTTTTTTTCCTTTTTTCCCAATCCCAAACAACACATTGCACCGGGTAGCCACCCCAAACTTAGTTTCTTGCACCCATTCTAAGATTACATGCTCTCCTAATCCTAAGATCGGGTTAACATGGTTTTCCAGATTTTTGGGCTTATAACATTAGGTTATCAAGAATTAACAGGCTAATAGGCTCAATGGGGCTAACTTGGGAACATGCATTAGGGATGGTTATTTTAGGCTAAGTAGCTATTTACAAGGAAAATGCCTAAATCATTTGAAGCAAACATATAATCATGCAAACCAAAAAGAGATTCAAGCAAATTCAGGAAAGTGCAACTCAAAAATGATTTCTCACAGTCAAAAACATGTTGGAGGCTCAAAACCTCACCTGGACATTATTTGCAAATTGTTTGACAGAGATTCTATCCCTAGTGTGTGCTCCCTATCACCCCAAACTTATCATAAATCATGCCATCATAACAAAATCTCAAAGTTCAGTTTTCAATCATATGGGGATCATTTTTCAAAAAATTTTCAAATCCTAGGGGGAAAAACAGTCAAAACATAACATGCAATCAATCTATGAAAAATCAATAAAATCCAATAAACTTGCCAACAAAAGACTCAACACAACTCCCGAGCTTCTCAAATTATTCAGGAGCTTTATTGAAAACAAAACAGCAATAAAGTAAAGCAAAAGAAAATTAAAAAGAATAAGGGTTAAGAAAACTCATTGGAGTGGTCCACCAGGATCCCATTGTCTGTAGCATAATGCCCAAGTGATGGATAAAGAGTGGGAGTTCATTCCATGCTTACCTAACTCGCAGCCTTGATGTGGGGGTGAGCACTTGACAATTATGATGACTTCGCCAAGTGCGGCGGACTTCTCACTCCCCTTCGGGTCACAGCCGACCTCTTTATCTATAAAGTCTCCCCAATAGAAGTGGGGCTCAACCTCTTGGACCGGCCATGGTGCAAAATCCAAAGGCTTAATCTCCATCACAGGTGGCTCCTTAGGGGGAGGTGGCAAACAATTAGCTGGGGTTACTGGTGCTGCTTCAACTTCTGCAAGGTCTTCCTTCACCGCACTAACAAATTTATCACCTGCTATACATGCAGAAATTTCAGCACACACCACACAAAGGTTAGAGTTAGTAGAGTCAGTACATATATCAAAATAAAATGAATCAGTAAAATTCTGAATGTCTGGAAATTCAGCAATTAGTTCATCCACCCCATTACTCTCAACACATGCATTTGATTCAATTGAATCATCTACTCCCAAAGGTTCTTCATCATCCTCAGGCATGGGGAAGCAGATGTCCTCCTGATCCTCCTGATCCTCATTTTCTATGTTTCCTGAAAAGATTAAAGCTGCATAACAGTCTACACACAAAGCAGTGCCAGAACTATAACAATCAGCATATGCACTAGAATCAGGGGATTCAACACCCAGTTCATCAATAGAAACATTATCAACATTATCATCAGAAGTGTCTTCAAGAATAACCATCTGTGAATCTTTATGTTCTTCAAGGGGCTGTGGAGTTAGCATTGCAGCCGAGTTGGCAACAATTTGATCAATTTGCATAGCCAACTTGAGATTCAGCTTCACTCCTCTGATATTCAAGATTACTTGCCTCCATCATCCGTTGAAATTCGAGATTTTGTTGTGCCATTTGTCGATTGTTCTCTTCTATCATCCTAGGGTAATGCTCTTTTATTTTGGACTCTTATGTACTCTGGGCTTTGCCCCTTTTATTAATGGAATCATGTGCTTGCTTACGAGTTACTTTTTACTTAGAAAATGCTTGTAACTATTTTTCTAAGTTAGTGCTCGGTTTTTACAGTTTGGCGTGTTACTCGGTCTACTCTAGTTTTTGGAACTCGAAATACCTGTAGGTATTTACCTACCTTCTTAGGCATTGGTTGCCTCTTTAGGTTAAGCCATTCGACCTTGGTTTGGTCGATCTCATCTCGGATTACCTCTTCAAGTTTTTAACTATCTTTAAATGTTGTTTACCTTTTTAGGCTCGGCATTTCAACCTCAACCCGGTTGGTTTTAGCTCGGACAACCTTTTTAAGTCTTTAGTTGTTGTTTACCTTTATAGGCTCGGCGTTTCGACCACAACTCGGTTGATTTTATCTCGGTCAGCCTTTTTAGGTCTTTAGTTGTTGTTTACCTTTATAGGCTCGGCGTTTCGACCATAACTCGGTCGATTTTAGCTCGGTCATCCTTTTTAGGTCTTTAGTTGTTGTACCTTTAAAGGCTCGGCATTTCGACCTCAACTCAGTCGATTTTAGCTCGGTCGACCCTTTTAGGTCTTTAGTTGTTGTTTACCTTTATAGGCTCGGTGTTTCGACCTCAACTCGGTCGATTTTAGCTCGGTCAGCCTTTTTAGGTCTTTAGTTGTTGTTTACCTTTATAGGCTTGGCATTTCGACTTCAACTCGGTCGATTTTAGCTCGGTCAGCCTTTTTAGGTCTTTTAACCTTTCATAAATAAAATTTTGACCATATAACAGTATTCTTGCCTAATAGCGCAATTGAAAATGATACTATTTATTTATTTT
This sequence comes from Sophora flavescens, assembly GCA_030762895.1. Taxonomy (NCBI): domain Eukaryota; kingdom Viridiplantae; phylum Streptophyta; class Magnoliopsida; order Fabales; family Fabaceae; genus Sophora; species Sophora flavescens. Next base: position 76,230,012 of record CM061062.1, read on the forward strand.
TCTGGGTGTGCCTCATTAAAACCTCCTGGCCAAAACCTCGTGGGAAAAAGATCGGGATAGGAAAAAGAGTACATCACCTACTTACATAACTTTAACTAAAATAAAACTTAAGGTGGGAAGTGTTCCATGTTCTTGGAACAGTCTTTCCTGACAATTCTTCTAGCCTATAAGTACCATTTCCTAGGTTCTCAACTATTCTGAATGGGCCAGACCAGTTCGCTGCGAGCTTACCCTTTCTGGAGTCTTTTCTCGCATCGTTTTGCAATCTCAGTACTAAGTTGTCTTGCACAAACTCCCTTGGCTGCAACCTCGAGTTGTACTTCCGAGTTGCTTTTTGCTTGCATAGCTCTTCTATGATTTTTGCCTCATCTCGGACTTCTTCGACCATATAAAGTTCAACTCGGATTTCTTCTTTGTTCTTACTTTGGTCATGATGCTGCCTTCAGAAAGAGAGTTCGCCGAGCTCAACTGGAATCATTGCATCGGTTCCGTAGGTTAGCTTAAATGGCGTTTTACCAGTTGAAGACTGCGGTGAGCAATGGTATGCCCATAGGATGCTCGGTAATTCTTCAACCCAAGTCCCTTTTGATTGGCCTAACCTTTTTTCGAGCTCGTTTAAAATGACTTTATTGGCTGCTTCTGCTTGTCCATTTGTTTGTGGATGCTCAACCGAGGTCACTTTATGTTTAATTCCGAGGTTGGAGTAGAACTCTCTAAGCTCTTTATCAGTGAATTGCTTTCCATTATCTGTGAAAATTTCATAAGGGAGACCGTTCCTGCATATGATGTTTTTCCATACAAAACTCTTAACCTTTTTAGCAGTTATCGTAGCTGATGGTTCTGCTTCAATTCACTTGGTGAAGTAGTATACTCCTACCGACAAGAACTTGACTTGACCTGACCTTTAGCAACTGGGAAAGGACCGACTATATCCATCCCCCACATAGTAAAGGGCCACGGCGAGAACATGGAATGGAGCTCTTCTCCTGGAGCTCGTGCTACATTGGCGAACTTCTGACAAGGCTCACACCTATTAGTCCAGGTAGCACAATCCAATCTCATGGTCGGCCAGTAAAACCCCGCTCGCAGGACCCGAGCTGCCAGAGATCGGCCACCTGAATGAATTCCACAGATCCCTCGGTGCATCTCGTCCATTACGTACTCGGACTGCTCCTTTGCTATGCACTTCAGTAATGGCATGGAGAATCCTCTTCTGTACAGCTCTCCATCTCGGATGGTGTAATGGCAAGATTTTAGACAAATTCTCCTCGCCTCCTTAGGGTCACTGGGCAATTTGTCCGAGGCTAAATATTCCCAAATTGGTGTCATCCAGCCACGATCATAGTGCTCGGTCATTATTACCTTGGCACTTTTTATGCTTGGTTCGAGAAGATTTTCCTGAATGAAAGTTCTTAGCTGGTCAGCTTTCTTGGTGCTATCCAACTTGGACAACAGATCTGCCCTGGAATTTTCTTCCCGAGGTATATGCTCAATAGTAAAATTTTTAAATTCAGAAATTAGACTATTAACCTTGCAAAGATACCTGGTTAGTTGGGGACCCTTTGTTTGATAATCACCCGAGACTTGTCCTATTACAAGCTGTGAGTCACTTCGGCATTTTAATTCTTGGACTCCAACTTCTTTAGCTAGCATCAGTCCTGCAATAAGGTCTTCATATTCTGCTTGGTTGTTTGAAGCAGTAAACCCAAACTTTAAAGATTGTTCTAGGATTAGATCATCAGGCCCTTCGAGAATTATTCCAGCTACGCTTCCCTTTAAGTTAGATGATCCATCAACATATAGAAGCCAGATGAAGGATTCCGACCTTGGCTTAGTAGAGAGCTCGGCAATGAAGTCGGAGAGGCATTGTGCCTTCATCGGGCCCCTCGGATCATATTGCAAATCGAATTCTGACAATTCTACTGACCAAGCTATCATTCGTCCGGCAAGATCGGGTTTCCTAAGCACCTGCTTTATTGGATGATCAGTTTTGACTATAACTTGGTGTGACTGGAAGTAAGGTCGTAACCTCCGAGCTGACATAATTAAGGCGAGGGCTAGTTTTTCAATTACTTGATATCGTGTTTCTGTATCCTTCAAAATTCTACTCACATAATACACCGGCATCTGTTGTTCTTCTTCTTCCTGGATGATTACTGTACTGATTGCATAATCGTTGACAGATAGATACAAGTACAAATTTTTACAGAGCTGAGGCCGAGTGAGGATCGGGGGAGAGGCTAGAAAGAGTTTCAGATCTTCAAAGGCTTTCTCACACTCCTCGGTCCAGATGAACTCTTTTGGTTTTTTCAAAACCTGGAAGAAGGGTCTTGCCTTTTCTGCGGACTTTGGGAGAAAGAGGGACATAGAAGCTAATCGGCCAACTAACCTCTTGATTTCTTTCACATTCTGAGGGCTCCGCATTTCCATGACAGCTTTGCACTTATCTGGATTAGCTTCAATCCCTCTGTGTGTTAGCATATATCCTAAGAACTTTCCTCCTTGTACACCAAAAGAGCATTTTTCTCGATTTAACCTCATGTTGCATTTTCTGAGTTGACTGAAAATTTCTTCGAGGTCGGCTGAGTGTTGCCTTAGGTCATTGGATTTTACCACCATATCATCAACATATACTTCTAGGTTCTTTCCGATCTGGTTGACAAAGACTTTGTCCATAAGCCTTTTATATGTTGTACCAGCATTTTTAAACCGAAAGGCATTACCCCGATAGCAGTAGTTTGCTCCATCGGTCATAAATGCCGTTTTTTCTTCATCGGGTGGATACATCCTGATCTGGTTATAACCTGAATATGCGTCCAATAAGGACAAAACTTTGTACCCTGAGGCTCCATCTACCAATCTGTCAATGTTGGGAAGAAAATAAGAATCCTTTGGGCATGCTTTGTTGAGATCGGTGTAGTCGGTGCACATTCTCCACTTACCATTGGACTTTCTAACTAACACCACATTGGTAGCCAAGTAGTGTATTTCACCTCTCTGATGAAATTTGCTTTGACCAGTTTGGCAATCTCCTCGGCTACTGCTTGGCGCCTTTCTTCGCCAAGTTTCCTTTTTCGTTGCGCTACAATCTTGGCTTCGGGACATATAGATAGCCTATGGCACATAAAGTTGGGGTCTATGCCAGGCATATCCGATGTCCTCCAAGCAAACAAATCGGCATTCTTTCTTAAGACCGCTTGAATCTGTTGTTTGAGCGAGGGGTCGAGCTGACTGCCGACTTTGGTGTACTTTTCAGCTTGGGCTCCCAACTGGAACCTTTCTAAAGACTCTGTTGGTTCGGCTCTGGACTCGTACATATCCAGCCTTGGGTCTAGTTCAAACATGCTGACCGAGGTTGCTGAAGTTACCGAACTGTCCGAGCTTACCACTTCTGCTTTATCATCCTCGGCATTCTTTGCGATATCCTGGTTTGGGGTAACCTTTAGGCTATCCACATAGCATTGCATGGCTATCCTTTGGTCAGCTCGGACAGCGACTATATCCCCAGACTCAGCTGGGAATTTCATAGTCAGGTGTGGGGTAGAGACAATCCCTCCGAGTTCATTCAACGTCGGTCTTCCAATAAGGATGTTGTAGGACGTGCTGGCATCCACAATAACATACCTGACTGATACGGTCTTGGAGATTTTTCCTTCTCCAAACATTTTTAAGAGGTCTATATAACCTCGGGTTTTTACTTGCTCCCCGACGAACCCTACTAGTTTGTCTTCCTCACAACTGCAAAATATGCATTTAACATCGGAGATTCTACATCAGTTTCTCAAAAACCGATATGTAAAACGAGGCAGTGACATTTTTGAAATTAAAAGCAAAGGATTCCACATCGGTTTAAAAGTTAATCGATGTGTAAACATTTTTCACATCGGTTATTTTTTAACCGATGTTTAAAATTAAAACAAAAAAATTTAAAATTTAAAATTTTTATCTTTTAACATCGGTTGTTTATGAACCGATGTCTAATATATAGATTAACCACATCGGTTATATGATAACCAATGTATAAAATTATAAAAAAAAAATTAGAATTTAAAATTTTATCTTTCCACATCGATTCCAAATGAACCGATGTCTAATATAAATTAACCACATCAGTTTTAACATAACCGATGTAATAAATTTAAAAAAAAATTAAATCGTAAGTTTCTACATCGGTTACCTAATAACCGATGTGAAATATTACTAACCACATCGGTTTTTGGATAACCGATGTGTAATATTTAACAAAACGCTTCTTTTTGTTTCTATTTTCATTCCCTCCATCTGTCACGCGCCCTTTTCCTTTGTTTTTGCTCTGCTCTTCCATATACTGTATCACGAGCACACTAAGGTTTGAACGAAAACCTAACCTCTCATGAACCAAACACCCTGACAATCTTCCTTTCACGGCGCCCCTGTTGTTCGTCTTCCCTCTGCCGGCGCACCACGCAACCGCCTTATCTCCGCCGAGCCCAGGTCTCCATGCCCTGCCCTCGAAGCTTTTCGCAAGGGCAACACCGTCGTCGGCGTCCGCGGTACCAATAACGTCGTTCTCGTTGTCGAGAAGAAATCCACCGCCAAACTCCCAGACTCCAGGTTCTCTCTCTCTTTTCCCATTGCCAATTTTTTTACTTTGATTTAGCATGATGTTCATTTAAAACCCCTATTTTGCTGATATTTTTTCTTTTGTTGGGTTAGGTATTAAGGATATGAATCTGTGTTTGTGGTTTTACTGAATAGATTTTTTTTGTTCTAGGTGTAGATCCTTTTTCTGTTGATTAGGCTTAAATCTGATCCTAAGGATAATTAGAATAGCTTTTGGGGTTTACTGTTGAAAATGAAATTTTTTTTTTGTTTCTATGCTCGGAGAATCTTTGTTAACTCCATTTTTGGTTTTCATTTGACATTTGACAAGGATCTAGTTAGTTTAATTGGGTTTCAACTTTCAAGTATTAATGAGCTGTCCAAGGAAATAACCAAAATACTAGTTTCTTATCCTGTGAATGCTAAACGTGTTGCAGAAGGGAAGAACATAGAAATGTAACCCTTTTAAGAGGTTGTGGCATTCAAATTGAGGTGTCTTCTTTCAGTTCTTATCATAATTTACACATGTATCTTTGAAAAGTTAAAAGTGAACTATAAGAAAATCAAACTATTTTAGTTCTTAATCCATTTACACATCATATTAGTTCAAAGGAAAGCACATCAATTATCTAGCAATTATTTAAGAATAATTTAAAGTATTTTTAAAATAAATCGTAATTTCCATGTTCTGCAGCTGGGTTTTTCTCACTTTTTCTTAATTTCAATTTTATGGTATGCTGTTTATTCAAATATTTGTATAGGTACACTTGTTATTATTGAAACTATTACGGTACAAGTTCCGAGCAGAATATTAAGCAGAATATTCATTATTCATTACGGTTTCCGGCTGAGTGTTCTTCCCACACCCGGTAAGCTTTCTCCTCTCCATTTTTCTCGTTTGGTTTTTGTTTGCATTGTACTTGGGGATTGGAGTGTTTTATTATTTTTCTTAATGTTAATTAATTAGTAAAGTCTTAGTTTCCCGTTTGAGATGCAATACTAATGAGCACACGTGTACGTGCTTAATGTACCGCTCATTGTGTTGGATCTTGAGTTGTCCAAAGCTGGACAGTTTGGGAAAAAACTTTTTCTTCATTCAGTTAAAATTGTTATTCATTGATTGTATTGATGACCCCTCTGACTCCTCCATCTGATTCTTCATTAAGGCCCCTCTGATTATTCAACCGATCTCCATTCTGATTATTTCCCTGCAAGTTTGCATCTCGGTTACGATTGTCATAACCACGTCTCCGTCGTTGTCGACCAGCTCGTCCACCTCCGTTATCATCACGACGAACGAACCGGTCAAGACGACCTGCCTGTATCAAGTCCTCAATTTTTTCCTAGGTTGTTCTACAGTCTTCAATGGAGTGACCATAGTTTTGATGCCATTTGCATTCTTTACTTCTGTCTGCATTGGCCGGAGTTTTAGACAGTCGAGGTAAGGTGAGTAACTCGGCGTTGCACACCTCCTGGAGAATGGTTTCCCGAGATCGATTTAGCGGTGTATAAGACCGGTACCTGGGTTGCCTCTCCGAGAATCCCCTTTCATTGGTCTTTTGGGCCCTTTGTGAATTAGCCCCCTTATCTCTTTCTTTGCTCGGAACCGAGCTCTTGTCTTCAAACCCTCTTTCTCTCCTTTTGGATTCTACCATCTCTTCTGAGTTCATGAAACCTGTAGCTTTTTCCTGCAACTCTTCAAAATCTCTCGGTGGTTTTCCAGACAAATACTCAAAGAATGGCCCCAGCTTCAGACTGCCCATGACGGTATGAAGACAGAGTTCCAAGCTCATATTGGGAATTAAAATTTGTTTGGCACTAAAACGAGCCATATAATCTCTGAGTGATTCATTCTTTTCTTGTTTAAAATTCACCAGCGAGACCGAGTGCCTTTTATGCTTTCGGCTCGCTACAAATTGTGAAGTGAACTTAGTTACAAGCACATCAAAAGAATTAATGGACCGAGGTGGTAGATTCGTAAGCCAGGTTAAGGCAGGGCCTTGCAAAGTGGTTGGAAAAATTTTGCACATGACGGTTTCCGAATCGTTCACCAGGTAAACAGAAGAAATAAAGGATTCTACGTGATCGGTTGGTTCAGCGGTGCCATTGAATTTATCGATGTTAAGAGGCTTAAAATGTCTGGGCATGATTACCTCATCGATGTCATCCATGAACGGCAACCTCGGTCGTCGGTCTGTTACCCTTTCTTTTTGGAAAGTCCTTTCTGCACGAGATTTAGCTTCTGAAGCCTCTGGGCGAGGTTTGGTCTTGGACGGTTGGTTAGTATCATGAGGAGAAGGTACATAGGATGGATCCTTTTTGATACCCTCGGGTGAGGATTGCTCTTCCTCGGAAGGTGTCACTGATCTTTCTCTTTTCCGAGTTCTTAAAAGCCTTTGATTCTGAGCACGTATCTCCTCATTCTCCTTCCGCAGCTGCCTTAACTGTGCCATAACTTCTCCCAGCCGAGGGTTACCTTCATCGATGGGAGTGGGAGGGTGATTGTCATGGTTCTGGCTTGTGTTTGAAGCCTCATGATCTTTATGGTTCATGCTGTTCGCCCCTCCCCTCGGTCCATTCCGTGTAGTCACCATCAAGCTTTCTTATGGAACCGGGGAAAGTTTTTCCTCGGCCCCACGGTGGGCGCCAAATGTTCATGCCGAGATCCGACTTGCCGGAGTCTCGCCGTAGAAACGTCCAACCAAGAGTGAACACCGGGGTTGTTTTAGATTAAGGCTTGACAGAATGTTGTATTCCAGTCATACGTATCCTAATGGGAATCAAAGCCAGACGTAGTTCTAGGTTCAACCCTTGGTCATATGGTGATCCCAATCCCCTAATCTTGTATCTGATGGATACCAGCGAGCAAGGACTCTTCAATAGTCTCTTGGTCGAGCTAGTTTCTCTAATACGCTTAAGGGACAGTCACCTGGGTCAGTAAAAAGTGAGTCTCTCTCTTGGGTTCTCCTCCTTTTATAATAGGATCCCCATATCTTTAAGAGATCTGGATATATTGCGTTTTATCTCTTAAATCTTCTTTGAGATGTGATTCCCTTATTTTAAGGGATATTATCTCTTTTAACCGGATAAGGTTATGTGAGATAATATCAGGATTGATAAAGATAATATCAGTATCTTAAATTGATATCTTAACCGGATAAGGTTATTTGAGATAATATCAGGATTATTAAAGGTAATATCAATATCTTATCCTTAATATCAGGATTGGATCGGGTACCCAAGCTCGGTGGCCGGGTTTTACTCCTCGGCCAGTACACAATATATAATGATATTTGAACAATCAAATATGAACACCATTAAAAAAATGTAAGTCAGGAATATAGATAAACACAATCGATATTCAAAATTTGATGTTCAAATAACGTAACTCAAGACTATTGATTACACAATTTCTCATAAAAACTTACTTCTTTAAATAACTTACAGTGTGTTTGATTCGCATCAAGGTACATGACGAGGAGAACAACATAAGACAAATGCTCGAGTCACAACACAACTCTTTGTCTTGTATATTGTTTGGTGAACAATGGAGAATATAAATAAATTAATGTAAAATTTACTTCAATACCCTTTATAACATATATTATGATATATTAATATTAATATAATATAATTATTAGAGCTATCAAATTGGGCCGCCCGGCTCGACCTGATCGGGCTAGAGTAAAGAATCGGGCCGGGCCAGGCCAACCCGGATTTACTTCGGGTTGCATTTTTGAAAGCCCATCCTGGCCCTATGTCAGGCTACCAGGCCAACGGGCCAACCTGCCCGGATTATAAATAAACAAAAAAATAATGTAAATTTTAAAAATAAGGATTTCAGTTTTAAATCAGGTTTGTTTGTAATTTCACAGTATAACTCGTTAACTCCAAACGCTGCAACAGCAACACACAAGTTTCTCTATCCAGAACCATGAGCCACTCCCCAAGCATCACCAGCTGCCACGAGTTCCTCCACCACGTCAGCATCACTCCGCCAGCCCAACCACCGCGAGATCTGTCTGAAAGCGAAGCACTACAGCCCCTCCTCCACACGGAGATCAGAACCTCCGCACGTCCTCAGTAATTGCCACCGCGAACGGCCTCGTTGCTTTGGTCACCCCCTCACTTGTTTCGAGACTTGGAATGTTGAGCAAGTTGGATCTGAAAAGTAGCAGCCAAGGTTTACAAAATCAGACCGGCTATCAAACCGGTGAAGGCCACAAGGTTCAATGGTCCAACCGAGGTTGAACCGTGGTTGAACCGGTTATAATTAAATATATAATTTTAATTATATATATTATAATTGTGATAGTTAGAAGACACTTGCGCAATTGGATACATCTGGAACGTCTCCATTATGCCACTAATATTCAATAATATAGATTTTTTATATTTTATTTTGGTGTGCCTCAAGTAGATATTGGGCTTTGGGAAACACACATAGCCCAACTCATTTATCCTTCTAAACATCACACCAAGCCCTACTTCGGTACTAACTTTTATATTTTGCTCTTATTATACCAAACCCTAGTTCCTTTTAACCTTGCTTGCGCCGTTTGTCATTTTTGTTGGAGGAAGACGACGATTCTGCACTTCTCATTTGTCTTCTTAGCGGCGACGACACAGAGAGTGAAGATACTGAAGTAGTCATCTCATCACTGATTCTTCACGATTCTACACTTTCCCCTTCGAAATCAAGATTTTTGTCCATCATCTGACATTTTTTGTTTTTTTGTTTAAAAAAAACCTTCTTCTGAAAGAAAAACTACACTATTTTGCAATTTTTTTTAAAGAACCTTTGAACGCGCTGTCGCGCACGCACCAAAAAGCGAGCGGTTTACAAAATATGTAGTTAAGGGAGCGACAACTCGAGTATCGTCTCACAAGGACTCTTGGATTGTTATTTACCACAAAAATCAATTTTTTTTTGGCCGGGGGGGGGGGGGTGGGGGGGTTGGTTGGAAATTCAATTGGAAAACAAAGCAAAAACAGAGCAATAAAAACAAAGCAGTTTAAAGGATTATCAAATAAGCTAAAGACGATTAATCTACTGTTCTCGATTTCCCAACTATCATCGGTTCATGTAAATTCCAAGCCCTAAGCAGATTCTAATCCCCTTTCGGTTGTAGCAACAATTAACAAGCGAAATCGCTACTACAAGATATATGTTCCTAATTCCCGAATTAAGCAAACGGGGTGAAGCACTCATGAACTAAGCGAACATGAACGAACACACACGAATTAAGCAAACGCGATTCAATATAGGAACATAACATCACCGAAATAAATCAACACAAACACTATACACTCCTGAATTAAGCAAACAGAAATATAAAGAATAACATTGAACAGGGAAAAGCAAACAAAACAGGAATTACAGAACCTCAAGTGTGGTGGAAATCGATTACAGTAGACTAATCCAAGAAAATTAGTTCTCCATGGAAAACGTATCACAACCAGAAATTCTATAAACAAAAAAACAGTGGATGATCAAAAGTTCTTCTAATCTGCCCAGAACAGCAATTTATAATATTCAGGAACTGCGCCCTCTCGCGAGGCGAACACGCGCTCGCGAGGCGAATCTTATGAAGAAATCTGCAACGTTTGGCATTCTCACGAGGCGAAGAATGGCTCGCGAGGCAAGGAATGGAAGAGTCTTCTTATTATGCCCGTTATGAGTATCAGGGCCTAGGCGTGATGCTTTCTGACTTCCAGGCTCATGCGGCGAAGAGATGGATTCGCGAGGCGACACATAAATCTTACATTTTTCTGGAACAGTCAGCCTTCCTGCTCGCGAGGCGAGAATAGTATTCGCGGGGCGAGACAGAGTGAATGACATTCTGCTGTTCAGCTGGTTTTCAGGTTCGCGAGGCGAGTGGACCCTCGCGGGGCGAATACCTCCAGGATTGAATTTTCCCCCGTTTCTTTATTCCCTTAACTTCTAAGTTAACCTGAAAACAATGAAATAGCCATAAGTGCTTTATTTGACTCAAAACTGGCTAAATTAACCTAAAACTACTTAAACGACTCAAAATATTGCTTGAAGGCAATCGTGTCTAATTTGGGTGAAAATGAGATATAATTAGCACAAAACCATGGTCATACTAGCCATAAAACTAGATGAGCCAAAGGCTTATCAAAATACCCCAAACTTAAACTTTGCTCGTCCCCAAGCAAACTAAAACTCAAAAACTCAAAAAGACTCAAGACATGGCAAGCTTAAAGATCTAATCAACTTTGCACAGATTTCAAGCAATTCACCAAAATAATTTTCCTTCAATGTCCCCCCCTTTCAAACAAAGCAATCCCCACAATCATTTATTCTGAACAATTGAGAATTTCATCATTCAAGCAATCATTAATCTAAGCAAGGGATCCAAGTTACACACAAAAGGGAGATCACCAAATTCAAACAATCGCCTTCCTTACAAGGGCATTTAGTGTTTCACTCATCCGCTCAGTTTGTCTAGGTTATCAACATTTCACTCAATTTCACTTTTAAGAGCACTTCCCATAAATTTGATTTTCATCTCAAAATAGTTCCCACGGAAAACATGCATGCAACATCAAAAGGTCTTTTAAAGGTTGTAACGGGGCCTGGCTAAGGGTAGGATATACAAAGGAACTGGGCTTAAGTCTCTAGGAACTAAGAGAGCATGAGCATTTGATACATTGAATTTCCACTCAAGTTCCTTTTTCCATTTTTCTTTATGCTTTGGGTGATGTTGACGAAACTGGGCAAGTATACCCAGTCGTGCAAGTAATATGGTGGTGAGACCGGTTTATCGTTCCCACGAGGACTACGACAAGTACTAACACTTACCAAACCAATTACTATCTAAGCATATTGTTGGATTGAAGAGAGTTCTAAACTAACAAAAGCTAGAACTAACAACATAAGAAAAACAAACTCTTTTTGTACTTTTCTCAAACACTTGGAAGGCAATAAAAGATGGGTTTCAAAAATGATAAAAGATGTTGGGATTAGGTTCACCAAACTTCATTCTCATGCAATAAAATGAGCCACAAACAGTTTCTACTTCAATTATGACAATCAATCCACTAAATTACTCAAACCCTGATCCCTCGGATGACAAGAGCCTAAATCCACTAATAGACCCTAATTCCTTAGGTGGCCTAGATTAATGAAATTGCATTATGATTAGGGATTACACGATTGCTAATAAACCTAGTTCCATTCCTAGATACAAGGCTTATCAGGTGATTAATCTCAATTCCGGTTCTGATACGAACGTCCCCATTGCATACCAAAGCACAAATCAAGTCATGGGGGTGCTAGCCAGAACAAGCATTAAGCACAGAGAATCAATCACTCAATAATGAAGTAAAAACCATATTGCAATATCAAGTCATATACATTAGAATTCAGAAATGGCTACCCTAACCCCAACAATGGGAGTTTAGTTACACATCATCAAAGGAGAAGGGAAAAGGAAAGATACTAAGATGAAGGAAGGGAAACACTCCATGGAAGGATGAACCCAGCCACCACAGCAACAAAGAATCGTCCCCTAGGGTTTCTCTGGGCTGCCTCCTTTTCTTTGCTCCAAAAACTCCCCCAGTTCTGTCCGCTGCGTTTCTTTATATAGACCTGCTGCGCGTCACGGCCGTGATGGCCATCACGGCCAGGCCGTGACACGTTCTGGAGTGGGCACACTTTTAACATTTAGACTCTCGTGAGGCGAGCCCAAGTTTCGCGTCGCGAATCCTAAATTTTCTGGTTGGTCACGGCCGTGATGTCTATCACGGCCAGGCCGTGACAACTTCTGACTTTTGCCTTCTGCCCTGCTTGATCACGGTCGTGATGGTCATCACGGCCAGGCCGTGATGGGCTCTGTTTGGCTCATATTCTTCACTTTTCAAGATCTATTTCCTTCAGGCTTCACCATGGCTGATTTTGATCATTTTTACATTGAATTCCTGCAAAACAACACCAAGAAACCGCTTCACCCGTTCCAAGGGAAAATCTAACTAAAATCAAATAAAGAATGCCTAATCTATATGCAAAATGCATGCAAAAGTGTACAGAAAATATGATGTAAAATCACACTATCAGGTGACTACAGCCTTTTTCTTCAAATAGCCTTTTTGACATTTTTGTAATTTTTATTTTTTTTTTATTTTTTCTTTTTCTTTTTTTTTCTTTTTTTTTAAGCCTTTGGCTCCAACCTTTTTATTATTTTTTTTCCTTTTTCTCACCCCAGAATGACATGTCACATCCTTGTAGCCACCCCAAACTTAGTTTCTTGCAAACCTTGTCTTGCTAAGGATCCATGCTCTCCTAATCCTAAGATCGGGTTAACATGGTTTTTCCAGATTTTGGCTCATAACATAAGGTTATCAAGAAATAATAGGCTAATTAGGCTCAAAGGGCTAACAAAGGAACATGCATTAGGGACTGTTTTCTTTTTAGGCCAAGTGGTTATTTACAAAGAAAATGCCTAAATCATCTGATGCAAACACATAGACATGCAAACCAGGAAGAGATTCAAGCAAATTCGGGAAAGTGCAACTTGAAAGTGATTCTCACAGTTAAAAACATGTTGGAGGCTCAAATCCTCACCTGGACATTTTTGCAAATTGTTTGACTGAGATTCTATCCCTAGTGTGTGCTTCCTATCACCCCAAACTTATCATAAATCATGCCATCACAACAAAATATCTCAAAGTTCAGTTTTCAATTTTTCAAGTGGGGATCAATTTTCAAAATTTTTTCAACCTAGGGGGAATCATCACATAATCATGCAATAAATCTGTGCCAAATTAATCAAAATCAATCAAGCTCACCGATCAAAGACTCACACAATTTATTCAAGAGCTAAAAGAAAAACAAGACCAAACACAAAACAAAGCTACAATTGGTTCCCTCCCCCACACTTAAAACATACATTGTCCCCAATGAAACAACATAACTATAAAATCAGAGTGAGGGAAAGGAAAGGGTGTTCCCTGATCAAGTGGCAGTGTAGGTGGGAGCTTCCAAGGAGAGCTCCTCAACATTAGCATCCTCAGGCATTGAGCTCTCATGGAATAGCTTCAGCCTCTGCCCGTTAACCTTGAAGGCCTTGTTGCTACCTGCACTTTTAATCTCTACTGCACCATAAGGAAAAACATTAGTAACAACAAATGGGCCAATCCACTTGGACCTAAGTTTCCCAGCCATCAATTTCAGGCGGGAGTTAAACAGTAAGACTTGATGGCCCACAGAAAATTCTTTCCTAGCAATCATCCTATCATGAAAATGCTTGGTTTTCTCTTTATAAATCCGGGAGCTTTCATAGGCTTCTAGCCTAAGCTCCTCAAGCTGCTGTAATTGGAGCTTCCTTTCAATACCGGCTTTTTTCATTTCCAAATTACAGCACTTGACTGCCCAATACGCACGGTGCTCAACTTCCACAGGGAGGTGACATGCCTTACCAAATACAAGCCTAAAGAGGGACATCCCTATTGGTGTCTTGAAAGCGGTCCTCTGAGCCCACAGTGTGTCTTCTAGACGGCGGCTCCAGTCTTTCCTATTCGGCTGCACCATTTTCTCTAAGATCTGCTTGATCTCCCTGTTTGATATCTTAGCCTAGCCATTGGTCTGGGGATGGTAAGCAGTGGAGACTCTATGCACAACTCCATACTTCCGAAGTAGAGCTTCCATGGTGCGGTTGCAAAAGTGAGTGCCCTGGTCACTGATGATAGCCCGAGGTATGCCGAACCTGCAAAAAATATTGGACCTAACAAATTTTGAAACAATTTTAGAATCGTTAGTCCTTGTGGGGATAGCTTCCACCCACTTTGAAACATAGTCAACAGCCAAAAGAATGTATAGAAAACCAAAAGATGCGGGGAAAGGACCCATAAAATCAATTCCCCACACATCAAAAACCTCACAGAAAAGCATGGGCTGCTGAGGCATTTCACTCCTACGAGTGATGGCAGTGCCTGTTGTTTGACACTCCTTACAAGTCCGGTAGACCTCATAGGCATCTCTAAAAATGGTGGGCCAGTAGAACCCAGAATCTAGGACTTTCCTTGCAGTCCTCTGTGGCCCAAAGTGTCCCCCTACTTGAGAGGCATGAGAAAAGTACAAGATAGACTCTATCTCATAGTCGGGGACACACCTCCGAATTACCTGATCACTGCAAAACTTCCAAAGGTACGGATCGTCCCAAACATAGTACTTGGAATCACTCTTGAGTTTGTGGATCTTGGATCTACTTGCACCTGCAGGAAAAACACCAGCAACAAGATAGTTAACAATGTCAGCAAACCAAGTGGTTACCCCATGCAGATGTAGAAGCTGCTCATCAGGAAAATCATCCTGGATGGGAGAAGGATCCTCATCCCTTGCTATTCTGCTCAAGTGATCAGCTACTAAATTTTCAGCTCCACTCTTGTCTTTTATCTCCACATTAAACTCTTGGAGCAACAGCATCCACCGAATCAATCTTGACTTCGCTTATGGTTTCTTCAACAGGTACTTCAGAGCTGCGTGGTCAGTGAAAACAATAACCTTGGAACCTAGCAAATATGACCTAAATTTATCAAGGGCAAAAACAACAACTAGAAGTTCCTTTTCAGTGGTGGTGTAATTAGATTGTGCAGCATCTAAAGTCCTAGAAGCATAATGAATGACATGGGCAACCTTGCCCACCCTTTGTTCCAGGACCGCTCCCACAGCATAGTTAGAAGCATCACACATGAGCTCGAAAGGGAGGGTCCAGTCAGGGGGCTGGATGATGGGGGTAGAGGTCAATGCTCTTTTCAGGTAGTCAAATGCCTTCTTGCAGTTGACATCAAAGTGGAACATGGCATCATTCTTCAGCAAGTTTGACAAAGGAAGAGCTATCTTGCTGAAGTCCTTAATGAAGCGCCTGTAGAAACCTGCATGACCAAGAAAAGAACGAATCTCGCGAACGCAAGATGGATAAGGCAATGTAGAAATCACATCAATTTTAGCAGGATCTACTGAAATACCCTCTTTAGAAATAACATCCCCCAAAACAATCCCCTGTTCTACCATAAAGTGACACTTTTCATAGTTCAAAACCATATCAGTTTCAATACATCTTTCTAGAACCAAATTCAGACTATGCAAGCATGCATCAAATGAGGAACCATATATAGTGAAATCGTCCATGAACACTTCCATGCAATTTTCAATAAATTCAGTAAAAATACTAAGCATGCATCTCTGGAAAGTGCCAGGAGCATTGCAAAGACCAAATGGCATCCTCTTGTAGGCAAACGTGCTGAAGGGGCACGTGAAAGTGGTCTTTTCCTGATCCTCTGGTGCAATATGGATCTGGAAGTAACCGGAAAAGCCATCAAGAAAACAGTAATGGGATTTACCAGCCAGCCGTTCGAGCATCTGATCGATGAACGGCAAAGGAAAGTGATCCTTTCTGGTGGCCTGGTTCAACTTCCTATAATCAATACAGACTCGTCAACTATTCTGGACTCTAGTGGGTACAAGCTCATTATTATCATTTCTTACCACTGTGAGGCCGGATTTCTTGGGTACAACTTTCACTGGACTTACCCAAGTACTATCAGAGATGGGGTATATGATACCCGCATGCGGAAGTTTAGTCACCTCCTTCTTCACAACATCCAGAATCAATGGATTGAGTCACCTTTGGGGCTGCCTAACTGGTTTAGCCCCATCCTCCAACAGAATTCTATGCATACATATGGAGGGGCTAATTCCTGGGATGTCAGCCAAGGTCCACCCAATTGCTTTCTTGTGCTTCTTCAGAACCTCCAAGAGCTTAGCTTCCTGGTCAGAGTCAAGGTTGGAGGAAATAATGACTGGAAGTTTTTCATTCCTCTCCAAGTAAGCATACTTCAGATTCCCAGGAAGTGGCTTGAGCTCTAAGGAGGGTGGTTGCAATGGATGGTATATTTGGAGCAGCCATGATGTCAATAACTTCAGCTGAACAGACAGCTTCACTCACACTATCACCCTGCAAAGTAGAATCAAGAAACTCAGCACAAACAACACAAGGGTTAGTGTTAGTACAGTCAGTACATGAATAAATATCATCAAAGCCAGAAACAAATGGAAAATCAGAAACCAAGTCCTCATGGGTGTCATCAATAATTTCAGAGAGCAACTCTATTTGGAAAACAGAGTGCTCTTCCAGGGGATGCTTCATAGCATCAAAGATGTTAAACTTTGCAACAATATCACCAAACTCCATGGACATGGTTCCATCATCAACATCAATCTTTGTTTTTGCTGTCTTCATGAACGGTCTGCCCAGGATGATTGGTGATCTACTAGAATTTGTTTCCCCTGCCATGTCCAGGATGTAGAAGTCAGCAGGGAAGATAAACTCATCAACTTGTACCAGCACATCTTCTACCATTCCCATGGGGCGAGCATTGGTCCTGTTGGCCAACTGGATAGTGAGACCTGTATGCTGCAAGGGACCAAGATCAAGGTTATTGAAAACAGAGGTAGGCATGACATTTATGGAGGCTCCCAAATCCAACATGCAATTTTTGAATTTATTGTCCCCAATAGTGTATGGAATAGCAAAAGTGCCTGGATCCTTGCACTTTTGTGGTAGTGCTTGAGTAGGGGCTGAAATAGTAACCCTTTCAATTGCAGGCTTAGGCTGAATGGGGGCTGAAACATTTCGCCCTAGATTAACTCTCTCATTACCCTTCAACCTCCTCTTGTGGGTGCATAAATCCTTCAGAAATTTAGCATACTTGGGCACCTACTTGATCACATCCAAAAGGGGAATATTTACCGCCACCTTTCTGAACACATCTAAAATTTCCCTTTCCTTGTCTTCCCCACCAATCTTCTTATTTTTCTGCACTCTTTGTGGGAAGGGGATTGGTGGCACATATACTCTCTCAGCTTTAACATCAACTGAAGGCTCAGGAGTTACCTCAACAGTTTCTTCATTTTTTTCAGAGGCTGCCTCGACAACTTTTCCAGATCTCAAAGAAATGGCACTCACATTAGGATTGGAGACATTGGGATTCATCACTGTTTGTGCAGGTAGTTGGTTTGATCCTTGAGCTTGCTGTATGTTATTTATGGATGTGGCAAGCTGTCCAACCTATGTCTGTAAGGCTTGAATGCTAGCATTCGTTCGCTACTGAGACTGTCCAACTTGCTGCTGAAACTGTGTCTGTGAGGCCTGAAACTGTCCAATTTGCTGCTGGAACTGGAGATTTTGTGCAGCCATTTGTGCAGTCATTTGTGCAGTCATTTGCTTGAATAGGTCCTCTAGTGAAGGTTCGGAAGGTGCAGAAGTGGTCACTTGAGGAGGATTCTGTGGTGGTGCCATCGGTTGTTGTTGGGATGAGTTTCCATACCGAAGGTTGGGATGATTCCTCCAATTGGGGTGGTAATTATTTGTGGAGAGGTCAGGAACGCTGTACCGGTTCTGATTATTGCCTTGATTGTAAGGATGGACTGCATAAGCTTGAGACAAATCAGTAACTGACCCTTCTTTCAGAATGGGGCATGCATCATACAGGTGCTCAGGAGAACTGCACATGCCACACAACCTTGCCGGCTGAACCTTATCCATTGCCAATTGCTTCACCAAAGACGTGAGCTCATCAATTCTATTCTCAAGGGCCTGGTTGGAAGAAGAGCTATGGACCTCATTCACACCCCTTGTCTCAACAGAATTTCTCCTGGTTGTAAACTACTGGGAGTTCAGTGACATATTTTCAATTAATTGCTTGGCAGCAGCCGGAGTCTTATCAACAAGTGCTCCCCCACTAGCAGCATCCAAAATATTTCTATCCATCGGCAGTAACCCCTCATAAAAATACCGAATAAGGAGCTGCTCTGAAATCTGATGCTGAGGGCAACTGGATACCAACTGCTTGAATCTCTCCTAATACTCAGCCAATGACTCATTGCCTTGTCTGATGCCACATATTTCCTTCCTGATTGATGCAGCTCTGGAGGCAGGAAAGTATCTCTCTAAGAAGAGCTTCTTCAAATCGTTCCAGGTGGTAATAGAGCTTGGCTCAAGATAGTACAGCCAATCCTTTGCAGCTCCCTGTAGTGAAAACGGGAAGGCTCTCAGCTTGATGTGATCCTCAGTTATTCCCTCTGGCCTCAAGGATGTGGAGAAGACAACCTGGAATTCCTTCAGATGCTTGTGTGGATCCTCACCTGCAAGACCACTAAACCTTGGCAACAAATGTATTAGACCAGATTTTAATTCAAAGGGAGTAACAGCACCAGTATATTCAATACACAAGCCATTATAATTAACATCAGGGCAACAAGCTGTCTTAATGTCCTTTGGTCACCC
This sequence comes from Sophora flavescens, assembly GCA_030762895.1. Classification (NCBI taxonomy): domain Eukaryota; kingdom Viridiplantae; phylum Streptophyta; class Magnoliopsida; order Fabales; family Fabaceae; genus Sophora; species Sophora flavescens. Next base: position 76,248,902 of record CM061062.1, read on the forward strand.
ATGTTATCAAAAACAGTTTCAGAATTAGAATCACCATTAGTGCTAGCCCGAATTGCTCTACGGCGTGTGTGCAGTGTTCTTTCAATTTCAGGATCAAAATCACATAAGTCAGGGCAAGTAGACCTAGTAGCCAGACTAATTCAAAACAAAAACGAAAATAAAATAAGAAAGAAAAAAAATGCGAAAATAACAAACAAGAGTCCCCAGCAACGGCGCCAATTTTTGAACGCGCTGTCGGGCACGTGCCAAAAAGCGAGCGGTTTACAAAATATGTAGTTTAGGGAGCGACAACTCGAGTATCGTCTCACAAGGACTCTTGGATTGTTATTTACCACAAAAAACAGTTTTTTTTGTTGGGGGGGGGGGGGGGGGGTTGGTTGGAAATTCAATTGGAAAACAAAGCAAAAACAGAGCAATAAAAACAAAGCAGTTTAAAGGATTATCAAATAAGCTAAAGACGATTAATCTACTGTTCTCGATTTCCCAACTATCATCGGTTCATGTAAATTCCAAGCCCTAAGCAGATTCTGATCCCCTTTCGGTTGTAGCAACAATTAACAAGCGAAATCGCTACTACAAGATATATGTTCCTAATTCCCGAATTAAGTAAACGGGGTGAAGCACTCATGAACTAAGCGAACATGAACGAACACACGCAAATTAAGCAAACGCGATTCAATATAGGAACATAACATCACCGAAATAAATCAACACAAATACTATACACTCCTGAATTAAGCAAACAGAAATATATAGCATAGCATTGAACAGGTAAAAGTAAACAAAACAGGAATTACAGAACCTCAAGTGTGGTGGAAATCGATTACAGTAGACTAATCCAAGAAAATTAGTTCTCCATGGAAAACGTATCATAACCAGAAATTATATAAACAAAAAAATAGTGGATGATCAAAAGTTCTTCTAATCTGCCCAGAACAACAATTTATAATATTAAGGAATTGCGCCCTCTCGCGAGGCGAACACGCACTCGCGAGGCGAATCTTATGAAGAAATCTGCAACGTTTGGCATTCTCACGAGGCGAAGAATGGCTCGCGAGGCGAGGAATGGAAGAGTCTTCTTATTACGCCCGTTATGAGTATCAGGGCCTAGGCGTGATGCTTTCTGACTTCCAGGCTCGCGAGGCGAAGAGATGGATTCGTGAGGCGACACAGAAATCTTGCATTTTTCTGGAACAGTCAGCCTTCCTGCTCGCGAGGCGAGAATAGTATTCGCGGGGCGAGACAGAGTGAATGACATTCTGCTGTTCAGCTGGTTTTCAGGTTCGCGAGGCGAGTGGACCCTCGCGGGGCGAATACCTCCAGGATTGAATTTTCCCCTGTTTCTTTATTCCCTTAACTTCTAAGTTAACCTGAAAACAATGAAATAGCCATAAGTGCTTTATTTGACTCAAAACTGGCTAAATTAACCTAAAACTACTTAAACGACTCAAAATATTGTTGAAGGCAATCGAGTCTAATTTGGGTGAAAATGAGATATAATTAGCACAAAACCATGGTCATACTAGCCATAAAACTAGATGAGCCAAAGGCTGATCAACCTTTTATTCTTCTGAACCATTTCAACCGGATGACCCACCGGTTTTCACCGGTTTTCCCGGTTCAACACCGATTCTTCCGGTTTCTGGGTGGTTCTATGAATGAACGGTTTTCTGTTGTATTCGGACCGGACTACAGTCCAGGTCTCGGTTGAACCGGCTGGTCCGGTCCGGTTTTCAAAACATTGGTAGCAGCACGTTTTGGGAGAAAGATGAAAGTGAAAGGCTTGAGAGAAAGATGAAACTCGTGAAAGTGAAAGACTTGAGAGCAGCTAAATCAGGTGTCATACATGTCTCTGGAGCTGTAGGAGGTGAGTCGGCGTGAGATAGAGGTGAAGAAGTGAAATTTTTTTAACCCTAGGAGTAGTAGAGAAACAAACGAGACAAGCACAGGAGATAGACATGAAACAAAGGGGAAAATGGGTCAAGACAAAGGATTGGGTCTTTTCTTTACTGGACTGAAAGTAAAAAAAAAATATCGAATGGAACATAACATTTTAACAATCAGGCGCTGGTTGAGGTGTTATCGGGCCAGCCCGAAATTGTGCGGGCCAGTCCAACCCGATGGCCCGATCGGGCTAATCGGGCCGGCCCAAAATGGCCTGATTTTTTTCGGACCTCTTTTTGTAGCCCAGCCCAAGTCTGAAAAGCGGGCCATTCGGGTGAGCCCATTGGCCCAGGCCAAAATTGACTGCTCTAATAATTATATAATAATATTTACTATAATATTCTATTATATATAAATATTATATAAACATATTATATATATATAATCCCGACAATATATATATATATATATAGAGAGAGAGAGAGAGAGAATATAATTTATAATTAGTGATGAGTGTTTTTGTCTTTTAGGTATAGTTTGTTCATTAAACAAAAATTTGTCTTTTGATTTGGTGAGTAACAAGAATTTGGGTTTTTATGTTGTCTCTCGTCTCACTTTTTTCCTATCTTGTTATTTTTTTTTTAAATCAAACGCACCTTAATAATATTCTTGACACTTATTAGCATTTGTCATATTATCAGGGATGGCTGAGAATGAGATCCATCCAGAAAAAGGCTATCGTTCACTTTTTTTTCCTTTTTTATCTCTCCTACCAGGCTGTTTGAGAATAGGTGACAATGAGAGAGGTATTGAATCTCTGATCCACGACAGAGTCCATTTGAGAATAGGAGGGTAAGGAAAAAAGTGACACCCATCCAATAAGAATAGCAGAGTTGCTCCTCCTAATAAGAGTTGCCCCTCCTCCCCTCCCCCAAAGAAAGTGACAGGAGAGTCCAAGAGCCTCTCTTCCAAGGGATAGAAGGGACCCACACAACACTTCCACAAATGGCCTTGCCAAATACTCACTCTCGCCCATATTATAAGGAGAGAAAAAAATTAACGACAGAGTCCATCTGAGAATAGGAGAGTGAGGAAAAAAGTGACACCCATCCAATAAGAATAGCAGAGTTGCTCCTCCTAATAAGAGCCCCCAAAAAAAAAAGTGACAAGAGAGTCCAACAGCCCCTTTTCCAAGGGACGGAAGGGACCCACACAACACTTCCACAAATGGCCTTGCCAAATACTCACTCTCGTCCATATTATAAGGAGAATAAAAAATTATACAATACACTTACATATTAAGATGGTTAGTTAATCTCATTTAATTTGGTTAAAAAATTAGTTTTTTTTATTTAACTTATCCTTTATGATAATGAGAAGTTGCTTGTGTTATTAGAAATAGAAGGAGTCATTGAAAAACAAAATTTGTATTAAATGAAGGATATTTTAGGAATAATATCATTAAATGAGTCATTGGAAAAAAAATTTACTTTTATATTGGACCAAAAGATTTGAGATTATTTTGTTTATAATATGGACCGGAGGCAGTATGTTCCAAGTTTGCACGTGTAACATTTTCCGAATTCCACAAATGACCTTACCAAATTCCAGCTGTCAGTTTCTACTTTCTTCCCTTTTTTCAGTGTACACGTAGGTTACTGAGAAACCAACTTCTCAATTTTTGTTTTGGCTTAATGAAATTTTTGGTTTTTAAAAATATAAGGTTTTTTGATTTTAGTCTCAATCTTTCGTTTACTTTAATTTTGTTCCTTTTAACTCTTTTTGTTTTTGGTTTTGGTCCTCACCAACTCTCTCTCACGTTTAGTTGAATTAGTCCATAAAGTTAATGACAATAATATCTCCGTACAAAAAAGGGATATTAAATGCACGATTTTCACAAATCATCATCAATTTTGTTGCTTCGTATTTCAGCAATTAAGGACAAGTTCTTGCTCGATAACACCATTGGAGCAAGATAATATGTCATGTGTAAAATTTGTTACATTATTAATATAAGTCACAAAAGATCGGAGGTGTGATTTTTAAGATAGTTTAACATTTTTTAAATGATATGCAATGATTTACAGTATAAAAAAAAACCTTTTACATTAGCAGTGAATATCAATCATATCCAAATTTTTAAAATACTTTATTCAATTACATATTTTATACAATATTAATAGTATTTAGTTTTACAATAATTATTTTGGAAGTGATGCGTAGAATAAACATGATTGATTGATAATATAATTTTTTTACAGTAATAACATATTAAAATTAATTCATGTATTAAACCTTTATATATTGTTTCGAATATAAATTAAGTCAATTCAATCGCTAAATTATAGAATATTTTTTTTAGGCTGTGATGTTTGAGCTTCAATTAGGGGTATTCATATCCAAACTAATCTAAAGAAAATATTGAAAATTGATCGAAAAATCTGATGTGTGTGTGTGTGCGCACGTGTGTGTGTGTGGGATACTAGAGTACTCGTACCACACCCATACCCATTAAATTTTGTGGGTAATTACCCGCCTCTGTCCCAATCACCACTATAAATCTTCTGATTATCTGCGAATTTCCTGCGAATTTTGTTCAAAATTTTGTAGGAAACGGGTTTGATGTGGATTTTCCTACGGATTTATATCTTCAGGTAATACATTCTAGGTAATTTTTTCTTGCGAATTTTGAAATCCGTAGGAAATTTCCTACTGATTTTCTTACGAAAAATTTAAATCTGCAGTAAAATTTGCAGGAAATGTCAAAATTTCCTGTAAAATTTCCTACAAATTGAAATCTATAGGAAAAAAACCTAAATTTTGAAAAATTTGTGGTAAAATTTGTAAGAAATTCCCGTTGAAAAAATCCGTAGGAAAATTCGCAAGCAATCGATGAATTTTTAGTAGTGAATACTTATTGTGAAGATAATTACCCTAACTGTCATGAGTAATTTTTGTGGATACCCAATGGATAAAATACTCATTGTCATTCCTGAATTGCTAGTCTAAATAAAATGTAAGGTATGAAGAAAAAAATTATTCATTCTAATAATGATATTTAATAATTAATTAGTGATATCTTAAATAATGTAATTTCAATTGTTAAATACAATTTTTAAATCAAAATAGTACTGTAATGATGAATCTTTATTATTGTGTATAGTTCATGGGAGACCAAGTTACTTGTCTCTGCCAACATGTGGTTGGTCTGAGTGTTAACGAGCTCGGACCCTTTAAGCAAGTGGTTAGAGGTTCGATCCATGGTTCTTGTGTATGGAGAAAACTTGGTTGGAAGAGATCAACCTTTCAATGTCGTTCAGTATCTCAAGAGATTAGTATCTGCAATTACGCACGAGATACCCTAAAAAAAGAGTTACCGTCTCTTTATGGGTGCTCTGTATTACTTACAAAGATTAATATTGGTTAAAGTAATCTTTTGGTCCCTATACGTGACACTGATTTTCAATTTGGTCCCTATACGTAAAAAGTTATCAATTTGGTCCCTATACGTGACACTGATTTTCAATTTGGTCCTCACTGCTAATTGATCCCTATATAAGAGGACCAAATTACAAATATTGTCACATGTAGGGACAAATTCAACAAAAAATCTTTGAAATCAGTCCCTACATGTGACAATTATTTTCAATTTGGTCCCTATATGTGATAATAATTTGCAATTTGGTCCCTCTTATATAGAGACCAAATAGCGGTGAGGACCAAATTGAAAATCAGTGTCACGTATAGGGACCAAATTGATAACTTTTTACGTATATGGACCAAATTGAAAATTAGTGTCACGTATAGGACCAAAAGATTACTTTAACCTTTAATATTTAATCAACCAGGCAACCATTCAAGTTCTTCCAACAACGGGCAATATGATGTGGTACTATTAATCAAAGAGAAGAATGCCTTGCCTCAAATTTTTAATAATAAGTTATATTTAAAGTGTTAGTTAGTATAAATCTTGGCCAAGCTTTACTTACCTCTCGATCGAATCCCGAATTAATTAGGATCAAAAACTTTGGATACCGGGACGAGGGGTCTTTAACCGCCGGACCAAAAAAAGTGTTAGTTAGTATATATTTTATTCTTCAATTAACTCAACCAAAAATGTTTCACCAGAATCTTTGTTTTTTGAGACAAGCCTCTTCTTAAGCACGATCGTGCTCTCGATGAGCATGCTCGAGCACCACAGGTTGGGTGCTTAGCGCTAGCATCATTTTCGAAATTCGACTTTAGTCCATGCTTTCCAATTTTGCTGTCCAAGCATCATACAAACATCGTATGAATATGATATTCATAAATCCTTATAATTTAACAACAATGATGCTACATCACTCATCAAAATGATGTATCAAATATGGTAAATTTTGGGTTAAATAATTTATCATATGGGTGGGTCAAAATTTCAAATTTTCAAGAGATATTTATACGGTAGTCAAACTATACAAACACAACATATTATATTGTAGTATAGTATCAATTTTCTTTGCATTTTCAAATTTCACATGTATAAAAGTATTGTTTTTTATAAAAAAAATATGATTATGTTGCAAATACTCGTTCACTATCGTTTCCCCTTTCTCCCCTCAACCTCTTCTCTTCTGCTTCCGCCAGCGTCGATCGTTGTTCCTTCGATGACCATGACTTGTAATTTGAGTTCACAACAATGATTCATCTCGTTTCTTGTTCGATTTTTGACTCCGCGATTTTATTTTTTATGGCTTTGTGAACCTAGATATGTGCTGAATCTCATCAAATTACTCATAGATTGCATCTGAAATTCAAGGGCAGTGCAACAACATCAGATTTCTCAAGAGATCTGATTTCAGATCCGATTTTCGCATCTTCTTCTCCGCCCCAGGGTTCTTCTCTGCAGCTTCTCCTCTGTTTTGATGGATTAGTTGCCGCCAATGTTGTCTTTAAGCTCTGACTCTGTTTCTCAGAGCTCGGGGTCCATGTCTCTAATACATACTTAATTAGGTATAAATAGCTGGTGAACTTTAAATGGACAAAGGGTTACAAGTTACAACCAATTTTAAGTGCTCCGTTGCTTCTGGACGAGGAACCTGTTGGTGTTGACCTTTGTCAACTGCAAAAGTATTTCTATGGATTACAAAATATGTTGTTTGGCTGATCTGGTTTAATGTGGGAGGTCCCTTTGATGCTAAACTACTCGGGCTGTGCTGGATAATTTTCAACAGGGTACTATTTTGATGAGGAAGCAATTTGTATTTGGTCTTTTGATCTACGCATCAGCTGCTATACGCTATTTATTAGTGGTTAGAACATTAAGGAGGTATTCTACTGGCTGTTATTTTGTTCCAGGGTGGTGTGTAATTGGGGTTTTTTGTTTTGGGGGATGAATATAGAGCTATATTTCAACTTGTTAGTATTATAGGTTGATAAATTACCTTTAGTTCTCCTCCTTTTGTAATTATACATTTATGATACATTGTATATGGGATTGGGATGTCCTTATACTCATTTCAATATATTATTTGCTTATAAAAAAAATTGTTTTAAATTTTGGGGTTAATAAGCAAATACAAAAATATAGTATATTTTATTGAAAATACTTATTTTAATTTCAATGTTTGATCAGTTGAATATATAGTCAAATGGTCTAATTGTACAAATGATTTGTTAAGGTATTTACATGTGGGTGGTGGCACCACTGTATCATTTTGATGGGTGGTATACAGTATTAGCCTTGATACCAGTTGTAAGATCAAAACCTTTGATCCTTGATTTTATTTATTCTAAAGCATACAATTCCATATACATACATCCTAGAGTAGAACACCAAAAGACCTAGATCTACATCATGCAAAATTATCTAGGAATCGTTGGTTCAGATAAATATACCTAGATCAATAGCTTGTTCTTGACTATAAGCATTCTTGGAGTTGATTGCCAACTATTGTGAAGTTATTGTGAGAATCAATCACTCACAAGGGAGTGGCTTGTGAACTTCCTAAACCAAAACCCCTTAACTCCTCAACAGGACTGTCATCTCTCTTTTATATGGATGGGGAGAAAGGAAATTGTGTAGTGATTTGATATATTGAGGACCATAATCGTCTTAGTTCCTCATATATATGGATTCATACGTTTCCATAATCCCATATTGGGCCAATATTGGTATAAACTCTTTTAACCTGCTTCAGTTCTAAAGCATATGCCTTCACCACATCATTCCACTTATAATTAAGCCCAATAAAATAAATAACTGATATATTTGTGAAAAGGGGTGCATTGGATTGATATTTTAAAAGATTGTTTTGATATGAAAAAATCTTGTGAATTTTAAATGACTATGTAAGAATGTAATGACTTATAAGACTTTAACATACTTTTTTTTTAAAGATTGTTATAATCAATATTCTCATGTGTGGATTTTAAAGGATTTATATCATAAGACTTTATAAGATTTGAATAGATTATTTGGATTTATAGGATTTTAAAGGAATACATGAATTTTTAGAAAATATTCATAGTTACAAAAGTTAATGAAAAAAAGTAACAATTCATTATTTATAGCATCCATAGGGAGGTCCAACAACTCATTACTATCCTCTAGGGTTTAGGATTCATAGTTTTCTTTGTTATTTCCTTTTATTTTATTTTTTTGATAAGATTTATCATTTTCTTTTTTACTTTCTTGTCGTGGACCCTCTATTTGAATTACTACTATAATATATATAAGAAATTTATTAGTTATTTTACAAGAATATTTATCATATCAATCAATAAAATTACAATTTGGATTAAATGTACCTGAAAAAAAAAACACAACATGGAATCAACTATTGCTATTTTTATTTTAAAAAATCTTATATATATATATATATATATATATATATATATATATATATTAGTATTACCTACGTCAACCTAGATCAGGAATATCTATTATTTTATTTCATTGAATAAAAAATGTGAAAGATGATATGATAGTGCTGGGTCCTACCATTCTGAATGGAAGTGCTTGAAAATTTGTGAGATATATACGAATTGTCTCAATTGCATCATGGATAAATTTCCTTCTCTGTGGAGTGTGGCATTCACCTTTCATGGTAGGAATTGGCAACGTGTTGCAACGAGAACGTCTGAATATTGGTAAAAGAATAAACATGCTCAGTTTGGTTCAGTTGCTTTTCAGTAGCACCGCTCAAGAGCAAGAAGAGAAATAAAAGAGCAAGAGACCGCCCCAGGGGAAAGAAAGTAGCCCGCCCCAGGAGAAAGAAAGTGGGGATTGCAATGGGTGAGTAGGGTATTATAGTATCCATCTTCATATTTGTATTTGAAAAAATTATCCGGACACATATTCGTATGGGTAACAACTATAGTACTCTTACCCGTATCCTCTGGACATCTAAGTACTCGTACCCACACCCATTACCTGCATTTTGACAGTGAAAAAGTAATAAAATATTACAAATCAAAATATTTAAATAAATAAAATATCCAAAAAAAAAGAATTATAGATGTAATTAGGTTTAGAAAGTTAAGAATCTTTAGATTAATTTTGATTTTAAAATTTTTTTTATAGTTAAAATTATATATATTAGTAATATAAATGAGTAATTACATATGTGCGGATGTGGGGCGGGGTGGGTACCATAGTACCCGTACCCGCACCCATACCCATTCAAATTTACAGATAATTATCTGTATTCAGACTCTTACCTATTATACGGGTAATTACCCTACCTATCATGCGTAATTTTTATGGGTACCCAATAGGTAGGATACAAATTGCCAACCCTAAAAGAAAGTTTGGAGAGAACGAATTATGAAAAGAAAAAAAAAGGTATGATAGGTTTGTGTGAGATTCTGGGATGGATTTGATATTTATATCACACTAAAAAGTCCCACAAAATCCATTATATAATACAATCTACCGAAATCGGCAAACTTTTGAATACCATGATCCTTTTAGTAACTTATAAAAAGTCTTGATTGAATACCATTGGATCTGGGATCTTTTAAAAAAATCATAATAATCCTAATTGAATACCACGAGACTTATTTATAATCTATAAAAGTCTTAATTGAACCACAAGACTTTTTTGTCATAAAAAAATCTATCAAAATTCTTTGAAATCTCAATCCAATACATTCCTTTAATATGATGCTCAATATTAGATTAGGAAACATGTTTTTCAAACAAAAAGCGTGAACCTAGGAGCACGCAGCTGCTGCACAAATCCCAGAGATGATTTCATAAAGACCACGCGTCGCACAGAGTAACGTTTCCTTTCCATCTCGGGAACCGAGAAAGTATGGCCTTAATAGGAAACGAGTAATCATCCCCACCTCGGCTAGCCTCGGCTCCTTCGAAAAAAGTTTCAACGCGATCGGCTCGAAGCTTGGGGGGCTTGTGTATGAGCCGAGATATAGAGCTCGGTACCTCGAAAGCATCAAGCTCGGTCACCCGAGCTGCTCACCGAGTTGGAGGATGTGTACATATATATAAGGTATGAAGCTCGGCCAAACACCTCGCCGAGCCCACGACCAAAAGACGAAACCAAGTTCCTAGCCTCGGCTCCTTTGAAAAAAGCTTCCACGCGATCAGCTCGAAGCTTGGGGGGCTTGCATATGAGCCGAGATATAGAGCTCGGCTAAACATCATGAAAGCTTTTACGCTTTATTAGCTCAAAACTTGGGGGGCTTGTGTACTGGTCGAAGAGTGAAACCCGGCCACCGAGCACGAATACCCGGCCCAGTCCGGAAGTTAAGGATAATAAGTTAAAGATCACCTAATTAAAGGATAGGATATTGATATTATCCTAAATTAAATCTTGATATTATCTAAAATAACCTTATCTGGTTAAAAGAGATAATATCCCTTAAATTAAGGAATCACATCTCAAAAAAGATTTAGGAGATAAAAGGAGATAAATCAGATCCCTAAAAGATATGGGGATCCTATTATAAAAGGAGGAGTACCCATGATAGAAACTCACTTTTCACTGAACTTCGGTGACTCTCTCTTAAGCGTATTAGAGAAATTAGCTCGACCAAGAGACTATCAGAGAGTCCTTGCTCCCTAGTATTCGTCAGATACAAAATTAAGAGATCGAGATCACCACGGCCAAAGGTTGAACCGAGAACTACGTCTGGCTTTGATTCCCATCGGGATACATAAGACCAGAATATTACGTTCTGTCAAGCCATAGTCTAAAAAACCCCTATTATTCACCCTTGGATTGACGTTCTATGGCGAGGTTCCGGTGAACCGGATCTCGGCAGGAACAGTTTGATATTTATATCACACTAAAAAGTCCCACAAAATCCATTATATAATACAATCTACTGAAATCGGCAAACTTTTGAATACCATGAACCTTTTAGTAACTTATAAAAAGTCTTGATTGAATACCATTGGATCTGGGATCTTTTAAAAAAAATCATAATAATCCTAATTGAATACCACGAGATATATTTATAATCTATAAAAGTCTTAATTGAACCACAAGACTTTTTTGTCATAAAAAAATCTATCAAAATTCTTTGAAATCTCAATCCAATACATTCCTTTAATATGATGCTCAATATTAGATTAGGAAACATGGTTTTCAAAAAAAAAATCCATTGAAGTTTTGCAGTAAACAAAAAACAAAAAATCTCCGCACAGGAGTGGGATTGCAGCATAATGAAAGGAGAATTGTATCTTTTTTCATGAGTATTTGGTAGGTTGTATTATTTTTTATTTTAATTTAATACATCGTTAATTTTGATAAATTGTTGGTATAAAGTTTTTTTTACACTATTAATCGATCATAAATCATTTTCTATATATAAATTTTAAAATAACTATAATAAAATCAAAACTTTTAATAACGTAACAATTTATAATTGATTGATTGACAATATGATTTTGAGTGAAAGCTCAAATTGATCATTGAAAAATTTTGGATCCCCACTTTTAGTCCATAAAAAAATAATATAACCATTTAGTGCCTCAAATTTTTAGATTTAGTTCGGACGTCCATTTACTTGCCTACGCATCCCATTAACCATTCTATTTGGCCCGTTAGTGGTCCTGCGTGACCTATGATGAATTTTCGCCGGAGAAAATTAATGAAAAGTGAAAAAAGTACATACATTTCAGGTATTTGAATTTTAAAATTGTGCACGTTGTCCCTTTTTATTCGTTTTCCACAAGGGAAATTTATCGTAACCTACGTAGGGATAACAGGCCAAATAGAATGGTTAATGGGACATGTAGGCATGTAAATTGACATCAAAACTAAATCTAAGGACTAATATGTCCCGCGTTTGAAAATTTGAAGGATGAATAGTTAATTTATTTTTTCTAGGTACTAAAAGTGGGTCCCTAAAATTTTTTAGAGATCAATTTGGGCCTTCGTTCTATTTTTTTACATTAATAATTCATATTTATTAAAGAAGAATCTAATCAGTGCTCTAAGGTATTGGTTAAAGATCTAAAAAAGGAAATTTATCATTGGAACTTGGTATATATTATATTTTAAAGAATGATAAACTTACTTTCCCAATGAGTTTTTACTTCCTTCGGATTCCTTAACCAATGTCCCTAGAGCACTGATTAACATGACCTTTTATTAAATGTACTCCCTCCTGTTTTTATTATAATAAAAAATTAAATAAAACACACATATTAAGGTGGTTAGTTAATCTCATTGAATCTTGTAAAAAAATAGGTTTGTTACATAAATTACCATTCATTTAAAACTTCAATCTTCATTAAATAGTCATTGGAATTTGTATTAAATGAATAATATTTTGGGAATAATGTCAATAAATGAGTCATTGAAAAACAAAATTTGCTTATATATTAAAACAAAAATTTTGAGACTTTTTTTTTGCTTATAATAGAGATTAGGGGTGTAAAAAATAATCTATTTGTCCACCATCCATCTAGTTCATCCATGAGAAAATCCATCCAATCCATCCATTTATTAAAAATTAATATAAATGGACTGGATTATTTTTTTAGTGGATGGTTTATGATCCATCCAATATTTTTTAAAATCCATTGGACCAACAATCAAAAATGTAATGGATCAACTTTTATCCATTCCAAAACCAATTTATTTTTTTCATATTATTTTTCACCAAATAAAAAAACCCTCCATTTGTAACAAAAAAAATACTCCATCTAATTTTCTCTTCTATTCCCTATTATTTTTTCTTTACTATTTTTTATTTTATTTATCTGTTTTTTTTCTTTTTTTTATTACATTAAGTATTAACTAATTATTTGTTCTCAAGCACCAGTTGTAGTCCACGTTATCACGTACATTTTCTTTTTTCGTTGCCTTTTTTTGTTGAGAAACTTTAAAAAAAGTATTAACTAATTGAAAGCACAGAAAGTCGTAACAAGTGTCGTAAAACAATGCCATGGAACGTTGTGGCAAAACAACCTCTGTAGATGCACATATTCAATAACTCTCATATAGTAATATAAAAATGGCCGTGATACAAAATGGTCGTGAGATAGAGTGGAGAGAGAGTAAAAACAGAGAGTAGGAAAAAAGGGTAGAGAAAGGAAGAAAGAGGAGAGCGAGAGTGAGATAGAGATAATATTTTAATTTTTTTACAAATTATTTTATTTTAAAAATATTTTATGGATGGATAAAAGAGATATAAAATTATTTAATTTCTTAAAATAATTTTTAGTGGATGGATTGGATATTCATCCATGAAAAGTTGTTAATGGATGGATCGGATGGATTTTATTTAATGGATCATGGATTGATTGGATTTTTTTTAATGAATTTTTAATGGATGATAATGGATTAATGGATTGTTGTTAATCCACCCGTTAAGATTCGAATAGAAATTTATCCGATCCATCCATTTGCCACCCTTAATAGAGATAGGAGGGAATATAATTTATTGTAGGAAAATACTAACGAGTGTCCTTAGGACATTTTTTAACCAAAAAAAGATACTTTACATCAAATTTGTTTTATGTATTTAATAATTAAAAAAATAAAATAATTGGTTTTCCAATAAAAACTTACTTTTCTATCCTTAACTCTTAAGAGCCGTTCCTTAAAAAAATTTAGCGTTGGAGGAAATCTAGCTGGCGTTCTCGTTAAGAGTCGTTCCTTGAATAAGAAACGGTTCCTTATCATTTAAAAACAATTTCTCAGCAACAAAAGTACAAAACTCAACAGAATACCCAACAAAAGTACAACCCCAAATCTATAATCACCAATAAACCCAAATCAGAATACCCATCTTTCAGCAACCAAAATACAGAGGCAACAAACATGCATCCGAAAATCAACTAAAAATCAACACAATACACAGGAAGAAATGAGAGGATGATGATGATCATGAAAGAAGAAGATGGGCTTTTGGCATGGTTGAGAAGAAGATGAAGAATGGGTCGCAGATGCCTCCGAGAGAGAAAAAAGATGAAAGGAACCAAATAAAATAACTTTTTATTTTACAGTGAGAGAATGAGAGACAAGGGGGAATGGGAAGGTTCCGGACAATGGGCCTTTGGACTTTTTTTTACACGAAACCTTGCTATTTGGTTTTCTTGCTTTGTTATTAATTTTTTTATTTTAATTATTTATTAGTTCGAATTTATAAATAAAAAATAATTTATTAAGTTAAAATAAAAAAAGAAATTAATAGTATAAACATGTGGGGCCTATGTAGGACTCACAAAAATAACTTAAGAACCATAACATTGGAGAGAAATCTGGTTGGGGTTCTTAAATCTGATGTGGCATTGTGGGGCCCAAAAAAGCAGTTTAAGAACCACTTAAGGAACCCTTGAATTGGAGTTGCTTTTAAAGAGTATCTAAGTGTTGGGTCATGAGGAGGGCTAAAACACCGGGGAGATCTTCACATTGGGCTAAGACCAAACCATACAAGTGATTTGGACACCACATCTTTCACCCAAAACCTTAAGGCAATGAGTGTATGGGTCCCCTCACTTATATGTTGCTCAACATGTCCATTTCCATCCAATGTGGGACTTCTTACTCACACTTGACACTCCAACAATCTCCCCCTCAAGTGCAAGTCCATCCATTCAATTCATCTAGTATGCTCCCCCTCAAGCTTCCATACTTGTACTTATACCGTCGTTGGCTCACACACATCAACGGGACACGCCGCCTGACCTCCACATTGCCAGGACGACTTTCGATACAAGGAGCCGGTCACCTTAGTCGGTCAAACCATCGGCTCTGATACCATTGTTGGGTCATGAGGGGGGCTAAAACACCAGGGAGATCTCCACATTAGGCTAAGACCAAACCATACAAGTGATTTGGACACCACATCTTTCACCCAAAACCTTAAGGCAATGAGTGTATGGGTCCCCTCACTTATATGTTGCTCAACATGTCCATTTCCATCCAATGTGGGACTTCTTACTCACACTTGACACTCCAACACTAAGGACACTTGTTAGCATGACCCTTTATTGTGATGGTAAAATTTTACTGGTGTGTGTGGTCGTGCCCAACACTAGCAATTGATTCAGATCCAATAATTTTGTGGAGGGAAAAGGTAGGTTAGTGTATTTTGAGAGAGAAAAAGGTGAGAGAAAAATGAGAAATAAAATCAGAAAAAATAATATAAGAGAGATAGATAGAAAGTCAAGTGACTTTTAAAAAAATAAAAAATAAAAAAAATAGAAGATTGAGATCCACCGAGAATACAACATTCTCCTCTGCTTTCTATTGCCGGCTTAAATTTAATGCTTCTCCCTGTTTGACCTGCGGTGCCTTTCTTTGATAACTAGATTAATAATGTACGTACAACACTTAAGTGCGCCATATAGACCATGAGCGTGCGGATGATGACGAATGGGGATTTGTACATAAAGGAAAAACTTACTTAAACAGTAAATATATTTAAGTATTATTCTAAAATAAAAATACAGTAAATATATTAAGTATTTCATTTTGATATAATGTTAACATAAGTTTTTTTTTAAAATTTAATTTGATACATTATCATTGTAATTTTTTTATATTATTAATCAATCACAAATTATTAAGTCTGTGATTTTTAAGATAATTATTATAAAAGTCGAACATTTTTTAGAAAAGTACTACAATTTATGTTTGATTTTCAATGTAAAAAATATTTATATTGATGATAAATATTAATTAAATTCAAAGTTTTTTTAATATTTTATTCAATTATATATTGTATATATTACTAAAAGTATTTAATCTTATTATTATTATTTCAAAAGTCTTGTGTACAATAATATATAATTGATTAATAATATAAAAAAATTTATATAATGACATATTAAAATTAATTCATGTATTAAACCTTCAAATATAATTTGGAATATAAATTTAGCCAATCCAATCGCTAAATTATAGATTTTTTTGTCTCACTCTGATGTTTGAGTTACAATAATCCACCAAATCAAATGACAATAGCTAAAAAAATCAAAACGATCTCCACGCAAATACAAAGGTGATATGAGATTTGCCTTTTAATATGACATTAGAAAAAATCTAAAAAAAAACCGGTCTCTGTATTTTTCAAAAAATGACAAAAAATTATTCGCGCAAAGTAGCACTGCCGTTCCTTTAAAATTAAACATCAATTGGTTGTATAGCTAGTCAGGGCTTTGCCCTCCTTTTATGCTTTGTTTCTATACGAAAACAAGTAAAGCAAAGTGAAAAGAAGTAAGAGAGAAGAGAAAATAAATAAAAAAAATAGTAAATTTCTAGATTATTTAGATGAAAAAAGTAGGACAAAAGTAAAAAAATAAAAATAAAAATATTTTATCATAATAACATATTTGTCCCTTTGAACAATAAAAAATAACAAGACAAAGTCGTCATTTTAGTCTTTTTGGTTCCTTTCTCGTATCTAGTGGCTCTAGAGATTCGTTGTCCCACCAAAAACTTCCCTCGCTACTCTCTGTATCCAAATCGGTGGGAAGTACAACAAAAACAGGAGAAAAAAAAAGGTGAAGGAGTGTTCGCAGACACACCGTGGTCGTGGAAACAATTCTTAAATGAAAAACAAATATTGTAATTAACAAGTTATAGTACAGAATAAGCTTCATGTGGATCATCATTTGACCTCTGATTAGCACTTGGACATTTACCAAGCTAGGAGGAGCTCACGAATTTGCTCGTAGAAGGAGCACAAGTGGTTGAAGAGAGCACGGGGGAGCTTACAAATATGCTGGTAGAAGGAGCACGAGAGACTCAAGAGAGCAAGGAAAATCTTACAAATATGCTCGTGGAAGAAGCAAAATGGTGTAACCGATAACAGAGGCTTGGGCTAAGTTGCACCACCCAAAATTTACACAACCCATTACACCATTCATGTGGCAAATTGTCGGCCAATCAATTAGCCATATGGGTGGATCAAATTTTCAAACCTTGACTAATTGAAAAGTCAAATGTCCAGGTGTCAAAATGATTGGTTCAACATTTGTCACATGAGTGATACAATGGGTGGTGTAAATTTTGGGTGGTGCACCATAGAATGAACCGATAATAGAAGCACCTTGATGATGATAAAACACTAAAAGTGAAGGAGGAGGATCCACAAGAGTGACTCGCATGCAATGACCCCAGAAACATGGAATATGATAATAGTTGCTGACCTCACTTGGGCTGTTGATGCAACTGCATTCCAAAGTATGGCAGTGAGGAAAAGCAACATGGTTGGGCTTGGTTTGTTGGAAAGGATTGGTCATGTTTAAGCCTTGACACTTAATTGAAATTGAAGCTAACAGGGATGTGATGATAACGAAGTATGCTGTGACCGTTTCCGGCGGGAATGGCATGGTTTTGTTCGGAATGAAGATGATAACAAGAAAATCCGTGATATTAGAAAACAGAAAGAGAATAACGCAGTTGTAAGTGTGTGAGATATGAGTCATAAAATTCACATATATAATGATCGGGGAACGTGACGTGGAAAGGCTACTAAAGTAAGCAACTTTGTATGCAAATGAAAAGAGAGGAAGCAACTGCATGTTAAAGTTTGATATTAAAATTAGAAACTTCCGAGAAACCGTCTTGCTCTTGCAGATAAGGCCACACGTGAGAACTGAACTGAGACAAAAGGGAGTGAGTCGCGAGCACAGTCATCAAGGCATTGCCACAGCCACGTAACATGAATTTCTTTACACAGGTTGAAGTGTGTGTTTTGATGAGCGTGTGATAAAAGTGATTTTGAATGTAATTAATTTTGTAAAATTGAGTTTGAAGTGAAGTGATTTATGCTTGAATGTTTTTATCTTGGAAGTAAGTTTGATGTAAAACTTAACATAAATTTTTAACTCAACTTAAAAGCTACTTTTTGTAGCTTCTAGTCATAATCGTTTCTAGAGGAAAAATCAATTTTAGCTGACAGTAATCAAACATTTCGTTTATGATAAAATTAGGTTTGACAGAGGACAGAATCAATTCTTGAGGTTTCCATGAAACCAAACACACATGAAGACCCTTGCTTTGCGTTTAATATAACTTTAGTATATGTAAATTAGCTTTTTAATATTTAAAATTAAAATGATTATATAAATTATAGGCTGAATTGCAGTTTTGGTCCCTTATTATTCGTCATGTGCGATTTTGGTCCCTAACGTATTTTTCGTGCACATTTGGTCCCACTACAAAAAATCAACTGTTTAGCGCCCGACATATTCGGTCGCTAAACTTTCTAATTCGGTCGCTATTTAATGTAGCGACCGAATTAGCGACCGATTAATGGTGGTGGCTGATAACCTGGTCGCTAAGCTTTTGGAGACCGAAATAATAATTTGGTCGCTAAATGACGACCGTAATTTCGGTCGCTAAATAATAAAAACCGGTCGCTACATGGTTGGTCGCATTGTTTGGGTAACCATTTTTAGCGACCGATAATCGGTTGCTAGTTCGATCGTCAATGTTGGTTACTGTTAACCTATATTAGCGACAGATTTTCGGTCGCTAGACCACAATCTGTTAATGTTAACTAAAGTTTAGCGACCGAATTATTGGTTTCTAATTCGGTCGCTAAACTGGTTTTATTAAATTTTTTTAAAATTTAATTTTTATAATAATATATTTTTTCTGTTTTTCTTTAAAGTTTATCAAAATTACTAATAAAACACACCAAATTACTAATGAAATATAAAATCATAATAAATAATTTTTTTTAAAATAAAGAAGTGTGCAAAAGCATCACTGCCAAGCAAGACATCCCAGCTAGATGGCACCTCAAGCAAAGCCAATCATTTGCAAAGACACCCAATTTATTGATAAAAAAAAGGAAACAAGGAAAACAGAAACGTGGGGGGGCATCAACCTGACCCACAAAGTTAAGCAAATCTAAAAGTAGGAAGACTCATCCTATTTCTGCCAAAATCCTCTAATAATAAATAATGAATATATATATAAAAAATAATCCAAAGTGTCGTACAAGAATCGTTTAAAGTCAAAAAAAAATGAAAAAAAAATCAGTCATGATGAGGGGGAGGTGGAGGAACTCAATCATCCTCAGCGTCCGTACCACCGACGTCTGCTATCTGATCGTCCTCTGCAGTATAAGCATCAGTAGCTGGCGGAGGAACTGGAGGAGCGGCAGCAGGCGGCACAACTGTCAGAGCATCACCCTGAGCAACTGGAGTCTGGATCCTCATCTGATCCAACACCAGCCGCAGTGTCTGGCCTTGCTCGATGCTCGTCTGCATCAGCCGATGGTGTCCCTGAGTCAACTGTGCAATCTGGTTCGCCATCTGCTGCTCTCTCTCGCACTTCTCCCGAAGCTCCGCGTTCAGCTGCATGATGGTGTCCTACATTTGGTTGAACTGCTCCTAAGGGACGGTATCGGCGTAGGAAGGAGCAGGCGTGCCAGATGATGAAGCGATAAACTCGGCTCCTAGGTGTCTGAGGCCATACACGTGCCCCTTCTTGTTCCTGCCCCCGATGACCTCCAAATAAATGGCATTATCGTCTACGGAGATATGAGAGCTGGGCCCATCACCAGTCAAGGCCATACACGTGCCCCTTGCTTTACGTTTAATATAACTTTAGTATATGAAAATTAGCGCTTTTTAATATTTAAAATTAAAATGATTATATAAATTACAGCTTGAATTGAAGTTTTGGTCCCTTATTATTGGTCATGTGCGATTTTGGTCCCTAACGTTTTTTTCGTGCACATTTGGTCCCCTGTTTTTTTATTATTGCAAATTTAGCCCTTCTGCCAATGTCCTTCAATTTTTCAATGATCAACATAGAGGAATCACTCCTCTAAGAACATAGAACCACTGCTCTAAGCATATAGTACCTCTATTTGAGATTTTATGGTAAAGGATCATGTGGTGTAACCAAAAAAAGTCCCGGAAAAGAGGGACAAAACCTATAAATAGCAGAGAGGAACCACTGAATCATGTTGAATCGAAGATGCAAAGGAGGGAGAACCTCAACCAGAGGTTGTGTGCTTAGAGGAGTGGTTCCTCTATGTTGACCATTGAAAAAAATGATAGACATTGGAAAGAAGGACCAAATTTGCAACATTGAAAAACTAGGGGACCAAATGTTCACGAAAAAAAACTTTAGGAACCAAAATCGTACATGGCCAATAGTAGGGAGACCAAAACTGCAATTAAGCCTAAATTATAATAACATAATAGATTAGCATATGATCAAATAATATTATAATTTATGTGGAGATCATTTGTAATATACAACATAGTAATGATCCCACTATCAAATATTATACAATTAGAGCATTTTAATATTAGTGGGTCTAATGGGAATCCTAATCTTGTTTAGGTATACTAGAATAGAGGGAGTGTGTACACTATTGTGTATGTCTGGAGACTTATTAATTGTATATTGTCATATATTCTTGTGCGCACTATGACATATGACATATGACATATTCTAAGAGACTTTGATATTCTGTCTCATTCTAGGATGCTAAGGTCGATTTTGTTGGATAATGCACCATAATCTTTTGGCATGCAATCATGTTGTTCTTCTCTCTTTTAACCAATATTCCACATTTTTTTAGGTCACAAATGTATAAGTACCTTGCTTGTATGATGTCATTTCTCCTATCCGAGTATGATATTTATATTATTGAGTTGCTTGTAAATCTTGTAGTCATAAATGCTTGGTTATCATTGACATTCTAGTGACCACATTAATCCATTTTTTTTAAAGAACTAAGTGTATATGCAATTCAAATAGAAGATCCTCAGATTTCCTAGTTCCTTATTGATTTGCTTAGTCACTCATTTAGTAAAACTCGGATTAATTGAATTCCATGTATTGTTGAGCATTTATTGATTTTTAATCAAATGTAATTAATTTTACTAATGGTCTATCCCTATATGTAATTACTCTTGATGTCTCTATGTGGATATGTTACGGCCTTTACTAATTTGAAAACACATTGCCAGATCCATTGACCAAAGACTTACTTAACTGAATATTATAACTCATATTAGTTTAGTTGAGTCTTTTGATGTTTGGGTTAGTGGGAGTTTATTATGAGATATGTATGAAATAATATCACTTTGATATATCCTATCTCTTATAGCATTTTCAGATGCTTGGACCATTCTTGGATAAACATGTTACTCTTAACTTAAATATGTTCTTCCAAATTTATCATTCTTTATATGAAATGTATGTCTTTAGCATGAATGATTTACTTCCCTATCAGACTCTATTTTTGCAGCATTAAAGCTTATATTTCTGATACCGTTGGTTAATGTGTGCTTTGACCATAATTGATATTTCACTCTTAATAATTGTTGTTATATTTTAATGATTGATGAATGCTATCCAAGTGGGAGAATTGTTAAATTTTTTATTTAACATGTGTATAATTATGTGGATTAGCATTATTTAATAATTAAAACATAATCAAAACTTATTAAAATATCAGTTATGAAATTAATAATTCTGAATCACTTAACCAATTGGTGAAATTAGTAATTGTGTATCTACTAAGAGTGACCCTATGATGGGATGATTCATTCTCTTGTTAACCCGTTGAGAGGTCCCTATTCTCTGTTGGTAAGTTAAACTGTCTCCCCATCAAGCAGTTTCATACGTGGTATACAGTTACTAGAGAATAGAGCAATTTGCCCTCACATTCTAAAGAAGATCTCATGATTCTATCATACTCCAAGGTACAAAAATTCTTGTCTTAGTTCTTTGTTCAACATGATTAATATGCTATAATTTGTATCTATACATTGTTCTAGACATCTAAGAACTCTAATTTTTCCTTCACGAATCGCTAGTTGTCCGTCGTCGCAATCTACTGATCTGCCACCAAGACCATCGCAATAGAACCCCATCACCATTGCATGCACCATCGTGCGATAATCCCTTTTTGAATACCGGATCTATTCAACCCACCACCATTTACCTTCATCAACATAGGGAGAGAGAGTTGTACTGAGATCTGGTATTAGGAGTTCGACCAGGACAGTGGGGGTTCGACCATGGTGGTGGTGATTACGAGTCGACACGAGATACTCATCGTCCGGGTTTCATATGCCGAAGATGGAAGTGGGAGGTAACCAAAGGTGTTGCCGGCGAGGACTGTACAGTGGTGGTTTAGGAAAGAAGAATGAAAAATAAAAAATAAAAATAAAAATTGTAGCTTAATAATATAATTATGGAAAACTGGTTATAATAGGTCATTTGGAGGGTGCATCATGCACCAAACTTTACAGGGTGCAGGATAAAAGGCACCACATGGGGATGTAGGGGTGGACATCAGTTGGTTATGGTCGGATTCGGGTGAAAAAACCCTAATCTGATTGAAACCGACAACTAAAATATATCATCTGTTTCCATCCGTTTAGGTGTTCGATTAGGGCGGGTGGCAGTTCTGGTGGGTGGGTTATCACGGTTTAAGGTTCAAAATGAAAGAACAGAAACAAACCAAGATTTAAGAGAATAGAAATAAACCAAAATAAAAAAATCAAACAGATCAACATCAAACGTTCAACAGATTCAACAAAATCCAAGGTAAAACTTAGAGATGTGAATATAACAAATTCAACTAAACAAAAAGAACCAAGATAAATTTAAACTTTTTACAAATCAATATAACCCGTATGAGTACCACCACCTCTTTGTTGAGGACATCATAACAGCATCATCATCATGGGAAGATATCGACGTCGTCATCTTGGGCATCATCGTCATTGATCCCTCATTGTCGTCTTCTTCTTCATCATCATCGTCATCGACTACCTCGTCGTCATCGTCATGGTTTCGCTGGAAATGGAAGAGATCGTGCTATCGTCATCATCAAGGTTTGGCCCGAAGTGCCTCTGCGGCAAAGGGAGCAAAGAGACTAGGGTTTGGGGGATGAGATGTGAGTGTTTGAGTGAAAGCGTGAAGAAGATAACGAAAGGAGAGAGGTTGAGAGATTTGTTTTCTGAAATTTTGAGAAAAGATCAGATAAGATCTTATTATTGATGTTTTTTAGGGGGTTAGTAATGAGAGAATCAGAAAAGATATGGATAAGTTAATGAGAGCCAATGAGATTGAACCAAAAACTGAGTGCAGCCAATGAGAGTAAAATAAAATCAGAGATAAAAAATATATATATTAATACATTCGGCCGGGCACGGTCGGTAGCGAATTTTTTTACCGAATCCGAACCGGCCCGATGCTTTCTCCTTCATTTATCGAAATGGGTCTGATATGGCCTAGTTATTGTTATATGTTGATGATATTATCTTGACTTCTTCTACTGATGCTCTCCGCTAATCTTTAATGGAGAGTCTTAGCTCCGAGTTTGCTATGAAAGACTTAGGTTCTTTGAATTATTTTTTGGGAATCAGTGTGACCCGACACAAGGGAGGATTGTTTCTATCCCAATGGAAATATGCCGAGGAAATAATCAACCGTGCTGGTATGGCTTCCTGCAAACCAAGTCCTACTCCGGTTGATACTAAACCGAAGGTCAATGATAAAACGGGTAATCCATATGAGGATCAGACAAAGTATCGCAGTCTTGCAGGTGCTCTACAATATCTCACATTTATAAGGCCGGATATCTCCTACACTGTTCAACAGATTTGCCTCCATATGCATGACCCCCGGGATGAGCATATGAACACTCTAAAGCGTATCCTACGCTATGTTCAAGGCACTCTTCATCTAGGTTTACATCTTTATCCTTCCTCGGTTGCAGGCCTTGTCTCCTATACTGATGCCGATTGGGGTGGATGTCCTGATACTAGACGACCCACGTCAGGATATTATGTGTTTTTGGGTGACAACTTGATCTCATGGTCGTCCAAACGACAGTCTACTCTATCTCGTTCTAGTGCAGAAGCCGAGTACAAGGAGGTGGCTAATGTTGTTTCGAGTCTGTTGGATTCGTAATCTACCCTTGGAACTACATTGTCCTGTTCGAAAGGCTACAATGGTCTATTGCGACAATCTGAGTGCCATTTACCTTTCCGGAATCCCGTTCAACACCAAACTAACAAAGCATATTGAAATGGATATTCACTTTGTCAGAGAAAAAGTAGCGTGGGGAGAGGTCCGTGTTCGTCATGTTCCTTCTCGTTATAAGATTGCGGATATTTTCACTAAGGGGTTGCCCCTTATTTTATTTGAAGATTTTCGGAACAGTCTCAGCATACGTGACCCTCCCGTTTCGACTGCAGGTGTGTGATAGATTATGGAATTATCTCAATTATTTTGTATTATGTAGTTTCCTTATATAGATTACCAAATTGATAGATTATGGAATTATCTCAATTATTTTGTATTAGGTAGTTTCCTTATATAGATTACCAAATTGATAGCAAATTGATATTGTCAGATTGTATCCTAGAATAGCCAAATTAGAAGCCTGATTTGCTGTGGTAACAGATAGGCTCTGTTGTATATATTTGTCAATCATGGAATGGAATAAGCAAACAATTATATTCTTTCAGAAAGAGCGAACACATTGGTCATTAGAATTAAAACCCCAGTCCCCCTTGGCTGCTCCCATTTATAGTCACACTCTCACTTCCTCCTTCTCCCTCACTCATGATATGAAGCAGTTCAAGCTGCGGATTCTACCCTTCCATTCTAAACGTGATTTGCGGACATCATGGGCGCAACATCAGAGCAATATTTTCTTTCCTTTTCTGCCTTCTTATTTTCTCTAGGATACTATCATACCTTTCCTTCTTTGCTTCCAAGAAACCCTCACCTTCCCTTCCATTATAAAACCCTAGCGCAAACTAAAGGCACGGATTCTTCCCTTCCATTCTAAACGTGATTTGCGGACATCATGGGTGCGCATCAGAGCAACATTTTCTTTCCTTTTCTGCCTTCTGATTTTCTCTTGGATACTATCATACCTTTCCTTCTTTGCCTCTAAATTAATAACTAATGTTGATTTTATCTTTATGTGCAGAATATCTATATAAGATAGGGGAGGAACCAATTCCAAGAATCACAACTCCAAATCCATCTCCAACGAGATACAGCGGTGAGCGGAATAGGGTTTCTAAAATGATTTTATGATGATAAGTTTGAATGTGTTGTTCATGAAAATTCTTTGGCTTATAGTTAAGAAGTTTCCCAGCTTCTTCCCTCCCCTTTGACTTCTCCCCACCCCAGCTTCTAAAAATCATTTTAGAAAATTCTTTGACTTATAGTTAAGAAGCTGGGATGAGATGTGAGTGTTTGAGTGAAAGCGTGAAGAAGATAACGAGAGGAGAGAGGTTGAGAGATTTGTTTTCTGAAATTTTGAGAAAAGATCAGATAAGATCTTATTATTGATGTGTTTTAGGGGGTTATTAATGAGAGAATCAGAAAAGATATGGATAAGTTAATGAGAGCCGTGTGTGATGGCAAAACCGAGTGCAGCCAATAAGAGTAAAATAAAATCAGAGATAAAAAAATAATATATTAATACATTCGGTAGGGCACGATCGGTGGCGAGTTTTTTTTACCGAATCCGAACCGCCCGACGCTCGTGTGTATCGATTCTCTCGATCCGAACAACCCGCGACCCATGTGTATCCCCCACGCACCAGTTTCCTTCTCCGGGTTTCTCGGTTGCGGATCGGTACAAAAAATTTGTCCACCCCTACGGGGATGCACATAAAGTAAAAACTTACTTCAATAGTAAATATATTAGGTATTTAATTTTTTTACCGGATATTAGTTATTTAATTTTAATACAATGTTAAAAAAAATTAATTTAATTTTGATACATTGTTATTGTAAAATTTCTTATATTATTATTCAATTACAAATCAATAAATGTGTAGGGATAGAGGATACAGAAAATTGGTTTGCTACTCAGACTCGGCCCATGTTATGGATCTATTTCATGATGAGATCAATGTGCACCACTGGTATGGTACGATTGTTACTGCCATTAAGAGAATGATGCGCCAACATTGGGAGTGTGTACTGTTAGATACTCTGAGAGAGGTTCCTTAGCAGACTATTTGGCTAAACTGGGAGCTAGAAGCTCAACAAGCTTCACGGTGATTCAAGATGCGCCTCGGGAGATGGTGTCCATTCTGTTAGCGGATGCCATGGAAGTCTCTTTTGTTAGATCTTAGCTGCTTTTTCTTTTGTGTTTTTTCTCGTATGTTACAAAAAATGCTTAATTTTTATGTCAATTATTTCAAAGTCATAAATTTTTAAAAGATACAATTTATGATTGATTTATAATGTTTTCTACTGATGGTAAATATCAATTAAAGTCAAAGTTTTTTATTTTTTATTCGATTATATATTGAATACATTATAAAAAATATTTAATTTTATAATAATTATTTCAAAAGTCTTGTGTACAATAATATATAATTGATTAATACTATAAAAAAAACTTTATATTAATAACATATTAAAATTAATTCATGTATTAAACCTTTAAATATA
Source organism: Sophora flavescens (assembly GCA_030762895.1). Lineage (NCBI taxonomy): Eukaryota > Viridiplantae > Streptophyta > Magnoliopsida > Fabales > Fabaceae > Sophora > Sophora flavescens. The sequence continues at coordinate 76,275,661 of CM061062.1, forward strand.
GTTTGGAATATAAATTTAGCCAATCCAATCCCTAAATTATAGAATATTTTTGGGCTAAATATGTTTTTGGTCCCTGTAAAATGAATGAATTTTGATTTTGGTCCCTATAAAATTTTTTCTTTGATTTTGGTCCCGGTAAAATCTGAACTAACTATCTTTTGTCCCTACCATCATGTGACATCTATTAAGTACTTATGTGTCTAACAGAAGGACATATGATTAACCCAAGTGACACACAATAACCTCTATGCTGTCATGTTAGCATATGATTCTCTTAAAATTTTCCTTAAATCTTAAAATGAATTATATTTATCTTTCCTAAAATGGATGCTAGGGACTAAAAATGGTGATATCAAATTTTAAGGGATTAAATCAAAGAAAATTTTTTTACAAGGATCAAAACAAATATTTACTAATTTTCTGGGGACCAAAATTAGTAATTTCATATTTTAGAGGGATGAAAACCAAAGAAATATTTTTACAGGAACCAAAACCAAAATTCACTCATTTCCTAGAAACTAAAAACATATTTAACCTAATATTTTTTTTTATGTTTTAGTTTCAATAATCCACCAAATCAAATAACAATAGTTAAAGAATTACGGTCCAAACGATCTCCACGCATATACAAAAGTGATGTGAGATTCGAGTTTTGATCTGACTTAAAAAATATGTTAAAAAAATTATAATACCGCTGTCTCTATATTCTTCAAAAACTGACAAAAACGCAAAGAAGTGTTGGCTGTGGAAACAATTCTTGAATATATATGCTTTCTTAAATGAAAAACGAATATTGTAATTAACAATTTATGCTGCAGAATTAGCTTCCTGTGGATCAAGATCATCATCATTTGACCTCTGATTAGCACTTGGGATGAGCTTACGAATTTGCTCGTAGAAGGAGCACAAGAGACTGAAGAGAGCAAGGAAGAGCTCAGAAATATGGTCGTAGAAGAAGCAAAACGAGGCTACCAATAATAGAAGCACATTGATAATGAAAAACAACCAAAAGTGAAGGAGGAGGAACCACAAGAGTGACTCGCTTGAAATGACCCCAGAAACATGGAATATGATAATAGTTGCTGAGCTCACTGGGTCTGGCGCTGTTGATGCAACCGCATGCCATAGTATAGCAGTGAGGAAAAGCAACATGGTTGGGCTTGGTTGTTGGAAAGGATTGGTCATGTTTAAGCCATGACACTTAATTGCAATTGAAGCTAACAGTAACTTCATGATATCAGTGTATGCTTTGTTCGTCTCTGGTGGCATAGTGTTGTGCGGAATGAAGATGATAAAGAAAATCTGTGATGCTAGAAAATAGAAAGCAAGAGAAAGCAGTTGTACTGGTATGTGAGTAGAGAAAATCGTTTGAACAATTGTTTGGAATGAATTGAATATGAAGATGATATTTATGGTGGTTAAGGATAAAGCATATTTATGGTGGTTAAGGATACCTCACCACCATTAATGCCTGCTAAAACTTGCATAACGCGTGGATCAGGCTTCAGGAACCCACAGAAGCAAAATTCTGAAGGGTTTCAGTCCCTTCCTTATGTTGTTGCACTGCTCAGTGCAATGCTTTGGATTTACTATGCAATGTTCAAAAAGGACGTCCTTATTCTTATATATAAATCAGCCTACAAGGGGTGGGAGTAAGTCAAAGGGGTGGGAGGAAGCTGGGAAACTTCTTAACTATAAACCAAAGAAAAACATCATCAATGATGTTTTGAACATGAAAATGATTTTCATATATGTGAAGATGTCGCAAAGAGAAAGTGATAGATTATGGAATTATCTCAATTGTTTTGCATTAGGTAGTTTCCTTATATAGATTACCAAATTGATAACAAATTGATATTGTCAGATTGTATCCTAGAATAGCCAAATTAGAAGCCTGATTTGCTGTGGTAAAAGATAGGCTCTGATACCATGAATTGAATAATCATCCAAAAAAAGGATATAATATCGATGTCCCGAGGAACTCAATATGGGAGATGTCCAAAGACCACTATGAATAATATCATGAGAACTCTTCTTATTCATGCTTCTCTACCACCTTCATTTTGGCATCATGCATTGCAAATGGCAACATATCTACATAATATACTTCCGAGTAAGTTATTAGCCAACAAGTCCCCACTCAAAATGCTTTACCAAAAAGATCCCTCATATTCTCACATTAAAGTCTTTGGGTGTTTGTGTTATCCCTTTTTTCCATCTACTACCATAAACAAACTCCAAGACCGTTCTACTACTTGTGTCTTTTTGGGGTATCCTTCGTATCATCGTGGTTATAAGTGTTTTGATTTGTCAAGTCATAAAATTATCACTTGTCGACATGTTTATTTTGACGAGAGCAAATTTCCCTTTGCTAAGGTGCATGAATCAAAACCCATTGATTATGAATTTTTAGATAGTGGATTTTCTCCTTACATGATCCACCATCTTCAACATCCATCATCACAATCACCCACGGCCCAGCCTACCTCCCTCTCACCACCCACGGCCCAGCCAGCTGAAACAGCCCAGCCAACTCCTCCCACGCCCCTTCCCATGACCCAGTCTTCACCAAATCATCCCACACCGCCTAGCCCACATGGTGGACCGATGCAACAGCCCACACAAATTCCACCCCAGCCTTCTCCTCTTCAAGCTCCCGTGACCCGCAACAAACATGGTATCTATAAGCCCAATCTAAAATATGCATCCTGTTGAAAGATTTGGCAAGTGTACCAAATCGTACAAGTAATAAAGTGAGAGTAGAGTATTGTTCCCAACGAGGATTGCGTTTCAAGTATCAACTTAGCCTAGGCAATAGCTATTTGAACCTATGAATGTCATGTTTGTAGAAGAGTTTTTTATGGATTTTTGATTACAAGTTGTCACAAGAATGAATGCAATGCAATTAAAGAATGTATTCAATATAGGTAAAAGCGGTTAGGCATCGGAATCCTCTAATTCTTCACTTAATGTAAATTCATTCAGTCCTAATTCCAATTCATTCCACTCAATTGTCATTCAAATCATTAACCTAGATTTATCCCTAATTCCTTAGGTGATAATCCTTTTGTACAAATCAAGAAGCCTAATTCCTTAGGTCACTCAAGCATTTGCACAAACATTAAGCATGTGATTCATAAGAATGCATTGAAACATAGTTCTATTCCTAGAATCAACATTCCAATGGTAATCTACTTCATTTCCAATCCAATAACCAATTTTCCAATTGTGAGATTGAATCTAACATCAATCTAGAGTTGATCAATCAATAGAAGCATTAAGCATAGAAGCAAATCACTCTAATTGAATGAAACAGAATTGAATTCAGAATCAAAATCAATTACATCAAGAATCAAATCAGAATCATCCTAACCTAACCTAAAATATCTAACAGCTCATAGTAAAAAGGGAAAGACGAGAAGAGAAGAAGAAACTTGAGTGGATGTGAGTGGAGGAAGCCATGGAAGCTCCAAATCTTGTTCCCAAGCTTGGATCTCCAAGGAAGCAGAGAGAAGATGATGAACCTCGAGTGTGAGAAGTGAAAAATGAGCCGAGAGATCCTTTTCAAATCTGTTCAAAACGTATTTATACTGGTTCTGCTCGTCTGCCAGCGCTGGGCGTCAAAACGTCTTCTACTGAAGCACCAGCGCTGGGCACCCCATTCCCTTCAACATTCCAGCGCTGGGCTCTAGTGGCTAGAGCTGGGCGCTGGCTCCTTCCAATTATGCCAGTGCTGGGCGCTGGCCTATGCACTGCAGGATGCAGTTTTCTTCCGGTTCTGTTCGTGCTGAGCGTCCAATTCGAGGGCTGAGCGCTGGGCTACTATTCCTGCACATTTTCAACCTCTTTTAAGTATATTTTCAATATAAATTGAAATCTAAGTATCAAAACTCTATTCAAATGAATGTGTACATTTTCTTATCACTTTTCCTATAATTTCTAGGATTATTTACAAACTCTTTCCTAATTACACTTCCAAACTAACATATTTTACACATTCATCACAACCCCAAACTTAGAAATTTTGCTTGTCCTCAAGCAAACAATTAAATTCAAAACAGGGGTGAATGAGATAGATTTTCATGGTCAATTCTCTTGTGAAGCAAATTACTCATGCAAGACTTCAATTCCTTGACACTTTTGCAAAATGGACAAGCATCACACAATCATTCATAAATTCCAATTGATCACAAGTTTCATGCTTTAGAACAATCAAACATAGTACAAAATTAGCTCCATTGAATGCACAAAATTATCCCTTGCAACCTCTCTGTTTAAGTGTTTCACACATCCTCACTTGGTCATGTTTGCTCTCAATTCCAATCATCATGCATTCCCCAATCCTAATCTTGATAAGATGCTAGGAACACACATCACAAATGCCAATGCAACACATATCATGAGGTCTTTTATTTGGATGTAACGGGGCTTAGGTACGAATGGATGAGAATAAGGATATATATGCTATGCTACTTTGGCTTCAAGGACTATTTGGACTCTTTTGGAATTTTCACTTGCCTAGTCTAGCTACAAGCACATAAGCACACAATTTGTGCTATTTCCTTTTTATTCATTTCCAACTATTTCTTTTTCTCTTTTTTTTCTCTTGTTGCTTCTTGTTTTAATTTTCTTTTCTTTCTATTTTGCCGTTTTCTTTCTTTGTATACTTTCTCTTTCCTTTTCCTCTTTTTGGCTTTTTCTATTTTTCTTTTTTTTTTTTCAGTTTTTATTTTTTCATTTTTTTTTTCTAGTAGGCATCTTTAGTGGCCTACTTACCACCCCAAACTTTATTTGCTTGCTTGTCCCTAAGCAAGAGAACAACCCCAAACTTAAGTCCAAACATTCCTCTAAGCCAAAGTAGTAGGACAAAATGGTTTTATCACTTTTTGGCTTGTAATGTGCGATCATACCAAGAAAAATAGGCCAAGGCTCAATTGGGCTTAACAATGGTAAATGATAGGTTGGCAATTATGGCACCAAGCTTAAACAAAGAATTATTGCCTCAATCATTTATGCATATGCAAGAACATTGCAACAATGACAAGCATTCAAGGCAAGAAAAAGGGAGAACATGCAAGTGATGGACAATCACACATAAAAGAAACAAGTCATCTGGATAATGTGCCAGAGCATTTGGGCTCAAAAGCTCACAGTTAATGGTTATGTGCAAGAGAAAATCCATGCATCCAACATTGCATCAATCATAGCATGAAAAATTGTCACAAACAATTCACAGGGATCAATGGTTTCAATGAAATCATATACTTAGCCAGTATAAATTGCATCATGTTAGAAATTTCAGTCAAGCAAAAGTTCTATGCTCACTAGAGAATCTACACAAGAATCCATTCAACACAAGTTGTGCAATATATGCAAGTTTGGGCAATTTATTCCTACAACTAACTAACAAATGAGAGAGGGAAAAGAAAATTAATAGAGTTCAGAACACCCCCTTTCTTCTGCACACTGGATGAGTATGTGAAATTTTTTTTTTTATTCATTCATTCCAGCGCTCAGCCTCCACTTGGGCGCCCAGCTCTGGCTGTCTAGCGCCCAGCGCTAGCTGTCCAGGAGCTACAGAAATTTGCAGCGCTCGTCCTTCCTGTGGAGCGCCCAGCGCCACTAATCCTGGTAGTCTCTGACTTTTCCTACGCTGGGCGTCAAGCTGAGCGCCCAGCGCCTGTGCAGGGCCATTTTCACCATTCTAGTGTGTCATTTCTCCCCTTCCTTTGCTCCACTTTCCTTAGATGTGCCTGTACAAAAATTTAAACCAATTCCACCACATTAAATGGTTTACACATCAAGGAACCACTCAACAACTCAATGAACTACTTATTTTTCATGCTAAGGAAAAAAAAAATTGAAAGAAATGCAAGAAGAAAATGCTTGGGTTGCCTCCCAAGTAGCGCTTCTTTAACGTCACTAGCTTGACATATTGTCACCCCATTAGGGTGGATGATATGATAAAAAGAAAATTTCATCCTTCTGCTTCCTTCTTTTAGGTAACAATCCCATATATTTGGCATAGGGACAAGAATGTTCCCATGCTCCAACAAGTAAGCATTTGGGATATGTGTTCCCCCATTTTTGAAGCATGTACAACTCATTATGTGGAGGACTCTTCTCTTCGATCACCAAGGGTTGAGTCGTAGTCATATGAATCTCTTCTTGTATCACCCTTGGTTTCTCTTCAATGTCACTATTTTTGTTTTTCTGTTTTTCATCTACTCCTAAATCTACACTTTCTTTTTGTTTTTCATCCACCACCTCTCTTAAGTCATGTTCACTTTGTTCATTTCTACAAGCACATCTTCTTCTTGCTCAACCATTTCCCAAACATGTGACTCTTGCTCTGCTACCAACTCTTTATTTTTCTGCACAAAACAACCCAATTGCTTAGATAGTGTCTCAACTTGAATCTCAAGATTCTTGATTGAAGCTTGTGTGTTCTTAAAATTCGCATGAGTAGCTTCAATGAATTGAATTAAAACATTTTCAAGGTTGGACATTCTATCTAGTGACTCATTGGATTGATGGTGATGTGGTGCATCTTGCTCCCACATGAGGTCCTTCATGTAATAAACCCCCTCATTTGCATTGAGTTTCACCTCACACTCTTCAAATTTATGGTATGCACCACAAAAATCACATGTAGGTCGTAGTGGTTTCATTGCCTTCACTTGCATGAACTATAATAATGAAGGATAGTGGATACTTTCCTCACAAAACAGAAAACCAAAGCAAGGAAAAGATGAGAATATCCAATATATCAATTATTCAAACAAAAACAGAAAATAAACAAAGAAAACAAAATGTTCAAATTAACAATGCCTTTGCTTCGTTGATATTGAAATCAACAATCCCGACAGCAACGCCAAAAACTTGTTGAAAGATTTGGCAAGTGTACCAAATCGTACAAGTAATAAAGTGAGAGTAGAGTATCGTTCCCAACGAGGATTGCGTTTCAAGTATCAACTTAGCCTAGGCAATAGCTATTTGAACCTATGAATGTCATGTTTGTAGAAGAGTTTTTTATGGATTTTTGATTACAAGTTGTCACAAGAATGAATGCAATGCAATTAAAGAATGTATTCAATATAGGTAAAAGCGGTTAGGCATCGGAATCCTCTAATTCTTCACTTAATGTAAATTCATTCAGTCCTAATTCCAATTCATTCCACTCAATTGTCATTCAAATCATTAACCTAGATTTATCCCTAATTCCTTAGGTGATAATCCTTTTGTACAAATCAAGAAGCCTAATTCCTTAGGTCACTCAAGCATTTACACAAACATTAAGCATGTGATTCATAAGAATGCATTGAAACATAGTTCTATTCCTAGAATCAACATTCCAATGGTAATCTACTTCATTTCCAATCCAATAACCAATTTTCCAATTGTGAGATTGAATCTAACATCAATCTAGAGTTGATCAATCAATAGAAGCATTAAGCATAGAAGCAAATCACTCTAATTGAATGAAACAAAATTGAATTCAGAATCAAAATCAATTACATCAAGAATCAAATCAGAATCATCCTAACCTAACCTAAAATATCTATCAGCTCAAAGTAAAAAGGGAAAGACGAGAAGAGAAGAAGAAACTTGAGTGGATGTGAGTGGAGGAAGCCATGGAAGCTCCAAATCTTGTTCCCAAGCTTGGATCTCCAAGGAAGCAGAGAGAAGATGATGAACCTCGAGTGTGAGAAGTGAAAAATGAGCCGAGAGATCCTTTTCAAATCTGTTCAAAACGTATTTATACTGGTTCTGCTCGTCTGCCAGTGCTGGGCGTCAAAACGTCTTCTACTGAAGCACCAGCTCTAGGCACCCCATTCCCTTCAACATTCCAGCGCTGGGCTCTAGTGGCTAGAGCTGGGCGCTAGCTTCCTAGAGCTGGGCGCTGGCTCCTTCCAATTATGCCAGTGCTGGGCGCTGGCCTATGCACTGCAGGATGCAGTTTTCTTCGGTTGTTTTCGTCTTGAGCGTCAATTCGAGGGCTGAGCGCTGGGCTACTATTCCTGCACATTTTCAACCTCTTTTAAGTATATTTTCAATATAAATTGAAATCTAAGTATCAAAACTCTATTCAAATGAATGTGTACATTTTCTTATCACTTTTCCTATAATTTCTAGGATTATTTACAAACTCTTTCCTAATTACACTTCCAAACTAACATATTTTACACATTCATCACATCCTACCAGGCTCATAATACCATGGTTACAAAATCACCACTTCCCCGTAACCTCCTTGCTGCCCTTCGTGACCCGAATTGGAAATTGGCTATGGATGATGAATTTAATGCTCTTATTAAAAATAAGACGTGGGATTTAGTGCCCCGTCCACCTGATGTTAATGTAATTCGGTCAATGTGGATTTTTACTCATAAAGAAAAGTCTGATGGTTCTTTTGAGAGGCATAAAGCCCGTCTTGTAGGTGATGGTAAAAATCAACAGGCTGGCATTGATTGTGGCGAAACTTTCAGTCCAGTGGTGAAACCGGAGACTATCCGGACAGTACTCAGTCTCTCTTTGTCGAAAAATTGGCAAATTCATCAGTTGAATGTAAAAAATGCCTTTTTGCATGGTGAGTTAAAGGAGACAGTTTATATGCATCAACCAATGGGTTTCAGGGATTCTGTGCATCCAGATTATGTCTGTTTACTGCGAAAGTCCTTGTATGGGCTTAAGCAGGCTCCTCGTACGTGGTATAACAGGTTTGCTGATTTTGTCTCTGTCCTTGGTTTCACAACCAGCAAATCAAATAATTCTCTGTTCTTTTATTGAAATGGGTCCGATATGGCCTACTTATTGTTATATGTTGATGATATTATCTTGATTGCTTCTCATGATGCTCTCCGCCAATCTTTAATGGCGAGTCTTAGCTCAGAGTTTGCTATGAAGGACTTAGGTTCTTTGAATTATTTTTTGGGAATCGGTGTGACCCGACACAAGGGAGGATTGTTTCTGTCCCAAACGAAAATATGTCGATGAAATAGTCAATCGTGGTGGTATGGCTTCCTGCAAACCAAGTCGTACTCCGATTGATACTAAACCGACGGTCAGTGCTAAAACAGGTAATCCATATGAGGATCCTACAAAGTATCGCAGTCTTGCAGGTGCTCTACAATATCTCACATTTACAAGGCCGGATATCTCCTACGCTGTTCAACAGATTTACCTCCATATGCATGACCCCCGGGATGAGCATATGAACGCTCCAAAGCGTGTCCTACGCTATGTTCAAGGCACTCTTCATCTAGGTTTACATATTTATCCTTCCTCAGTTGCAGACCTTGTCTCCTATACTGATGCCGATTGGGATAGATGTCCTGATACTAGATGATCCACATCAGGATATTGTGTGTTTTTGGGCGACAACTTGATCTCATGGTCATCCAACGACAGCCTACTATATCTCGTTCTAGTGCAGAAGCCGAGTACAGGGGGGAGGCTAATGTTGTTTCAGAGTCCTGCTGGATTCGTAATCTACTCTTGGAACTGCATTGTCCTATTCGAAAGGCAACAATGGTCTATTGCGACAATGTGAGTGCCATTTACCTTTACGGAATCCCGTTCAACACCAGCGCACAAAGCATATTGAAATGGATATTCACTTTGTCAGAGAAAAAGTTGTGCGGGGAGAGGTCCGTGTTCATCATGTTCCTTCTCGTTATCAGATTGCGGATATTTTCACTAAGGGGTTGCCCCTTATTTTATTTGAAGATTTTCGGAACAGTCTCAGCGTACGTGACCCTCCCGTTTCGACTGCAGGGGTGTGATAGATTATGGAATTATCTCAATTATTTTGTATTAGGTAGTTTCCTTATATAGATTACCAAATTGATAGATTATGGAATTATCTCAATTATTTTGTATTAGGTAGTTTCCTTATATAGATTACCAAATTGATAGCAAATTGATATTGTCAGATTGTATCCTAGAATAGCCAAATTAGAAGCCTGATTTGCTGTGGTAACAGATAGTCTCTATTGTATATATTTGCCAATCATGGAATGGAATAAGCAAGCAATTATATTCTTTCAAAAAGAGCGAACACATTGGTCATTAGAATTAAAACCCCAGTCCCCCTTGGCTGCTCCCATTTATAATCACATTCTCACTTCCTCCTTCTCCCTCACTCACGATTTTAAGCAGTTCAAGGCGCGGATTCTCCCCTTCCATTCTAAACGTGATTTACGGACATCGTGGGCGCAGCATCAGAGCAATATTTTCTTTCCTTTTCTGCCTTCTTATTTTCTCTAGGATACTATCATACATTTCCTTCTTTGCTTCGAAGAAACCCTCACCTTCCCTTCCATTCTAAAATCCTAGCGTAAACCAGAGGCGCGGATTCTCCCCTTCCATTCTAAACGTGATTTGCGGACATCAGGGGCTCGCATCAGAGCAACATTTTCTTTCCTTTTGTGCCTTCTGATTTTCTCTTGGATACTATCATACCTTTCCTTCTTTGCCTCTAAATTAATAACTAATGCTGATTTTATCTTTATGTGCAGAATATCTATATAAGATAGGGGAGGAACCAATTCCAAGAATCACAACTCCAAATCCATCTCCAACGAGATACAGCGGTAAGCGGAATAGGGTTTCTAAAATGATTTTTACGATGATAAGTTTGAATGTGTTGTTCATGAAAATTCTTTGGCTTATAGTTAAGAAGTTTCCCAGCTTCTTCCCACCCCTTTGACTTCTCCCCAGCCCAGCTTCTAGAAATCATTTTAGTAAATTCTTTGGCTTATAGTTAAGAAGCTGGGATGAGATGTGAGTGTTTGAGTGAAAGCGTGAAGAAGATAACGAGAGGAGAGAGGTTGAGAGATTTGTTTTCTGAAATTTTTTGTCAATCATGGAATGGAATAAGCAAGCAATTATATTCTTTCAGAAAGAGCGAACACATTGGTCATTAGAATTAAAACCCTAGTCCCCCTTGGCTGCTCCCATTTATAATCACACTCTCACTTCCTCCTTCTCCCTCACTCATGATCTGAAGCAGTTCAAGGCGCGGATTCTCCCCTTCCATTCTAAACGTGATTTGCGGACATCATGGGCGCAGCATCAGAGCAATATTTTCTTTCCTTTTCTGCCTTCTTATTTTCTCTAGGATACTATCATACCTTTCCTTCTTTGCTTACAAGAAACCCTCACCTTCCCTTCCATTCTAAAACCCTAGCGCAAACCAGAGGCGCAGATTCTCCCCTTCCATTCTAAACGTGATTTGGGACATCTGGGGCGCGCATCAGAGCAACATTTTCTTTCCTTTCCTGCCTTCTGATTTTCTCTTGGATACTATCATACCTTTCCTTCTTTGCCTCTAAATTAATAACTAATGTTGATTTTATCTTTATGTGCAGAATATCTATATAAGATAGGGGAGGAACCAATTCCAAGAATCACAACTCCAAATCCATCTCCAACGAGATACAGCGGTGAGCGGAATAGGGTTTCTAAAATGATTTTTACGATGATAAGTTTGAATGTGTTGTTCATGAAAATTCTTTGGCTTATAGTTAAGAAGTTTCCCAGCTTCTTCCCACCCCTTTGACTTCTCCCCACCCCAGCTTCTAAAAATCATTTTAGAAAATTCTTTGGCTTATAGTTAAGAAGTCTGGGATGAGATGTGAGTGTTTGAGTGAAAGCGTGAAGAAGGTAACGAGAGGAGAGAGGTTGAGAGATTTGTTTTCTGAAATTTTAAGAAAAGATCAGATAAGATCTTATTATTGATGTGTTTTAGGGGGTTAGTAATGAGAGAATCAGAAAATATATGGATAAGTTAACGAGAGCCAGTGAGATTGAACCGAAAACTGAGTGCAGCCAATGAGAGTAAAATAAAATCAGAGATAAAAAAATAATATATTAATACATTCGGCCGGGCACGGTCGGTAGCGAATTTTTTTACCGAACCCGAACCGGCCCGACGCTTTCCGTGTGTATCTGATTCTCTGATCCGAACAACCCGGGACCCGTGTGTATCCCTCACGCACCAATTTCCTTCTCCGGGTTTCTCGGTTGCGTATCAGTACAAAAAATTTGTCCACCCCTACGGGGATGCACATAAAGTAAAAATTTACTTCAATAGTAAATATATTAGGTATTTAATTTTTTTTTACTAGATATTAGTTATTTAATTTTAATACAATGTTAAAAAAAATAATTTAATTTTGATACATTGTTATTGTAAATTTTTTTATATTATTATTCAATTACAAATCAATAAATGTGTTGGGATAGAGGATACAGAAAATTGGTTTGCTACTCAGACTCGGCCCATGCTGTGGATCTAGTTCATGATGAGATCATTGTGGACCATAGGTATGGTACGATTGTTGCTGCCATTAAGAGAATGATGCGCCAAGATTGGGAGTGTGTACTGTTACATACTCTGAGAGAGGTTCCTTAGCAGACTATTTGGCTAAACTGGGAGCTAGAAGCTCAACAAGCTTCATGGTGATTCAAGACGCACCTAGGGAGATGGTGTCCATTCTGTTAGCGGATGCTATGAAAGTCTCTTTTGTTAGATCCTAGCTTCTTTTTCTTTTGTGTTTTTTCTCCTATGTAACAAAAAATGCGTAATTTTTATGACAATTATTACAAAGTCATACATTTTTAAAAGATATACAATTTATGACTGATTTATAGTGTTTTCTACTGATGGTAAATATCAATTAAAGTCAAAGTTTTTTATTTTTTATTCAATTATATATTTAATACATTATTAAAAATATTTAATTATGTAATAATTATTTCAAAAGTCTTGTGTACAATTATATATAATTGATTAATACTATAAAAAAACTTTATATTAATAACATATTAAAATTAATTCATGTATTAAACCTGTAAATATAGTTTGGAATATAAATTTAGCCAATCCAATCCCTAAATTATAGAATATTTTTGGGCTAAATATGTTTTTGGTCCCTGTAAAATGAATGAATTTTGATTTTGGTCCCTATAAAATTTTTTCTTTGATTTTGGTCCCGGTAAAATCTGAAATAACTATCTTTTGTCCCTACCATCATGTGACATCTATGAAGTACTTATGTGTCTAACAGAAGGACATATGATTAACCCAAGTGACACACAATAACCTCTATGCTGTCATGTTAGCATATGATTCTCTTAAAATTTTCCTTAAATCTTAAAATGAATTATATTTATCTTTCATAAAATGGATGCTGGGGACTAAAAATGGTGATATCAAATTTTAAGGGATTAAATCAAAGAAAGAAATTTTACAAGGATCAAAACAAATATTTACTAATTTTCTGGGGACCAAAATTAGTAATTTCATATTTTAGAGGGATGAAAACCAAAGAAATATTTTTACAGGAACCAAAACCAAAATTCACTCATTTCCTAGAAACTAAAAACATATTTAACCTAATATTTTTTTTTATGTTTTAGTTTCAATAATCCACCAAATCAAATAACAATAGTTAAAGAATTACGGTCCAAACGATCTCCACGCATATACAAAAGTGATGTGAGATTCGAGTTTTGATCTGACTTAAAAAATATGTTAAAAAAAATTATAATACCGCTGTCTCTATATTCTTCAAAAACTGACAAAAACGCAAAGAAGTGTTGGCTGTGGAAACAATTCTTGAATATATATGCTTTCTTAAATGAAAAACGAATATTGTAATTAACAATTTATGCTGCAGAATGAGCTTCCTGTGGATCAAGATCATCATCATTTGACCTCTGATTAGCACTTGGGATGAGCTTACGAATTTGCTCGTAGAAGGAGCACAAGAGACTGAAGAGAGCAAGGAAGAGCTCAGAAATATGGTCGTAGAAGAAGCAAAACGAGGCTACCAATAATAGAAGCACATTGATAATGAAAAACAACCAAAAGTGAAGGAGGAGGAACCACAAGAGTGACTCGCTTGAAATGACCCCAGAAACATGGAATATGATAATAGTTGCTGAGCTCACTGGGTCTGGCGCTGTTGATGCAACCGCATGCCATAGTATAGCAGTGAGGAAAAGCAACATGGTTGGGCTTGGTTGTTGGAAAGGATTGGTCATGTTTAAGCCATGACACTTAATTGCAATTGAAGCTAACAGTAACTTCATGATATCAGTGTATGCTTTGTTCGTCTCCGGTGGCATAGTGTTGTCTGGAATGAAGATGATAAAGAAAATCTGTGATGCTAGAAAATAGAAAGCAAGAGAAAGCAGTTGTACTGGTATGTGAGTAGAGAAAATCGTTTGAACAATTGTTTGGAATGAATTGAATATGAAGATGATATTTATGGTGGTTAAGGATAAAGCATATTTATGGTGGTTAAGGATACCTCACCACCATTAATGCCTGCTAAAACTTGCATAATGCGTGGATCCGGCTTCAGGAACCCACAAAAGTAAAATTCTGAAAGGTTTCAGTCCCTTCCTTATGTTGTTGCACTGCTCAGTGCAATGCTTTGGATTTACTATGCAATGTTCAAAAAGGACGTCCTTCTTCTTATATATAGATCAGCCTACAAGGGGTGGGGAGAAGTCAAAAGGGTGGAAAGAAGCTGGGAAACTTCTTAACTATAAGCCAAAGAAAAACATCATTAATGATGTTTTGAACATCAAAATGATTTTCATATATGTGAAGATGTCGCAAAGAGAAAGTGATAGATTATGGAATTATCTCAATTATTTTGTATTAGGTAGTTTCCTTATATAGATTACCAAATTGATAGCAAATTGATATTGTAAGATTGTATCCTAGAATAGCCAAACTAGATGCCTGATTTGCTGTGGTAACAGATAGGCTCTGATACCATGAATTGAATAATCATCCAAAAAAAGGATATATTATCGATGTCCCGAGGAACTCAATATGGGAGATGTCCAAAGATCACTATGAATAATATCATGAGAACTCTTCTTATTCATGCTACTCTACCACCTTCATTTTGGCATCATGCATTGCAAATGGCAACATATCTACATAATATACTTCCGAGTAAGTAATTAGCCAACAAGTCCCCACTCAAAATGCTTTACCAAAAAGATCCCTCATATTCTCACATTAGAGTCTTTGGGTGTTTGTGTTATCCCCTTTTTCCATCTACTACCATAAACAAACTCCAAGCCCGTTCTACTCCTTGTGTCTTTTTGGGGTATCCTTTGCATCATCGTGGTTATAAGTGTTTTGATTTGTCAAGTCATAAAATTATCACTTGTCGACATGTTAATTTTGACGAGAGCAAATTTCCCTTTGCTAAGGTGCATGAATCAAAACCCACTGATTATGAAATTTTAGATAGTGGATTTGCTCCTTACATGATCCTCCATCTTCAACATCCATCATCACAATCACCCATGGCCCAGCCTACCTCCTTCTCACCACCCACGGCCCAGCCAGCTGAAACAGCCCAGCCAACTCCTCCCACGCCCCTTCCCATGACCCAATCTTCACCAAATCAACCCACATCACCTAGCCCACATGAAGGACCGTTGCAACAGGCTACACAAATTCCAACCCAGCCTTCTCCTCTTCAATCTCCCGTGACCCGCAGTAAACATGGTATCTATAAGCCCAATCCAAAATATGCATCCTACCAGGCTCATAATACCATGGTTACAAAATCACCACTTCCCCGTAACCCCCTTGCTGCCTTTCGCGACCCGAATTGGAAATTGGCTATGGATGATGAATTTAATGCTCTTATTAAAAATAAGACGTGGGATTTAGTGCCCCGTCCACCTGATGTTAATGTAATTCGGTCAATGTGGATTTTTACTCATAAAGAAAAGTCTGATGGTTCTTTTGAGATGCATAAAGCCCGTCTTGTAGGTGATGGTAAAACTCAACAGGCTGGCATTGATTGTGGCGAAACTTTCAGTCCAGTGGTGAAACCGGTGACTATTAGGACACTACTCAGTCTCTCTTTGTCGAAAAATTGGCAA
Organism: Sophora flavescens; assembly: GCA_030762895.1. Lineage (NCBI taxonomy): Eukaryota > Viridiplantae > Streptophyta > Magnoliopsida > Fabales > Fabaceae > Sophora > Sophora flavescens. The sequence goes on from CM061062.1 coordinate 76,291,588, forward strand.
ATTCATCAGTTGGATGTAAAAAATGGCTTTTTGCATGGTGAGTTAAAGGAGACAGTTTATATGCATCATCCAATGGGTTTCAGGGATTCTGTGCATCCAGATTATGTTTGTTTACTGCGAAAGTCCTTGTATGGGCTTAAGCAGGCTCCTCGTACGTGGTATCATAGGTTTGCTGATTTTGTCTCTGTCCTTGGTTTCACTAACAGCAAATCAGATAATTCTCTGTTCATTTATCGAAATGGGTCTGATATGGCCTACTTATTTTTATATGTTGATGATATTATCTTGACTGCTTCTACTGATGCTCTCCGCCAATCTTTAATGGCGAGTCTTAGCTCCGATTTTGCTATGAAGGACTTAGGTTCTTTGAATTATTTTTTGGGAATCAGTGTGACCCGACACAAGGGAGGATTGTTTCTGTCCCAACGGAAATATGCCGAAGAAATAATCAACCGTGCTGGTATGGCTTCCTGCAAACCAAGTCCTACTCCGGTTGATACTAAACCGAAGGTCAGTGCTAAAACAGGTAATCCATATGAGGATCCGACAAAGTATCGCAGTCTTGCAGGTGCTCTACAATATCTCACATTTACAAGGCCGAATATCTCCTACGTTGTTCAACAGATTTGCCTCCATATGCATGACCCCCCGGGATGAGCATATGATGGCTCGAAAGCGTGTCCTACGCTATGTTCATGGCACTCTTCATCTAGGTTTACATCTTTATCCTTCCTCAGTTGCAGACCTTGTCTCCTATACTGATGTCGATTGGGGTGGATGTCCTGATACTAGACAATCCACATCAGGATATTGTGTGTTTTTGAGTGACAACTTGATCTCATGGTCGTCCAAACGACAGCCTACTCTATCTCGTTCTAGTGCAGAAGCCGAGTACAAGGAGGTGGCTAATGTTGTTTCAGAGTCCTGTTGGATTCGTAATCTACCCTTGGAACTACATTGTCCTGTTCGAAAGGCTACAATGGTCTATTGCGACAATGTGAGTGCCATTTACCTTTCCGGGAATCCCGTTCAACACCAGCGCACAAAGCATATTGAAATGGATATTCACTTTGTCAGAGAAAAAGTAGCACGTGGAGAGGTCCGTGTTCATCATGTTCCTTCTCGTTATCAGATTGCGGATATTTTCACTAAGGGGTTGCCCTTTATTTTATTTGAAGATTTTCGGAACAGTCTCAGCATACGTGACCCTCCCGTTTATTTCGGGTGTGTGATAGATTATGGAATTATCTCAATTATTTTGTATTATGTAGTTTCCTTATATAGATTACCAAATTGATAGATTATGGAATTATCTATCAAGATCATCATAATTTGACCTCTGATTAGCACTTGGGATGAGCTTACGAATTTGCTCGTAGAAATAGCACAAGAGACTGAAGAGAGCAAGGAATAGCTCAGAAATATGGTCGTAGAAGAAGCAAAACGAGGCTACCAATAATAGAAGCACGTTGATAATGAAAAACGACCAAAAGTGAAGGAGGAGGAACCACAAGAGTGACTCGCTTGCAATGACCGCAAAAAAATGGAATATGATAATAGTTGCTGAGCTCACTGGGTCTAGCGCTGTTGATGCAACTGCATGCCATAGTATGGCAGTGAGGAAAAGCAACATGGTTGGGCTTCGTTGTTGGAAAGGATTGGTCATGTTTAGGCCTTGACACTTAATTTCAATTGAAGCTAACAGCAACTTCATGATACCAGTGTATGCTTTGTTCATCTCCGGTGGCATAGTGTTGTCTGGAATGAAGATGATAAAGAAAATTTGTGATGCTAGAAAACAGAAAGCTAGAGAATGCAGTTGTACTGGTATGTGAGTAGAGAAAATTGTTTAATCAATTGTTTGGAATGAATTGAATATGAAGATGATATTTATGGTTGTTAAGGATAGGTGGTTAAGGATAAAGCATATTTATGGTGGTTAAGGATCCTCACCACCATTAATGCCTGCTAAAACTTGCATAACGCGTGGATCCGGCATCAGGAACCCACAGAAGCAAAATTCTGAAGGGTTTCAGTCCCTTCCTTATGTTGTTGCACTGCTCAATGCAATGCTTTGGATTTACTATGTAATGTTCAAAAAGGACGTCCTTCTTCTTATATATAGATCAGCCTACAAGGGGTGGGAAGAAGCTGGGAAACTTCTTAACTATAAGCCAAAGAAAAACATCATTAATGATGTTTTGAACATGAAAATTATTTTCATATATGTGAATATGTCGCAAAGAGAAAGTGATAGATTATGGAATTATCTAAATTATTTTGTATTAGGTAGTTTCCTTATATGGATTACCAGATTGATAGCAAATTGACATTGTCAGATTGTATCCCAGAATAGCCAAATTAGAAGCCTGATTTGCTGTGGTAACAGATAGGCTCTGATACCATGAATTGAATAATCATCCAAAAAATGGATATAATATCGATGTCCCGAGGAACTCAATATGGGAGATGTCCAAAGATCACTATGAATAATATCATGAGAACTCTTCTTATTCATGCTTCTCTACCACCTTCATTTTGGCATCATGCATTGCAAATGGCAACATATCTACATAATATACTTCCGAGTAAGTTATTAGCCAACAAGTCCCCACTCAAAATGCTTTACCAAAAAGATCCCTCATATTATAACATTAGAGTCTTTGGGTGTTTGTGTTATCCCCTTTTTCCATCTACTACCATAAACAAACTCCAAGCCCGTTCTACTCCTTGTGTCTTTTTGGGGTATCCTTCGCATCATTGTGGTTATAAGTGTTTTGATTTTTCAAGTCATAAAATTATCACTTGTCGACATGTTTATTTTGGCGAGAGCAAATTTCCCTTTGCTAAGTTGCATGAATCAAAACCCACTGATTATGAATTTTTAGATAATGGATTTTCTCCGTACATGATCCACCATCTTCAACATCCATCATCACAATCACCCACGGCCCAGCCTACCTCCCTCTCACCACCCACGACCCGGCCAGCTGAAACAGCCCAGCCAACTCCTCCCACGCCCCTTCCCATGACCCAGTCTTCACCAAATCAGTCCAGATCGCCTAGCCCACATGATGGACCGATGCAACAACCCACACCAATTCCCCCCCAGCCTTCTCCTCTTCAAGTTCCCGTGACCCGCAGCAAACATGGTATCTATAAGCCCAATCCAAAATATGCATCCACTAGTGGAAAATATACATTAGACGGTAAAGGTTTACGTCAGTTAACCAAAAGCTATACGTTAAAAAGGGGGCGGTGGCAGTTTTGTAAATATCAGACTTCATTAATTCAATTTTAACGTCAGTTGTTTTAATGACTGATGTTAAAAGTGAAGTGACTGACTTTTTAACGTCGATTCAATAAACAACTGACGTTAACAGTGAACATTTTAACGTCAGTTCTTTATCGAACTGACGTTAAAAGTGTGTCACTTCACTTTTAACGTCAGTCCTTACATCAATAGACGTTAAAGGTTATTTTAATAATTTTTTTATCTAGTATACGTACCCTTCCGCATTGCCTTCCTCAAAGTTTCAGTTTCACATGAATTGCTTTGATGTTTTGTGTTTTTGTTTTGAAAACTAAAATATATGTGCGAAGTATAAGTTGAATCAATAACCCAAACCGGATCTCATTCATGAAGTGTAATACTGATGATCTGAGAAGATTGAAAGGGTTTAAAATCCTATAAAAAGTTACATTGAAAGGGTTTAAAATCCTAAACATTAAAGGTACATCCCATCAGAGAGTTTTATGAAATATGCCAAAGGGAAAACTATACTCCGAAGACCTCAGAAAACTGGGGGGCATGAGAGAGCTCAAGAGTGGCAAAAACAGGTGCACTAGATCTGTTTCAAGCAAAGGCAGTGGTTCTAGAGACTTCCATGACGGTCACTTGCTGCCAAAGCTGAGGTTTTGGAACTGTGACGCCCGAGCACCTGATTTGCCCTCCAGCAGCTGATTCTCTGGAAGGATGATAAGGTGAGCAACTCACATAATGTGGTTTACACAAACTTATCACCCATGTAATGTGATTTATACAAACTCAGAAGTTGTTTGACCATTAAGACAAAGATCTTTGAGTCTAGGAATAGGAAGAAAGTGTGATGAAGTTAATCTCCATGGCAGAGCCATATTGTGAAGCCGAAAATTAAAAGGATGGAAGGAAGCTATTTCTAGGAGCAAGGGATGAAGTTACTAAGCTATGCTGATTTTCTTGAAAACTTATCTATAAACTTAATGCTCATTAAGAGGATTAAGTTACAAGGTGCATGGGTAAGTAGCACAGTAGTCAAAGGAATGAATGTTTTTGCAGATATCTATACACTTTTAACGTCAGTTGTTTAAAAAAGAAGCGTTAAAAGTGTTTTTAAATTAAAAAACATTTATTGTTAACGTCGATTTTATACAATCGACGTTAAAAGTTTGATTTTTACTTGATTAAATAAATAGCCGCGTAAATAATCCTATATATTATAAACTTGCAGAATGAATATTGGAAATAATGTAATTAATATCACGGGAACTTGACAGGTCATAAATTAAGTTGACGTTAAAAATGAGGTGGTGGCAGTTTGTAAATATTAAATCACTATTTGCGTCGATTCTATAAATAATCGACGTAAATAATTATGAAACTCATTTCATTGGTTGTCATGTCCCTCTGGTCCCTCTTAACGCAGATCACTCCATATAGTACTGCAGTTTATTTCTAAACCTTTTTTTTAAACAAGTTTATTTTTAATTTTTATTAATTAGCTTGAATTAGTAAATAAATTCTTGTGCAAATTAAAATAAATAAACACTTAACATAAAACAAGTTATATGTATAATCAAATCGTATGTCATTGAAGCGATTCATAAGTTAAAATTACATGATTAAAAGATAAAACATTTCTGCAACATAGCCCTAAAATATAAAAAGTTTCTGCATCAACATCATTTTCTTCTCAATCCTGTCATCATTTTCTCCTCAGTCACTAGCAGCGAAAGCAAAGTGAAATGGATCTTTGCATCTTTCTTCTTCACTGGAATTCCTTGATGCATCGTCTTGAATCCACAGTCACTTGCTTCCAAAGCAAAGTGAAAGGGATGATGGGGATGAAATAAAGTGAGAGAATCACATTACGTGATTCACCCAACCTTACCATCCATGTAATGTGATTTACACAACCTCAGAAATTGTTTGACCATTAAGACAAAGATCTTTGAGTCTAGGCATAGGAAGAAAGAGTGATGAAGTTAATCTCCATGGCAGAGCCATATTGTGAAGCAGAAAAAATTAAAAGGATGGAAGGAAGCTATTTATAGGAGCAGTGGATGAAGTTACTAAGCTATTCTGATTTTCTTGAAAACTTATCTATAAACTTAATGTTCATTAAGAGGATTAGGTACAAGGTGAATGGGTAAGTATCACAGTAGTCAAAGGAATGAATGTTTTTACTGAAACTAATTAAATTTTAACGTCCGTTGTGTAATACAACTGACGTAAGAAGTGTGAGTGTTTTTAACGTCAGTTTCTTAATACAACTGACGTTAAATATATGACCTTTAACGTCAGTTTTTACTAACAACTGACGTAAGAAGTGTGAGTGTTTTTAACGTCAGTTTCTTAAGACAACTGACGTTAAATATATGACCTTTAACGTCAGGTATTACTAACAACTGACGTAAAATGTTGTTTTATTTTAATTATAGCGTTTACACACGCACGCCTTCTGCACTTCTCTGTACGTCTCTTTTCTCTTTTCATCACGCTCAACCCTCACTCTCACTCTCACTCTGCCCTAATCGCGAGCTCATCTCCACCGTAACCACCGCGAGGGCTTCTTCGCCACCACCGTGAGGTACACTCTTAACCTCTAACTCTGTCTTTCCTGCTCATTCTTTGCAATAACTTGACATCTCTCTTTCCCCTTCCCGCGCACTAACTCTCCTTGTCCCTCTGCTCTTAGTAACCACATCGAACGTTGGCCACCACTCGAGCTTCCCCCACCACCACGCGAGCGCCTATTTCTGGTAAGTCTTTAGGGCATATTTTTTTTATTTTTGGTTTTGAGTGCATGCATGTTGCTCTGCTGGTTGAAACTGTAGTCTCAGTAGTTGAAACTTGAAACTGTGAGTTTGAGTTGTTTGGAATGTCTCTATTTATGGTTTTGAGTGTATGTTGAAACTGTAGTCTCAGTAGTTGTAACTTTAAACCGTGAGTTTGAGTTGTTTGGAATGTCTCTATTTTTGGTTTTGAGTGCATGTTGCTCTGTTGGTTGATCTGTCTAGGCCGTGATCAGTTCTTCCTATGAGGGTCTGGTTCAGTTGGCATGTTACGACCGTGATGGACATCACGGCCAGGCCATGACCAGTGCTTGGCAATCTTCAAAAACTATAGTTTTCAATCTCCCGTATTGTCCTTATATTGGATATATAGATGTTTTGTATATCTACAGGACCTATCTAGTTATTTTTATTTATACTTCTGTATTTATTTTGAGTTATAACCT
>CM061062.1:80770821-80938321 GCA_030762895.1 Sophora flavescens
GCCAGATCCAAATTCAAATTTCACGACGCTCTTCCCCAACTCCGTTTCGCCTCTACCTTCCATTTTCTCCTGCGTAAACCCTAATATCGTTCTCAATTCCCACAGATCGTGCTGCGAAGCCTGATATGGCTTCCCGGAACCAGAACAGGCCTCCTCGCAGCCCCTCCAATGTAATTTAAACTTCTCTTGTTATTTTTTATAGATTTATTCAAGTAATTGTATGGTAGAGCTGTAGAAGAATAACCCATGCATTAATTCGATAAAATCAGAACAAGATTAGGGAAAGTAACATTTGATCAAATGGGGGTTTTAAAGGTGTTTTATTTTTTGTTTTGGACGCAGAAGAAGGGAGGCACCGAAGAAGGTCCTTCAGACAAGCGTAGAAGGATTGGAACAGAAAACAGGGTTCGAGGCAGGGCTCCATTTGGTACACTCAACAACAAGCCAGATGCTAATGCCAACGATGTTGCCAGCACGGAAGGCTCCGATTGTAGCACCGTTGACTTCACAAAAGAGGAGGTTGAAGCACTGCTCAATGAGAAGATGAAAAAGGGGAATCCTTATGATAATAAGGTTTATAATTTCTCTCAGGCTGATCCTTAATTTAATCCTTATTAGTGTTGATTGTGAAGCTTATTTGGGTTGTTTTTGCAGAAAAAAGTGGACCAGATGGCAGATCTTATCAAGCGTCTTAAACTTTGCGTTCGGTGGTATAAAAGGGTTGAAGATGGATATATTCAAGAAAAGGAAAAGCTTCAGACTGAACTACAATCTGCTGAGAAGAAGTGCACTGATACTGGTGAGTTTTCTCTCTCTTGAATTTGTGATAACTGACTGGTGTTTAGGAACCCTCCAAACCTATTGAAAACATCTTCTTAAGCGTGTTTCTAGATGCTTGCTTCATTTACCTCTCTCAAAGCGATTTGTTTGTGTTTTGAGCACCAAACGTTATGATGAGTAAACTGCCAGTTATATTATTGTTCTAGCTTGCTACAATTTTAGTTGTCATTATAGTTTTGAGCAGCACAACCTAGTGAAAATTGTTCTATGCTCTCTGGCAATAACTATCAGGAACTTAGTTGGAGTAGATTACCTATGAATAATTAGGGACTTTATTCTTCAGAGTAATTGTCTTTTATCTAATGATATAATATATAGAAAAAACCTTCATAATTCTGAATGAAGAGAGTGCTTGCTGACATCTTTTTTGTCTTTTCTACAACAACCTTGAAGGAACTTGGTCTATTTAAAAGCAATAAATAATTTTACCAATTTGCATTTTGTCATCATTAAAATTCCATGGTAAGTTCAAAAATTCATGTCAAAAGAACCACTATTCAGTCTTCACCCATTTGTGTTTTCTCAGAGACTGAGATGAAGAATAAAGTGGACGAGTTGAATGAGACTATATCTAACTTGAGGATGACAATTTCCTCTCTAGAAGAGAGAATTATAAAGGAAGAATCAGATAAATTGGTAAGGTGTTGTGCTTCAACGATGTGATTAGATATCCCGAATCATGTTTTCCTTTGCCTGATAATCTCATTTATTGTGGTTTGATAACTAGGAAGCTATAGATTGTTATAGAAAAGAAAAGGAAGCTAGAAGTGCAGCCGAGCAGATGCAAGCTTCTCTTTCAACCGAGCTTGAGAAAGTTCGGGATGAGAAATCAGCTGCTGAGCGGAAGGTAATGCTATGCTATAATATGGACAATTTACAGTTATTGGTTCTATATTGAAATCCAGAACCAACTTACATAAGAATTATTCCCCTCTTGTTAAATTCTATAATGTTTTTAATGATTCATATTATTATTGTTTATTGGTTATTTAATTCTTGCAGGTTGCCTCACTTTCTGTTTTTCCCTTTGAAACTGTTGAGTTTTGCAGGCCATTTTGAACGAGGATTTGTACAAGAGATCACAAGAGTACAATATGAGTCTGCAGCAGTACAATAGCCGCCTTCAGTCAGATCTTGAAACAACTAGTGAGGCACATAGAAGACTAGAAACAGAGAAGGCATCCATTGTTGAGAGCCTTAGCAATGTAAGAGGCCACAATAAGGCATTGCAGGATCAGTTGGCATCTCTTAAGGTATGTTGTTTTAGTGTGATATTTGATTTTAATGTTGTTGAATATTGTCTTCATATGATGTTTTGTCAGGTGAGTTTTAATAATTGAATTTTCGCATTGATGTTGTAAAATGTTTGCAAATCAATTGAAATGCATGTGAACATGTTAACCACTTTTTTCCCACTTTCCACTGCCTCCTTGGGCATGGTATGTGAAGTGAGTAGGCAGAGTAGCTTGATTGAGCTGAGCACTGTGAGCTTGCCTTGTAGTGCGTCTATTGATTGCACTGACAACCTTCTTCCTGGAAGCACTTGAATCTCAACCGGCAAGATAATTTTAACTTGTCATGAGTAACCTTTACTGTGAAGAGCAGCAAATTGCAAATAATTTGAACTTGGAACCTTGTGCACTTTGCTAATATTTTTAATAACTACAGTTGGTCATTGTAAGTATCTTAACTGTCCTTTTAATGGTGCTTAGTTTCCTTGGTTTTATCTTTGTTTCGCAGATTTTACAGGATGAGGCTACAAAGCAGAAAGAAACAGTAATAAATGAATTGAATTGCCTTCGGGAAGATTTGAAACGAATTAGAGATGACCGTGATTGCCAACTGGGACAAGTACAGGCTTTAACTGGAGAAGTAGCAAAATATAAAGAATATACTGGGAAATCGTGTGCCCAATTGGATACCTTGACGATTAAAACAAGTGCTCTGGAGGTTTGTTGTTTTGTCTCTACCTTTTCATTTTTTTGATCTTTTTTATTTATTAATTAGGCAATCTTGTGTTCTGGAGGTTTGTTGTATTGTTTTGTCTCTACCTTTTCATTTTTTTGATCTTTTTTATTTATTAATTAGGCAATCTTGTGTTCATTAGATTTATAACTTATAATATAGCGGCGGCTTTCTTTATAGGAGACATGCTCTTCTCAGAGGGAGCAAATATGTATGCTGCAACAGCAGTTGATTGCTGAAAAGGAGAAGTTAAAGGTAAGTCATTTTAATAAAAAAATTTCCTGGAAGACTTGCTTAACATCAATAAAATTTAACAGGGAATAAGTAATTAAATGGAATCCGTTGATGTTTTACTTGTAGTAATTACTAATACTAATTAGTTCATATTTGATAACTAAAACCAACATTTATTTTCTCCTTGCTAGATGGCTGACTTATCTGTTTCAGAAACAAGAACAGTGTTTGAAGATCAGAAAAGAATTATACGTGAACTACAGGAACGATTGGCAGATAAAGAATTCCAAGTAATTGAAGGAGAGAGGTTAAGGAAAAAACTGCACAACACTATCCTGGTAAACTCTTTTACGATGAAATTTTGTTATCATCTAAAAAATTCCTACCTTGCTTACCAGTTGTTTGGCATAATAGTTCAACGGTATAAAATCATGTCTGTTTGTAGGAGCTAAAAGGAAATATTCGTGTGTTTTGCCGTGTGCGACCTTTGCTACCAGATGATGGTATTGGAACGGACATGGTTGTTTCTTACCCTACGTCAACAGAAGCTCTTGGACGGGGCATTGAAGTGGTACAAAGCGGTATATACACAAGCTTGTTCCCCCCTTCTCTGGTGCTACTATTTCTATGTTTCACGTGGTTGTTGTGCTTATTTAAAGTATAATAACCTCGCATCCTTTAACAATAAGCAGGGCAGAAGTACTCATTTACATTCGACAAGGTATTTGATCATGAGGCTTCTCAACAAGATGTTTTCGTAGAGATATCACAGCTGGTACAAAGTGCGCTTGATGGGTACAAGGTGATTTCTACTTTGCCTCCATTTGGTTCATTATGTGTCCACAGACCTAATACGTAGAAAATATGTATAAAAAAAGACTGGCAACTTATAATATCGTAAGATGGAAAAATGCATTGCTATTGGCTGGCTTTGGGGGATAAAGGATTCTTTTAAATACCATAACTAATGGTTGCTTCTAAGATCATACAAAATTTCATGGGTGCAATTTTACTTCTAGGAAAATCAAAATTGTGTGGCTACATGGGATTATTTAAATAATTATTCCTTTTATTTTTTCCTGTTTTTGATGTACAATGTGTGTGATTGTTGGTTTTGCACTTCGTTATGGGAATTTATTTTCAATTACTTTGGTTGCTGTTGTCTTCCCTCAGTGGTCTTTACCTCATCTTCTGAAGATTCTGGCCACTCCGGCCACATTTTTCAGAAAACAAACTATTTACACTTGAACACATTTGTTATTATATACAATGAACCGTGGCATGGTATTTTGGTCACGTGGACTTTGTTTGGCTATACTTTTACTATCATGTGTTTGGTGTTTCTGTGGCTAATGGCAACTCCTCATAATTTTGTTCACTTTTTGAAATTTCCTTCATGAAATGCAGTTCTGTTGTAAACATTTCTTACCTGGCACTTTGGGTTACTTTCATATTTGTGTTGCTTTGGCTATTAATAGATAAACTATGCTTTGCCTGACAAAGGGATCATAATTTGTTATGGCAGGTCTCTATCTTTGCTTACGGGCAGACAGGTTCAGGCAAGACCTATACAATGATGGGTAAACCTGATGCCCCAGGGTTGAAAGGGTTGATACCACGTTCTCTAGAACAGATATTCCAGATTAGTCAGTCACTGAAAGATCAAGGGTGGAAGTACAAAATGCAGGTTAGTATACTTTATCCTGATTCTCATGCTATTCCATTTATAAGTATAGAAACATTGACAAGTTTTTAAAAATATCTTTAGGCTTCAATACTGGAAATATATAATGAGACCATCAGGGATTTGTTATCATCAAATCGGTCAAGTAGTATCGACCTAACACGAACAGAAAATGGTGCTCCCGGAAAGCAGTACACTATAAAACACGACGCCAATGGAAACACATATGTTTCGGACCTCACTATTGTGGATGTTTGTAGTGTCAATGAGATTTCCTCCCTCCTGAAACAGGCTGCACAGAGCAGGTGAAGCTTGAAATCTGCAAATGCCTTTTTTATGTTCTCAAGTTCAGTTTGAATGAACTTTCTTGATGATTGTCAGAATGTGTACTATAGGTGCATGTGCTCTTCTGTATGAATCTCAAATGACAAATATTATTCCTTTTCAATCAATCAGTTCTTGAAGATGTCAAGTTTCTTGATACTGTGAAATCATTTCAGAAATTTTTTAGTATACTCTATTAGTTGGAAGAATTAACACTTAATAACTTACAAATATATAATGTGTTCTTGTTCAGCATTAGAATTTTAAACAAAGGAATTGTGTCTTTTATGTTTTTCAAGGTCAGTAGGACGAACACAGATGAATGAACAGTCATCACGAAGCCACTTTGTGTTTACTTTGCGTATATGCGGGATTAATGAGGTACATGATGCTTTCTGATACTGTAGTATATTTTTACTGTTCTTTTATTTTGGCACCATTTTCTGACATGCCGTTATCATATTTGTAGAACACTGAACAACAAGTGCAAGGTGTGTTAAATTTGATTGACCTGGCCGGAAGTGAAAGACTGTCAAGGAGTGGGGCAACTGGGGACCGTTTGAAGGAAACTCAGGTGTCTGCTTGATTTGTGTTGTCATGAACTTGAGCTCTATGAAGACAACTTTATTTCCTTTAATACACAAATAGTAAAGTTTTGCTATATATGTTCAGGCTATCAACAAAAGTCTCTCCTCTTTGAGTGATGTCATATTTGCTTTGGCAAAGAAAGAGGAGCACGTCCCCTTCAGGAATTCAAAACTGACATACCTTCTCCAGGTGAAATTTTGCATTCCTCATTATATTTTCCTTTGTCATTCATTATTATCAGGGAAGTCATATAACGTGTGTATTGAAACAAAGGCTGTGATTTGGTAACTGTTATTTCTTAATATGATGGCCTAATTGCTGTTAACATGATTGTGTTGTATGCATGGCAGCCATGTCTTGGTGGGGATTCAAAAACTTTGATGTTTGTAAACATCTCACCCGATACAACTTCAACTGGGGAGTCACTTTGTTCCCTTCGATTTGCTGCCAGAGTCAACTCCTGCGAGATTGGCATTCCGCGGCGTCAGACATCCACACGCCCCTTCGATTCTCGTTTGAGCTATGGCTAAAACTAAACACTTCTGCCTCCCAATATTCATAATCCATAACCAACAGTAACTGTTATTTCTACTGCTTTCCCGGGGATACAAGTGTTATTTTGTTCTGTGTGATAGAAAATGTAACTGTGTTAACCTTTAGAGAATCGAGCTTGTATAAATTGATTGTAGAGGCTTGGCTTTAGCCTCAAAAGTACTACTAATGATTTGTACCATTGTAGCTGTGACCCGCTAATATTCAATTTATTTGAGCAGTTTGTTGATTCTATCTCGCTTTATTGTAAGTTAAACTTTGGCGGAGTGTAGTAGTTATAAAATCTTTATGTATTGTTAATTAATCATTAAGATATATTATTTTGGATTAATGTGATTTGTAGTTGTGACCCGCTGATATTCAATTTATTTGAGCAGTTTGCTGATTCTATCTCGCTTTATTGTAAGTTTAACTTTGGTAGAGTGTAGTAGTTATAAAATCTTTATGTATTGTTAATTAATCATTAAGATATATTATTTTGGATTAATGAGATTTGTTATATATGTATATTTTTATTGATACTTACAAAAATGTTATCTTATTATTAAAGTTTTGTGGAAGAAGAATAAAAAACAAAAAACAAGAGAATGTTCTTGTAATTAAGGTAAAATTTTCAAACTTAATTTCGTGGAGTCGGTTAGGTTATGTTTGGACTGATAAAAAATAATAAAATGAAACGAAATATCAATAAAATAATATTAGATTAAATCTATGAATCTATTTCATTAAAATAGCTCGGTTTTTTATAATTAAAAATTGACAGAAATTGGATGGTGTAACATCCTGTTTTTCCTATGTTTTATGTAGCAGTAAATACATATTTAAATATATTTATTTTAGATTAAACTCAAGATGATTTTAATTAAACTAAAATCATTTTTTTGTGTTGTTATATCATATGAAGTCACGGTAAAAATTTTGGTTGAAAATTCAGACGGAAGCCGGTCTGCGTTTTCACTGTACAGAAAACCTAATTTTGACCCATGAACGAGACAGTTAGTGTTTTTATTATGTTTCCTTCCACTTTGGCTATTTTGAAAATTTTTGTTCAAAAATAAAATAAAATATTTTATTCGGGTGAAAACGTCGGTAGAATTACGATCGAAAATACAACCGGATATGAAATGGAGCAAATTAGGGACCATAAAAGAAGGAATGAGACATGATGGAAGAGGCTATGATACACTCTAAAAGTGCAATCATCACACTTTTCAAATTATAATACTATTCTAATCCAAAAAGTCATTTCTCTCTCTTCAACAAGCTCTCCCTCTCTTCCCCTTGGAGCCGTGGACCCCTTTCCATAAATATACCCCTTTCATTTTCACTTCATCGTCTTCCTCCTTCAACCTCCATTGTGTAACATCCTAAAAATTAAAATATAATTATTTTAATAAAAAATGTATAGTATAAGAGTTTATTATAATTGTTTTCTTTATAATAAAAATCCAGTGGGTTCCACAATAATGTAAAATTGATTTAAAAAAAATAAAATAAAAATAAGGATAAGAACCTACCCTAGACTAAATTATTGCGGCAATGATGATAGGAAACATAAGCATATCAACGCCCATGCTGTGTTACCCATTATAAATAAATAGTTTGAGTGTTTTAAGCCCAATTTCGCATAATATGACTAGATACCTAACTTCAGATGGATATTTCGTAACCAAAGAGAACTTGTTTGAATTCGATATCTGCATAAGAAATATAGCCCTGTCTCTTAGATTTCCATGGACACCAAATTTGTCCAAATTGGATTCTTGTAGCTCAAGTTATGACCAAATTCGTACACACTATTCATGTTCCAGCACCAGAACCGTTTTTTTAAATTCTATCCACATTTTGACTATATAAACGTCGGTTTTAGTTTTTGTGGTCTTCATAACAGTTGTAGACAATTCTTTTATCTTTCCAACGATATAAAATTTATAATTTTTGAATGTCTATAACTCAAGATATGTGCGAAATACATCACCATATTTAGAGTAAGCGGGCTTAGCGCGTTTTTACACGTTTTGGGCTATTGGGGGCTCTATAAATAGAATCTTAACACTCTTAGGGTGCGTTTTTGAACCCTAATTATACCTAGAAACTCAGAAACGACTAAGAAGAGAAGAAATTCAAGGATTAAGAAGAGATAGTTGTGGAAGAGGGAGTCTAGGAAGAGGAAGAGGAAGATGATGATAACTCTTGGCAAACGTTAGGATTCGCAGTAGGAAACGCTTAGAGCTATTTGGAGGTCTTCAAGAGGTGAGTAAAAATACTTTTTATGAACCATTTCCATGGTATATATGATTGTTTTTGTTGATAAGGGATTACCATGTGGTTTTGGGAGTCTTTAATTGACTTGATGTATATTGTTAGTAACCTAAATTCTAAAATTGGGGTTTTGTTTAAAAGAGGAATTAATTGATCAATTGATGTCGTAACGTGCTTATTCATGTATGATGTGGTGATATTCATGATTGTTTGTTGTTGGTGGAAGTTTATATGTTTAAAATTGAGGGAAATAGTTTGTTACATGCATGAGACATGACATATTTGAGCTATAATATGTTGTATGATGTTTGCCGCAATACCACCTATGATAGGGGTATCGAAAAGTATTACCACCATAATGGGGTATAGAAAGTAACATCCCCATATAATTAGGATGTCGAAAAAGAGCAATACCGCCTAAAAAGGGGTATCGAAAGTAACACCGCCACACGTTGGGGTGTCGAAAAGGGAGAAATACCGCCATGTGCACATGGGAGGTATCGAAATAGAAATGTCCCCGACAGGAGGGTGACATCGAAACATTCCTCATGAGTAGGGGTGGGCAATGGGACGCCATTGTCATGTGATGTGTGAGATTTATGGCATGCTGGCAAGAGACCAGTTTAGTTATGAGGCCTTCGAGCCACTTGGATTAATTTAGAATTTACTTGGTATGTGGAATGTGATGCATTGAGACGAGTTGACCTTATGCTATATGCATTTGATTTGATGAAATTTTTATTGTTATTAAAAGTATTTTTTTATATATTATTTTGAGAAATTAGCGGATACCATGGACAATTTTTCCTATTACCGCACCGGCTGAGAACAACACTATTTTCGAAACATTTTATAAATGTATTGTTGTGCACTGGGATTTTATATCTCATTATAAGTGTTGTTTTCAGAGCTCGAGGACATCGCTGTTGAGGATCCAGAGATCTGAAGAGTTATCTTTGATTAGCTAGTTGGTTAGTAATGTAGTATGGTTTGGAGTATTATGCGGACGACGTCATTTGGTTTACATACTATTTTTCTCAGATTGTAATCAGACGCCCGGTTTTGAGTCTTTAATTAGTTTTTATTCAAATGATTGGATTTAATGATATTTTTCAATACTTTGTAAATACTATTATTTTATTTAGTACGAGGTATTTTCATACTTAGTTATTTGAGAAAAATTTTATGACTTATGTTTTTTAATTAAATGTTTTGAAGTATTTTTATTGAAATTAATTTGGGTTACTAATGTAACGAAGGCCGTTACATTTTTGGTATCAGAGCCAGGTTGGTTCTAAATCGGACTGTGGCATTGGGACTTTTATAAAACAAAACTTGGGCGCATAAGATGCTTGTTAGAGTTATAAATGTTGCATGCTATTCTTTAGGATATTGGACCTGATCAACCCAGTATTTCATTGGTAGTGAGCAGATTTATGGCGATTGATAGGCGAGGGACGAACGTTGCACCTGCACCAGCTTTGGATTGTATAGCCAGAGTTATACAAACGCAGGCGGGGACTCTCCGTCAACTGAATGGGAATGGAGATCAATCACTAATGGAGTGGTGGCAACCTAGGACCCTTAGCACGTGTGACTTTCCGAATTCAAGAAGAACAACCCGCCTTCATTCCGAGGCAGCTTAGATCCGAAGGAGGCTGAATTCCTTCAACTCGTACAGGAGGAAAGTTACTCTATTGTTGATTCAGGAGCAACACATTCTTTTATATATCCTTCATGTGTGAAATTTGGAGTTACCTATCTTTCTTTTGTCATTTGATCCACATGTTTCTACTTCTATGGGGGATAATCTTATTTCTTACAGTTCTTGTTGAAATTGTTTTCTTGTGCATCGGGACGTGCCTTATGCCTTCGATCTTATTTGTTATCTATGTCTGGGTTAGATGCTATTCTTGGTAAGGAGTGATTGTCTTTAGACTCGTTGTCATAAAGTACTCTAATAGAACTATTTTTATTTTTGATATCTCTTCACAACCAATGTCTATCGATTTTTCTTCGGTGTCAACCCTTATTGTGTTGGTTGTTTCTTCTAATAAGTTCTTAGTTTAGGGAATTCAAGGATCGATACATACTCTAGTTTTCTGGTAAGGTGGGAATTTATAGTGACGTGACAGTAATACTCATAGCATATGAGTAAAACACTTTCTTAAAACCTTAATGGAATGAATTATTGAAGGATGTGATCTCTTAATTTGTTTTGATTTTTTTTAATGTGGAAATTGAGGTTTTCACATGTATATTTGTCTAATATGAAGAATCGAGGTTTTGAGATTCTTGATTATTGATTTGGGATTCTTAAAATGTTTTAATGTTATTTGATGAATTAATTTGATAATTTTTTTAAGATTCTTTTAATTGTGGTTTTGTTTCTTTTGTTGTGGTGTATATGTGGCTCCTTAGTTTTATTTTCGTACAAAATGTGCGGTCCTATCTCATTTGTGTTTATGCTACTTGAATTAACTTTTTCTTTTTGTTTGATGGCAAAATCGCAAATCTCACTTGAATTGATTTTTCTATTTCATATTTGGAAGCATTGCTTCACTTTGTCAAGTCACTAACGTTTGAATTAGTTTCACTTTGCCAAATTCAAATTAGACTTATTTGGAATCACAATTTGCTCACGTATACTGACGCACGGCTTCACTCTGTAGTGATTTTTATCGGATCCTAATTAATTTTTTTTTAATTATAGTATGAGTCAAATTCCACTTTAGTCAATGGTAAGAAATATGCTTGATTTTGTAATAACTTTTGAGTGATTTTAGTGGGAAAAAAATTTATTGGAGTATGAGGTTATATGTGGGCAATATGCAATTGAACAAAGTAACTATTATGGATAGGTATCTTTTACCAAGGATAGATGAGCTTAGATCAATGGAGTAGAGTAGTGGTTGATTCTAGTAAAGTAGATGCAGGGATAGGGTGAGAGAAGCCTAAGACAATGACAAGTGTGAGAAGTTTCCTAGAATTGGAGAAGTATTATAGGAAGTTATAAACGAGTTCTCTGGACCAGCCTTACCTCTCACCAAGCTGATTAGGAAGGGATCATCTCCTGTATAGGATACAACTTGAAGTTTTTAATGATCAATAGAGCCTTAAACAGTTGTTAAGAGATAGAGACAGAGACATAGACGAAGAGTTAAATATAAGGCAAAGAAAGTGGATGAATTTTCTTAGGAACTATAATTTTGAGTTGAAGTATAGTCCGAGAAAGGCTAATGCAGTGGTCGATACTCGGAGTAGGAAATTTCCGCACAAGTCTAACTTGAAGTTGCAAGAGATGAACCTAATAGAAGAGTCTAGAGACATGAATTTGGATATCTTTTTAAGGCTTAAAACTTGGAATTGAATAGGTTGAAAATTTGTAGTGACCTTAGAAAATAGATTAAGCGAGTGTAGTTTTTAAACTAGGATTTGAAATCTCTTTTGGATCAAGAGAATTATGTGTTATATAATAATGGTGTGGTGTTGTTTAAGAATATGATCATTGTCCCTAAGGAGGGGAGCCTTAGAAGAAAAAAAAAATGTTAGAAGAGACACATAAAAGAACGTTAACCATGTGTCTAGGAATAACCAAGAAGCATCAAGATTTAAAGAAGTATTAGTGTACGAGAATAAAAATGGAAGTGAGATTAAAGAATTTTATATATATGTTCAAATTGTATTATAAAGTTGTAATTTTGTTATATAATTTTTAGAGGATCACTTTCCTTGAAATTTCAAATTGCTTCTTAAGTGATAAAGTATTGATCGCGATTGATATTCCCCTATGATTTGTTTTCCATATAGATTAATGGCATGTCTAATCCTTACAAACTTATATTTCTTAACAAAAGGTGAAAAAATGTTATTTCTTATTTGTATGTGCCTACTCAAGGATCGATGTTGAATTGGTTTCTTATACTATTGTGGTGTTAATTTTTACAATTGTTTTTGCATAATGTCTGCACAGTTTAATTGTAATTTTGTTAAACATTATTCTCCATTTTGTCATCACATATTTTTTTAGTAAGATATTCTTATCAACATAAAGTGAAACTATTTCTTCCTCTTTTGAAATTATCATTTTGGGATAGCTAAAAATTAGTATGTGAACGTGCTACTGTTTCACATTTCTTTATTTATAAAATTTATAAAATTCCTCAGTTCTGTGTATAATATAGGAAATTTGGTATAGAGTTCGTAAGAGATATTATGTCTACGTGTGGATGATATAAAATATTACATCAATTTCTTTTATGGATTGTTTGTTAAATTTAATTTGTGAGAATGCTTATAAATGTAACATCCTAAAATTCTAATATAATTAATTTGATAAACAAATATATTAAGTTATTAAAAAAAGTATAGTGCAAATAAAAAATATAATTAAGAGGTTTAGTGTAAAGAATAGATAATATAAGGATTTATTGAAATTACTCAATTATTATAAATAAAGAATACAAAATTTAAAAATAAATAAATATATATATGAAAATAGTGTACTGGGCGTTAAGCCCAAAGTACAACTTATGACCTTTAAGTTCAAAAAAAAAAAAACAAAAGTAAAAATAAAAATAAAAGAAAATAAAAAAAACCTAAGTTCTCACAATCAGACATTTTCAATCACAATCTTTCTCACACCACTGCTGCCCCTCATGCCTCATGCCTCATGCCATTACAACGCCGCATCAGGACTCGTTCTATTAAGAAAGCATCAGAATATTGATAAGACTTGAAGAGCTTTCTGCTGTTTGTGAGACCAAGTTTCATTATCAGGACAAAGTTGCTCCTATTGGCTACGTTGTTAATATTGCATCAAATATGCAGCAATATCCTCCGAAAGATTGGTTGACAGGATCGTCCTTGCCTTCTAAGTTTAGCCCCCGTGTCATTCAAATGAAAGAAGAATAGGAGGAAGTCGGTACGTGGTGCTGAATAGGAGGCTCGCAGATCAGAAAATACTATCAAAAAGAACAAAATTTTTTAGTGAAGCACGAAATTTTGTCATACATAATTTTAGAGTATTTTGGAGGTCTTCAAGAGGTGAGTAACAGTACCTTTTAATAATCCTTTCCATGGTACATGTGTTTATTGAGTGATTTACCTATGATTTTGAGAGATTTTAATTGAATGATGCATGTTATTAATAAACTAAATTTTTTTGAAATTAGGAGTTTTGAATTAAAATAAAAATTATTAAATTGGGTATTTATTCTTGTTATTGATGGCATGAAATACATGACTGGTATTGGTATTAATTGAATGACGTGCTTATTGGTGTATGCTATGCCATGTGAGTTTATTTGACATGCATGATGAGATCAAATATTTAATTTTTGGTAAATGAATTGTTACACGTATGAGACATGAAATTGTGCTTTATGATGAATTGTATGATGTTTGCCGCAATACCACCTATGATAGGGGTATCGAAGAGAAATACCGCCTTAATGGGGTATCGAAAGTAACATCGCCATGTGAATGGGATGTCGAAAATGAATAATACTACCTAAAAAGGAGTATCAAAAGTAACACCGCCACAGGTTGGGGTGTCGACAAAAGAGAAATACCACCATGTGCACATGAGAGGTATCGAAATGGAAATGTCCCCGACAGGAGGGTGACATCGAAACACTCCTCGTGAGTAGGGGTGGGCAATGGGACGCCATTGTCGTGTGATGTGTAAATTTATGGCATGCCGGCAAGAGGCCAATTTAATTAGGAGGTCTTCGGACCGCTTGGATTAAACTAGAATTTATCTGGTATATGAAATGTGATGCATTGAGATGAGATTATTATTGATATTAAAAGTATTTTCTTTTATATATATTATTTTGTAAAATTAGCGGGTGTAATAAACAGTTTTTCCAGTTACCGCGCCGGCTAAGAACAACGCTATTTTCGAAAATATTTTTTTAAAACTGTATTGTTGATCACTTGGATTTTATATCTCATTATAAGCATTGTTTTCAGAGCACGAGGAGGACGTCATTGAAACTGAAGAGGCATGAAGACTTAGTGGATTCTATTAATTATTCTTTCTAGTTTGGTTAGTATTTTCTTAAATAAGGAGCCGCATGTGGCTAGACACATTCATTTATCGTTGGGATTATAATTAGACGTCCGGTTTTGAGGCTTTTGATTTTCATTTATATTTATATTCATTACATGAATATTTTTTTTTTACTATTTTATTTAATATGAGGTATTTTCCTACTTAGTTATTTGAGAAAAAATTTATGACTTGTGTTTTTAATTAAATGTTTTGAAGGATTTTTATTGAAATTAATTTGGGTTACTAATGTAACGAAAGACGTTACAATAAAGATGAAATGCAAGTGAATGTGTTCTAATTATAGGCGGATGGATAGAAACAAATGCCTAAGTGCATGATTTTATTATATAAATATTATTATTGACTTCATTTTAAAATTAATTTTATTTTCTTTAAAAAAAATAATTTTTTTTAAGTTAAGGGGCCATGAATTGTACATTTATTATCTGGTGGACTATTTAATGAATATATATATATATATATATATATATATATATATATATATATATATATATATTCATATATATATATATATATATATATATATATATATATATTAATGATGTTATTAGGAATGTAGATCCCCTTTTATGATAGTGCGAAGATATTGTTAAGATCATATTTAATTAAAGAGATCGCAATTAGGATTAATAATTGAGGGAAATATGCGCATTGTACAGAATAGATAAAAAGTGTTATGTCGACAAGAAAAGAAAACATTTAGAATTTTAGGAAGAGAAACATGTAATCTTGAGAGGCACTCTTAAGTTTTGGATGGGGATGTCAATGTCATTCAGAAAACTGACTCTTTGTTTCATGAGACCTTTCCCAATTCTTAAAAGAGTTGTGCCCGTTACTTACCAATTGGCTCTTCTGCCACAATTGACAAAACTTCATGATGTTTTCCATGTGTCACAACTTAGAAAATATGTACCTGATGAGTCTCATGTGATAGCTCCCGAGTCTTTACAATTGAAGGATAATTTGATCTATAAGCCCAGGCCTAGTATAATCTTGGACAAGGACACAAAGACTCTAAGGAACAAGACAATTCTATTTGTGAAAGTGTTATGTGAAAGGATTAACTCCGAAGGAAACTACTTGAAAGATGGAAGAGGACATCGTATGTCAATACCCAGATCTTGTTGTTTAAGGTAAGGTAACCTTATGTTTGGTTTTCAGCATATGTTACAATATGTGTGTGAGTATGTGATGAATTTCAGGGACGAAATTCTCTAAGGAGGGGAGAAATATAATATCCTAAAAATTCAAATATAATTATTTTAATAAAAAAAAGTGTAGTATAAGAGTTTATTATAATTGTTTTCTTTATAATAAAAATCCAGTGGGTTCCACAATAATGTAAAATTGATTTAAAAAAATAAAATAAAAATAAGGATAAGAACCTACCCTGGACCAAATTATTGCGGCAATGATGATAGGAAACATAAGCATATCAAGGCCCATGCTGTGTTACCCATTATAAATAGATAGTTTGAGTGTTTTAAGCTCAATTTCGCATAATATGACTAGATATCTAACTTCAGATGTATATTTCGTAAACAAAAAGAAAAAATTGTTTGAATTCTAGATCTGCATAAGAAATATAGCCCTGTCTCTTAGCTTTCCATGGACACCAAATTCGTCCAAATTGGATTCTTGTAGCTCAAGTTATGACCAAATTCGTACACACTATTCATGTTCCAGCGCCAGAACCGTTTCTTTAAATTCTATCCACGTTTTGACTATCTAAACGTCGGTTTTAGATTTTATGGTCTTCATAACAGTTGTAGACAATTCTTTTATCTTTCTAACGATATAAAATTTATAATTTTTGAATGTCTATAACTCAAGATATGTGCGAAATACATCATCATATGCGGAGTAAGCGGGCTTAGCGCATTTTTACATGTTTTGGGCTATTGGGGGCTCTATAAATAGAATCTTAACACTCTTAGGGTGCGTTTTTGAACCCTAATTATACCTAGAAACTCAACCGGCTAAGAAGAGAAGAAATTCAAGGATTAAGAAGAGATAGTTGTGGAAGAGGGAGTCTAGGAAGAGGAAGATGATGATAACTCTTGGCAAACGTTAGGATTCGCAGTAGGAAACACTTAGAGCTATTTGGAGGTCTTCAAGAGGTGAGTAACAATAATTTCTATGAACCCTTTCCATGGTATATATGATTGTTTTTGTTGATAAGGGATTACCATGTGGTTTTGGGAGTCTTTAATTGACTTGATGTATATTGTTAGTAACTTAAATTCTAAAATTGGGGTTTTGTTTAAAAGGGGAATTAATTGATCAATTGATGTCGTAACGTGCTTATTCATGTATGATGTGTTGTGATATTCATGATTGTTTGTTGTTGGTGGAAGTTTATATGTTTAAAATTGAGGGAAATAGTTTGTTACATGCATGAGACATGACATATTTGAGCTATAATATGTTGTATGATGTTTGCCGCAATACCACCTATGATAGGGGTATCGAAAAGTAATACCACCGTAATTGGGTATCGAAAGTAACATCCCCATATAATTGGGATGTCGAAAAAGAGCAATACCGCCTAAAAAGGGGTATCGAAAGTAACACCGCCATACATTGGGGTGTCGAAAAGGGAGAAATACCACCATGTGCAGATGGGAGGTATCGAAATAGAAATGTCCCCGACAGGAGGGTGACATCGAAACATTCCTCATGAGTAGGGGTGGGCAATGGGACGCCATTGTCATGTGATGTGTGAGATTTATGGCATGCTGGCAAAAGACCAGTTTAGTTATGAGGCCTTCGAGCCACTTGGATTAATTTAGAATTTACTTGGTATGTGGAATGTGATGCATTGAGACGACTTGACCTTATGCTATATGCATTTAACTTGATGAAATTTTTATTGTTATTAAAAATATTTTTTTATATATTATTTTGGGAAATTAGCGGATACCATGGACAGTTTTTTCTTCTACATCGACCTGACCGAGAACAACACTATTTTCGAAACATTTTATAAATGTATTGTTGTGCACTGGGATTTTATATCTCATTATAAGTATTGTTTTCAGAGCCCGATGACATCGCTGTTGAGGATCCAGAGATCTGAAGAGTTATCTTTGATTAGCTAGTTGGTTAGTAATGTAGTATGGTTTGGAGTATTATGCGGACGACGTCCTTTGGTTTACATACTATTTTTCTCATATTGTAATTAGACGCCCGGTTTTGAGGCTTTTAGTTTTTATTCAAATGATTGGATTTAATGATATTTTTCAATACTTTGTAAATACTATTATTTTATTTAGTACGAGGTATTTTCATACTTAGTTATTTGAGAAAAATTTTATGACTTGTGTTTTTTAATTAAATGTTTTGAAGGATTTTTATTGAAATTAATTTGGGTTACTAATGTAACGAAGGGCGTTACACATTGCACCTTCATCTTCTTCTTTCTTCTAAAATGTTCAAGCTCTAAAGCTTTACTTTTTATTCATCTTTTCTACTTAAATTCTTCATTAAAGTGCTTCCTTATACTAAGGGTAATGCTCTCATATGAATCTTTTTTCAAATTTCATCTTTTATTTCTTAGTTTATTTTATGTGTTCTTTATATACTTTAAACTTCTAAAATCTCTCTAAAATGGTAGAAAATTCATTTTGAGTTGAAACCACTTTTTATAGTCTTGTATTAACTTATATTTTTATATACTAAGAGGTTGTGTAAAAAAAAAAATCTCTACCCATCTCTTCCAATGAAGGCCGAATGCTTGCATTTGTGACCTAGGAAGTTTTTGTTTCAACTTTTGGAATATGATCATGTGTTTGAGTTTCTAACTATCCCTTGATCTTGAATCTATAAATCTTGGAAGTTTTGATAGCTTGTTCCTATGATGGCCGAAAAATATGAAGAAGTAGGTCTAGGATACTATGTTTCAACTTTCCAAGTATTGATCATGGATTTATAACTCTTAATACCTTGTGATTATAAACCTAAGAGTTATTGTTAAACAAAGAATATTTCGTCATCATCCTATGATGGCCAAAACTTAGAGTTTAGGTGCTAGGATGTTTGAGTTTTTATTTTTTCCAAGATGATCATGGACTTGAGCTCCATAAGATATTTGGATGCTAAGTCTAAGAGATTGGAAAGTTTAAGGATTTCTAACTTGTTTATTCTATGTTATTAAAGCTAGTATGTATTACTTTCATTTTTTCAAGATGATCATGGACTTGAGCTCCATAAGATATTTGGATGCTAAGTCTAAGAGATTGGAATGTTTAAGTTTCCATTGTTTTCCAAGATGATCATGGACTTGAGCTCCATAAGATATTTGGATGCTAAGTCTAAGAGATTGGAATGTTTAAGTTTCCATTGTTTTCCAAGATGATCGTGGACTTAAGCTCCATAAGATATTTGGATGCTAAGTTTGAGAGATTGGAAAGTTTAAAGATTTCCAGACTATAAATCCTATTAAGGCCGAACCTAGAAGGTTATGGACCTAGGATACTTTGTTCTTATTTTTCCAAAATGATCATGGTTTTGAGCTCCTTAATACATATGGATGCTAAACCTAAGAGATTGGAAAGCTTAGTGAATGCTAGCCTATTTTACTAGCCTTGTCCGAATACCCTAAGTGTATAACTTAGTGGGATTTTAATTCAACTTTGTTAAATGATCATTATTTATGAACTCCTAACACTTAAAGATCATAAATTCATGAGTTGTATAATTTTCGGGAATCTCTAACCCAAAGAACTAGTCTTGGCCGAACATATACCTTGTGGTTTAGTGTTCTTGTTTGATTTTAACTTGTGATTTTGTGTTCATAACCTTAGACTTCCATCACGGAGGAAACGAGGACGTTCGTGACATACCTCTTCGAGCATCTAATCTTCTTACCTTCACAGAAAGTAGGAGGGGGTTGCCTAGGGATATTCAATGACTATATGCATGTGTGTATGTGTCTACTTGAATGATTTGAATATTATTATGATGTGGAGCAAACACTTGAATGACTTGTTTACTTGAACTATTGTGATTATTACTTGAACTTGATTATTACTTGCCTTAAAGTATTGTGAGTTGTATATATGTGATGAACTGTCATTAACTGTGATATTATTGTTGAGAATATATTACTGTTGATTGAAGTTTGAGAAGCCGGACTTGAGTCTGTGCACAATGATTATAAGGATTAAAAGCCTTAATAAGCCTTGAATAGAACTTTGAAAGTATTGGTTTTATTTATAAAAGTTCCCTGTTTAAAACGCTTACTTCAAGAGAATGAGATTCTAGTTTTGAAAAGAAACGTTGAAGTGTTTTTAAATCAATAGAAACTACCTTTTTATGATCCAAAGTTTGTATGAGAGAAAACCTTTTTCGAACTATGTGTTTCATGAAGGAAAAACCCCTTTGAAAATATCTGACCTTACTCCATCAAGGACTTCAAAAGCAAACAAATTTCCAAATGTTTTATAAAAGAATTTGTAAAGGAAAATATTTTCTCCTAAATGATTTAGAAATGTTCCGGTTACTTGGATAGGTGACCGAGGTTTTTGTTTTGTTTTTGATTTTCACTGAACGAAAAGTAAGCACATGTGAAAGATAATCTAGTTCACGAGACGTCGCCTCTAGTATTCAATTATAAGCACGCGATCTGGGATCCGTGTCAAGAATTATGGACCAAGGGTCCAAGTTGTGATATTATGGTCTAGGAGTCCAAATCTTGGAATTGAGGACTGTGTGTTCTAATTTCATTGTTATGGGCTAGGAGTCCTTATCATGTTGAAATAAAACATGGATAAAATTATAATTGTTTCTACGACCACAACCTTGGACTGCGGCCTCGGTCTAAGGTGTTGTGATTGAGCACTCGGACTATACGTCATGTGTTATTAATTTTCAAGTGATGGAAATTGTGAATAGTCGTTAGCTTTGGGCTTCGACAAACGGAAAAGAGTGAACACAAAGAAAAGTATCGTTAATGAAAAGTCTTTTATTCATATGCATTTCCCCTTGGTAAACGTGCTTGAGTTACCGAATACCCGCTTAAGATGTGGTATTTGATGATGTATACATCCGAATGACCGTTATAAGAGATTCGTGATGGTGTTGATCCGGGTATATGAGGTGACAGAGATAACTTGCCAAACGTGGCGTATGAGCTTGATCAACTCTTTCTTTCTTAATGATAAAACAGTGATGGTATCTCATGAGATTAAGATTAGAGCCTGATGATTGAAGTGTCATGCATTATCTTTATAAAATTGATTGATTTGAGTATGAGACCCACTGAAATAATACTTGTTGTTTACCTATGAGTAAAGTTTAAAATGTTAATATGCCAAGGTGTTGTATGTATCACGTGCATGGTTGTTGTGCGATATAACCGTTATCGGTATTTCACTCTTTCATTTCTTCTTGTTATTCTCTCTTCCTTTTTGGTATCGCCGAACGTATATGAGTTTAGATGGATCCCAATATCCCACTTGTGCTGACAACATCGAAGACTGATGTCTTCGACGATGCAGGGAATGCTGGGGCATGGCTGATACATCCAAGGGCGACATCTGCCACATACCACGGAGCAATCACCACAACCGATTTAAATACTGACGGAGAACCAATCCTTAGGAGCCATACCGTGGAGACTAGGAGGGTAGCTCTGCCTCCACCTTGGTATTACTTTCACACACTGCGAGCTAACGAACTGCTACATGAGCCACCAACTCTAGACGTAGAGCCGGCAGCACCGATTGAGGAGGATCCCGAGGAAGACCCTGAGGAGGATCCTGAGGAGGACTTCTATGAGGTTATGGAGGAGGATGAGCTGGAGGATCACGTTATGGATCATGACGACGACGATGATTCCATAGATGAGGGCGGCGACGTCATAGATCCATTACCTAATGTCTCTTCTCATGGGAGAATTTGTGGAGACCCTGCTTGCAGCCAGTGTCAATAACCAGTTCGGAGCGTTTTGTGGATAGTCTTCCGTCATCTGACTTTTTAGAGTTACCTTTTTTTAACCCTAAGAACTAGTCTTGGCCGAACCTATACCTTGTGGTTAGTGTTCTTGGTTGATGTTAACTTGTAATCTTGTGTTTATAACCTTAGACTTCTATCACAGAGAAAGCGATGACGTTCGTGGTATACCTCTTCAAGCATCTAATCTCCTTACCTTCACAGAAGGTAAGAGGGGAATGCCTAGGGATATTCAATGACTATATGCATGTGTGTATGTGTTTACTTGAGTGATTTGAATATTATTATGATATGGAGCAAATACTTGAATGACTTGTTTACTTGAACAACTGTGATTATTACTTGAAGTTGATTATTACTTGCCTTAAAGTATTGTGAGTTGTATATATGTGATGAGCTGTCATTAACTGTGATATTATTGCTGAGAATATATTATTGTTGATTGAAGTTTGAGAAGCCGGACTTGAGTCTGTGCTCAATGATTATAAGGATTAAAAGCCTTAATAAGACTTGAATAGAACTTTGAAAGTATTGGTTTCATTTATAAAAGTTCCTTGTTTAAAACACTTAGTTCAAGAGAATGAGATTCTAATTTTGAAAAGAAACGTTGAAGTGTTTTTAAGTCAATAGAAACTACCTTTTTATGATCCAAAGTTTGTACGAGAGAAAATCTCTTTCGAACTATGTGTTTTATGAAGGAAAAACCCCTTTGAAAATATTTAACTTTATTCTATCAAGGATTTCAAAAGAAAACGAATTTCCAAATTGTTTTATAAAAGAATTTGTAAAGGAAAAGATTTTCTCCTAAATGATTTAGAAACGTTCCGATTACTTGGATAAGTGACCGAGATTTTGTTTTGGTTTTTGATTTTCACTGAGCGAAAATTAAGCACATGTGAAAGTGAATCTAGTTCGCGAGACGTCGCCTCTAGCATTCGGTTTATGCACGTGATCTGGGATCCGTGTCAAAAATTATGGACCAGGGGTCCTAATCGTGATATTATGGGCTAGGAGGCCTAATATTGGAATTGAGGACTGTGTGTCCTAATTTCGTTGTTTTGGGCTAGGAGTCCTTATCATGTTGAAATAAAACATGGATAAAATTATAATTGTTTCTACGACCACAACCTTGGACTGCGGCATCGGTCTAAGGTGTTGTGATTGAGCACTCGGGTTGCGTGTCCTGTGTTATTGATTTTCAAGTAATGAAAATTGTGAATAGTCGTTAGCTTTTGGCTTCGACAACGGAAAATGGTGAACATAAAGAAACGTCTCGATAATGAAAATATTTTATTCATATGCATTTCCCCTTAACAGATGTGCTTGAGTTACCGAATACCCGCTTAAGATGTGGCATTTGATGATGTATGCATCCGAATGACCGTTTTAAGGGATTCATGATGATGTTGATCCGGGTGCATAAGGTGATGGAGACAACTTGCCAATAATGCGGCATACGAGCCTGATCAACTCTTTCTTTTTTAATGATAAAACGGTGATGATATCTCATGAGATTAAGTTTAGAGCTTGATGATTGAAGTGCATGCATTATCTTTATAAAACTGATTGATTCGGGTATGAGACCCACTGATATAACACTTGTTGTTTTATCTATGAATAATGCTTAAATGCTAATATGCCAATGTGTTGTATGTATCATGTATATGGTTGTTGTATGATATATCCATTTGCCGGTGTCTCACTCTTACAGTTATATCAGGTCTCTTCGGGTTTTGCTGTAGTACCCTAGTACTCTAGTACCGATGTTGCAGAGGAGTCTTTCTAAATCGCTTGAAGACCTAGTGTTAGAGGTTGGGAAAGTATTCTGATTGGGGGTCTCTCCAATGAATATTTGATAGAATGCCCAGCTTGGGAGTCTGAGTTGGGTTGTATATCTAAAGAGGTCGGTAAATGTAGTGTTATGTACATCCATCTGTAGTTTGAACCTTTTCTTTCGAAAGTGGAAACTTAGAGAAATGTTGTATGTCATGGTAACTTTGTTACGAACGTGACTTTACGTTTTAAATGTATATATGATGGATTTCAGAGTTATCCTTAAAAAAAACTTTATTCCCCAATTTATGACTTAAAAGAAAACAATTTTCCAAAAGCAACCAGCAAATTATCTTTTAATTTACTTCCGCATGTGTTACGTAGTAATACCCTTAGGGGGTGGGTGTTACAGTTGGTATCAGAGCTGGTCGAGTCTTTCAGGATCTTTGGGAAATAGGTCTGTTGTGTTGACGTTGTGTTTTCGCTGAATTAAGTTTTATTTGGATTACTTCTTAGAAGTAATGTGTGTTGATATGCCTTTACACGTTTCATTTTCTGCTTGTGGCCTGACTGATTTGTTCGGCAGGTCAGTTATGGTACCAGCACCAGAAGGTGGACGTGGACGAGGACGTGGACGCGGTCGTGGACGTGGTCGCAGAGGTGGTCCTATTGGCGGTCGTGCCAACATGAATGCGAATTTTGACGGCGGGATGGACATTGCTGCCCAAGCTTTGGCTGACGTTGTTGCTGCCATAGCTCTCCAGACTGCCAATGCGGCTGCCCAGAATCAACAGGAGCAGCAAAGAGCTGAACAGGCTGTAGAAGGGAAGAATTTGAATGCCTTCTGACACCAGAATCCATTGCAGTTTGACGGGGACGTAGACCCGACTAAAGCCGATCTTTGGATCAAAGAACTGGAGAAGTTCTTTGAGCTGGTGCACACCCCAGAGGAAGCAAAGGTGCCCTATGCAACATTCCAACTGATTGGAGATGCTGAATACTGGTGGAAGGGCACCATACAACTACTAGTAGTTGAACATCAGGCGATCACCTGGGGAGTATTTCGCAACAAATTTCTGGACAGATATTTTCCCCAGAGTGCTCGGACAAAGAAAGAGCAAGAAATCCTGAGGCTGAGTCAGTGGGACATGACGGTGGGGGAATATGCGGCAAGGTTTGAGTCCCTTGTCAAATATTTCCGAATTTCCAAGTCTTATTAGAGAAGTGTAGAAAAGTGGAACTAATGAGGAAGGAAAGAGGCAACGGAGAAACTGTTGGAGGACCCGCTCGTTCCAAAGACTAATATCAAAATCAGAATAAAAAAGGGAAGCAGCATCGGAGGGAACCTTATTTCCGACCACAAGGGAATAACCAGAATAAGCAACAACATCGTTCTGATAATTATGAATCGGGAAATGGAGGCCAACAGAACCAAAACCGAGGCCAATTTAGAAGATGTTGCAAGTGTGGAAACCCAGATCACATGGCTGATGTTTGCCCACGCAAGGGAACAAAATGTTACAACTGTGGACAAATAGGACACTTGTCAAGAGATTGTAATGCACCAAGGTTTGAAAGGGCTGTTAACACCATAGGGACTGATAGACCCACGGCAAAGGGAAGAGTTTACACCATGACTGGCACTGGAACTTCACAATCTGATGATCTTTTACTACAGAAGTAGTGTGCAATTTGAAGGTCTTATGGCAGTGGTCTATAATTCTAAGTTGTAATAGGATTCTAAGTATAATCGTGTTTTGACGCCCTTAAGTATTTGACTCTCTAGGGTCTCCTATGTTACTAGTCTTTCCGGTTAATGTTTGTTTCTTATGACTTTTGGGAATAAAAGTCTCTTTAAGAAATTTATTCTAGTTCCCTTCTCTTTTTGATTGTTGTGGTCAGTTTAGACTTTGGATCCAATCTTTCTTTTCCTAGAGTTGTAAATTGCCTTGTTGTTGCACGGGATGGGTATGTTTATAAAAAAAAAAAGTTTCTTGATGAAACTTAATCTAATCACTTTTACTTTTGGTGGAAGTGATTCAGTTTGAATTCTTATCGAACTGTTGCTCTTTTGAATTGTTGACCAGGAAATTCTAGTGAAAGGAGAAACTTTTTAAATTCAGGATTGTAAACGTGTACCGATCATACATTTTTACCTCCGTGAATATACTAAAGGATCTTTATACACTCGGTGTTTCTGCATTCTTTTGGATCGATGAAATTCTCTGATAGTATGATCTGGATAGTGAGAGATCCTGTTTAGTTTCAAGTTACGTAATTTTGAGGATGAAATTCTTTTTAGAGCCGTAGTATTGTAACACCTTGTTTTTCTTATGCTTTCTGTAACAGTAAATACATATTTAAATGTGTTTATTTTAGATTAAACTCAGGATAATTTTAATTAAACTAAAATTATTTTCTTGTGTTATTATATCATATGAAGTTACGGTAAAAAATTCGGTTGAAAATTGAGACGGAAGCCGGTCTGCGTTTTCACTGCCGGTACAAGTTTACTGAGCAGAAAACCTAACTTTGACCCGTGAACGAAACAGTTAGTGTTTTTATGATGTTTTGTAGGATATTGGAAATTTTCGAAAATTTGAGTTCGGAAATAAAATATAATATTTTATTCGGGCGAAAATGTCGGAAGAATTACGATCGGAAATGTTATCGGGTACGAAATGGAGCAGAATAGGAGACATAAAAGGCTTGAAGTGAGATAAGGGAGTGAGGTGACTCACTAGAGGTATGACCTAAGCTACCTCCTAAAAAGTGGTTATGATGATACTTTTTGAAATATAACATATTATATTCTAAAAACCCATTTTCTCTCTCTTCTCAAACCAAACAAGGCACAAGGTCAAAACTTGCTCTCCAAGCTCATTCCTCTCTCCTCAATTTCGTGCCACTCTCTTCGATCCCTCCCTATAAATACCCCTTTCATTTTCACTTCATCGTCTTCCTCCTTCAAACTCTATTAAACCTTCATCTTCTTTTTTCTTCTAAAAGTTCAAGCTCTTAAAGCTTTAGTTTTTATTCATCTTTTCTACTTAAGTTCTTCATTAAAGTTCTTCCTTATACTAAGGGTAATGCTCTCATATGAATCTTTTTGCAAGTTTCATCTTTTATTTCTTAGTTTACTTTATGTGTTCTTTATATGCTTTAAACTTCTAAAATCTCTCTAAAATGGTAGAAAACTCCTTTTGAGTTGAAACCACTTTCTATAGTCTTGTATTAACTTATATTTGCACATACTAAGAGGTTGTGTAAAACAAAATTCTCTACCTATCTCTTCCAATGAAGGCCGAATGCTTGCATTTGTGACCTAGGAATTTTTTGTTTCAACTTTTGGAATATGATCATGTGTTTGAGTTTCTAACTATCCCTTGATCTTGAATCTATAAATGTTGGAAGTTTTGATAGCTTGTTCCTATGATGGCCGAAAAATATGAATAAGTAGGCCTAGGATACTATGTTTCAACTTTCCAAGTATTGATCATGGATTTAGAACTCGCAATACCTTGTGATTCTAAACCTAAGAGTTATTGTTAAACAAAGAATATTTTTCTCATCATCCTATGATGGCCGAAACTTAGAGTTTCGCTGCTAGGATGTCTGAGTTTTTATTGTTTTCCAAAATGATCATGGATGAGCTCCATAAGATATTTGGATGCTAAGTCTAAGAGATTGGAAAGTTTAAAGATTTCTAGAGTATAGATCCTATGAAGGCCGAACCTAGAAGGTTATGGACCTATGATACTTTGTTCTTATTTTCCAAAATGATCATGGTTTTGAGCTCCTTAATACATATGGATGCTAAACCTAAGATATTGGAAAGTTTAGTAAATGCCAGCCTATTTTACTAGCCTTGACCGAATGCCCTATGTTTATAACTTGGTGGGATTTTAATTCAACTTTGTTAAATGATCATTGTTTATGAACTCCTAACACTCAAGGATCATAAATCCATGAGTTGTATAATTTTCGGGAATCTTTAACCCTAAGAACTAGTCTTGGCCGAACCTATACCTTGTGGTTAGTGTTCTTGGTTGATGTTAACTTGTGATCCTGTGTTTATAACCTTAGACTTCTATCACGGAGAAAGCGATGACGTTCGTGGTATACCTCTTCAAGCATCTAATCTCCTTACCTTCACAGAAGGTAAGAGGGGAATGCCTAGGGATATTCAATGACTATATGCATGTGTGTATGTGTTTACTTGAGTGATTTGAATATTCTTATGATATGGAGCAAATACTTGAATGACTTGTTTACTTGAACTATTGTGATTATTACTTGCCTTAAAGTATTGTGAGTTGTATATATGTGATGAGTTGTCGTTAACTGTGATATTATTACTGAGAATATATTATTGTTGATTGAAGTTCGAGAAGCCGGATTTGAGTCTGTGCTCAATGATTATAAGGATTAAAAGCCTTAATAAGACTTGAATAGAACTTTGAAAGTGTTGGTTTCATTTATAAAAGTTCCTTGTTTAAAACGCTTAGTTCAAGAGAATGAGATTCTAGTTTTGAAAAGAAATGTTGAAGTGTTTTTAAGTCAATAGAAACTACCTTTTTATGATCCAAGGTTTGTACGAGAGAAAATCTCTTTCGAACTAAGTGTTTTATGAAGGAAAAACCCCTTTGAAAATATTTAACTTTATTCTATCAAGGATTTCAAAAGCAAACGAATTTCCAAATTGTTTTATAAAAGAATTTGTAAAGGAAAAGATTTTCTCCTAAATGATTTAGAAACGTTCCGATTACTTGGATAAGTGACGAGGTTTTGTTTTGGTTTTTGATTTTCACTGAGCGAATAGTAAGCACATGTGAAAGTGAATCTAGTTCGCGAGACGTCGCCTCTAGCATTCAGTTTATGCACGTGATCTGGGATCCGTGTCAAGAATTATGGACCAAGGGTCCTAATCGTGATATTATGGGCTAGGAGTCCTAATCTTGGAATTGAGGACTGTGTGTCCTAATTTCGTTGTTATGGGCCAGGAGTCCTTATCATGTTGAAATAAAACATGGATAAAATTATAATTGTTTCTACGACCACAACCTTGGACTGCGGCATCGGTCTAAGGTGTTGTGATTGAGAACTCGGACTGCGTGTCCTGTGTTATTGATTTTCAAGTAATGAAAATTGTGAATAGTTGTTAGCTTTGGGCTTCGACAACGGAAAATGGTGAACACAAAGAAAAGTCTCGATAATGAAAAGTCTTTTATTCATATGCATTTCCCCTTATCAGACGTGCTTGAGTTACCGAATACCCGCTTAAGATGTGGTATTTGATGATGTATGCATCCGAATGGCCGTTATAAGGGATTCATGATGATGTTGATCCGGGTGCATAAGGTGACAGAGACAACTTGCCAATGTGGCATACGAGCCTGATCAACTCTTTCTTTCTTAATGATAAAACGGTGATGATATCTCATGAGATTAAGTTTAGAGCCTGATGATTTAAGTGTCGTGCATTATCTTTATAAAACTGATTGATTCGGGTATGAGACCCACTGATATAACACTTGTTGTTTTATCTATGAATAATGTTTAAATGCTAATATACCAATGTATTGTATGTATCATGTATATGGTTGTTGTATGCTATATCCATTTGTCGGTGTCTCACTCTTACAGTTATATCAGGTCTCTTCGGGTTTTGCTGTAGTACCCTGGTACTCTAGTACCGATGTTGCAGATGAGTCTTTCTAAATCACTTGAAGACCTAGTGTTAGAGGTTGGGAAAATATTCTGATTGGGAGTCTCTCCATTGAATATTTGATAGAATGACCAGCTTAGGAGTCTGAGTTGGGTTGTATATCTAAAGAGGTCGGTAAATGTAGTGTTATGTACATCCATCTGTAGTTTGAACCTTTTCTTTCGAAAGTGGAAACTTAGAGAAATGTTGTATGTCATGGTAACTTTGTTACGAACGTGACTTTACGTTTTAAATGTATATATGATGGATTTCAGAGTTATCTTTAAAGAAAAACTTTATTCCCCAGTTTGACTTAAAAGAAAACAATTTTCCGAAAGCAACCAGCAAATTATCTTTTAATTTACTTCCGCATGTGTTACGTAATAATATCTTTAGGGGGTGGGTGTTACAGGAAGTACCTATTTTTGCTTCAATACTCAAAATGTTAACATTTTCATTAGTTATTCATTATATTCAATAATGGAATAATTTTTTAAAATTTATTGTCAATACTAATAACTAATAAAATGCCTCTAGGCTAATTAGAATATGATACCAAAGTAGAGAAAATTTGATTGCACGGGTACTGGAGTGAGTTTCCATCTTTTTCCTCTTTTTGGTATTCTCCTACAATTTGTTTTCATGTTTAAAATGCATGATAGGTACTGTTTCTAATAAAATTTAAATTTGCAGGGCCAACTGGAGGTTGACGGAGGCAAGTCTTTGGACCTAAGCAATTATCCTTACATATTCATGGTAAATTGATTTACACCATATAGGAAATGAAAATGGAAAAAAATTATTCTATCAAAAATGAAATCTTTGACAATTGCATTAAATTAGTTGTTGCAAAGATGGAAGGAACAATATTTTTAATTATTTGAAGCCTCTAAATCCTTTCCATTTTTAAAAATAAAAAATATTTTGAATTAATATGAAAAAAACGAAAAAAGGGAAACAACAATAAAAATTTTTTGTTAGCTGCTAAAAATAAATGATGCTTGTATTTTTCCTATACTTATTCAACCTTTTCAAAGCCCAACAATTAAAGAGACAATAAAAGTACTTTGAGAATTGTTTAAAGTAAGTGACACTCTTTGTTTTTGATTTTTTTTTACTTATTTAATTCGAATTATCATTATCATTTATTGTAAATATATCAGATTTTAAATGGTTAATTGTCTTTTGCATAATTTGTGCCTCGATATGACCGTGACTCTCATTTATGGCCATGAACCTTTTATAAGTTTTTTTGTTTTATTAAAAGGAAAACAAAGAGAGACTTGACCTTTTGAAGATTGCTTTTGCAGCTAGGAATGATTGTTAGAGGCCTCAAACCTTCAGATTATTTGAAGCCTCTAAATTCTTTCCATATTTAGAAATAAAAAATATTTTGAATTAATATAAAAAAAACAAAAAAGGGAAATAACAAAAAAAATTTTTTTGTTAGCTGTTAAAAATAAATGATGCGTGTATTTTTCCTACACTTATTCAACCTTTTCAAAGCCCAACAATTAAAGAGACAATAAAAATATTTTGAGAATTGTTTAAAGTAAGTGACAACACTTTGTTTTTGATTTTTTTTACTTATTTAATTCGAATTATCATTATCATTTATTACAAATATATCAGATTTTAAATGGTTAATTGTCTTTTGCGTAATTTGTGCCTCGATGTGACCGTGACTCTCTGTTATGGCCATGAACATTTTATAAGTTTTTGATTTTATTAAAAGGAAAACAAAGAGAGACTTGACCTTTTGAAGATTGCTTTTGCAGCTGGGAATGATTGTTAGAGACCTCAAACCTCAAGATTATTTGAGGAATCCCCTTCTTTCCTTAGCGTCTTTCTCAATTTTTGACTTAAAGCTTTTGTGTTATCCAATATTATAAATTATTAGGGCTTGTTTGGTGGTCAGGATAGGATAAGGACGGATAGGATAAGAGAACATGATAAGAGTAGGATATGATATGAGCAGGATAAGCTGTTATCCTATCCGACGTTTGGTGTCCACCAGATAACCAACTGGATAACATTATAATTTAAGTATGAATTTTAAAAATTTTCGTTTTTATTCTAAATGTTTTCATCTTTTATTAGATTTACTTTTTTTTATAATTATCATTATTTAAATTTATAATAAAAAACAAAATTATCCTTATGAAAAAATTGCATATAATGTTTTAATTTTTTAAATATTGTCTAACTAAAATTAATTTTTTATATTTTTAAATATTCATTTTTTGTTTTTACTTTACATATAGTTAAATTATTAGAATAATTTTTTATATTTTACAGTTTTTAAAAATAATATGAAATAAAAAACTTAGCATTGTGATAAAATAAAAATAAATTTTAAAATTTATTATTAATATTTTTATTATTTTAAATATTTTGTATTTTATTATACTTTTTTGGTAATCATGTTAAATTTTATTATACTTTAAATTATTATTTTATTATACTTTAATTATTTTATATATTATATATTTTTATATTTTATTATACTTTAAATCACCCTATCCTACTTGTTACCAGAAAAAGAAAATCTCCTTATCCTATCCTGTTGAGTTCTAACCCAGCCCTCCCCTCAGGATAGAATTTTAACTAGACTGACACGATAGGATAAGTGACAGGATTGACTTATCATATCCTGCTGGCTCACCAAACAACATTTTCAGACAGGATATGATAGCTTATCATATCCTGTCTCTCTTATCCTGACCACCAAACGGGCCCTTAGTTTATGCCCCGGTTGGTGTGATTGTTTTTGCATTAACTACACATTCTGCATTATCAAATTCAGAAAATCGAGTAAATTTTGCATTCATTTAATTTAAGATAAACATGTAATAGTAGACATGCTTCTAAAAAAAATGAAAAATATGCATCTTCTGTGTGTCATACTACTTATCTATTATTATTATCCAACAAATCAAGGGTCGCAACAATAATTTACAATAAACATTGTTAGAATATATTTTAGAAGGAAGACATTAATCCGACAACATTTTGAGTTGTCTTGCACACAAAAAAAGCAATGAAAAGTTTTCAAGTAGTAACAAATCAGAGAAGGTGGATTTTGACCTGTGTACAAGGTAATATAAAAATTGGATCAAGGGTTTCTTTCTTTTGTAAAAGATTTCTAATTTCTAACTGTTGCATTTATTGATCTTTAGGGATGCCGACATATGAGCATGAGTTAGCTGTGAAAAGCTTCCAGAGAAGTGCAAGAACAAGGGTTGGAGGAGGTCGAAAGATAATGTGTCGTTGATATGTAGCTATGCACAATTATTTTTTATTGAGTTTAAGCTGTCAGAATTTTAAAAATAAAAAAAGTATAAGATAATGTCTTTGTTATTTATAATGCAGTTTTACTTTTTGGAGTTTCAATATTTTATACAAACAAAAAGTTTTATAGGTGAATTGTATGGTAGTTTATTTTATTCACATCTCTTATATTTGTTTTCATTTTTATATGTTTCAATATAATATGATTGATAAATATATATATTTTTAAGATAGTTAACTTTTACTGTAAAAGAAGAAATAAATCAAACAAATTTTAAAGAGAGAAGAAAAAAAAATGATAGATAAATATATTTTCTAAAAATGATTAACTTGCTTTAGAAAAAAAAAAGAAACAAATCAAAAAGATTTCATGGAGAAAAAAAAAAGACAGATAAATGTATTTTTTTCCTAAAAAATCAAGTTATACGAGGAAAAAATGATATCAAATATATTTTCAAGAGGGATGAAAAATAATAATATGATGGATACAAATATTTTCTAAAAATGGTTAATTTGCATAAAGAAAATTAGGGGAGAAATAAATCAAATAAATTTTAAAGAGAATACAACATCTTTGCTAATTATATTAACAAATATACTTGTGTAATCGTAGAATTTGCCTGCTCAATTTGTTAAAGAGGCATTGTTCTCTAGGACAGTTAGTTGCACTATCTTGCAATATTAGATGGGTGGAGAGAAGACAATTCGAAGAATACATAACGAAGGGTTACGTATTTTCCCAGACAAACAAGCTGAGCAAGGGGAACAAGATCAAACTAAAAGTGAATATTGCATATCAGAAAGTAATATATACGAAGACTATAAATGTTTAGAGGTTTTTTATGAGTCAAGACTGACGTTTTAAATGATCTTGAACTTTTTTGGTATGTAAATATTTATATAAATTAGCAATTCGGCTATTCTTTGAATCCTGTTTATCAAATAATTTATTAAACTTAAAATGATTAAAAATTAAATTGTTAACTTTTCATATTTATATTCATATTAGAGAATCTTTTTTCACGTATCGTACACCGGTTCACGAATCCGAGTCCGAATATGAAAGGAACAATGAATTTTGTAGTCGTAGCAGTGGGCGCCCATTGGATCCCAAGGCTGCTGAGGTTGGTAGGACCAGACAGACAGTCGGATGGATAGGAAGAGAACCAATTATTAAAATTGCGAATCTTCTAGTCCTAGACTAGATGAGAAACCCCCCAATATGTTTTCCTTTTATCTCTTTGGTCTATCGTTTCTATTTTCATTTTCTACAAACCCACTTATTACTCTAATATACTTCTTTCCTTTTCTTTTTAGTTTGTGCAATTTTTTCTTTTTCTTTTTTAATGTCGTTTGTTTTTTAGTTTGAAATTATTTAATTAATAATAATTATTCTTACTTTGTTAGTTTGTTTTGTAGCGGAACAAGAAGATGCTTGGGTTGTTCATCAAGTTGTGTGGGTATTCCCAATCCAATCCAATGACAATAATTATCAAATGATGGTATTGGTCTGCTCTCAATTATCTTCTAAATATTCAGCCTTATTGTTTATTTATCCACTTCAACACACTTTCTAGCTGAAGCTAGTAAACAGCAAAACACCCATTTTGCCATCATCAAGTAGGAATTGAAGGAGGGAAATGGAAACCCCAGAGCAGCACAAGTCAAGGGTTGTGGTCATTGATTCTTTGCAATCATGGGAGTTCTATGTCACTCAGGCCAATAACCAGTCTTGCCCTGTAAGTCACCAATTTTGTGCATATTTATGATGCCTCAACTACAATTTTTCATTCACACCCCTATTCTGCAAATGTGTATTTTCAAAAATACCACCTTTAGATTTCTTGTATTGCTTCAATTTGGATTTCTAGTTATAGCTTTCGAGTTTCTTTTATTTTGTGGGTTGGATCGTAGATTGTTGTACACTTCACTGCTTCATGGTGCATGCCTTCGGTGGCTATGACTCCTTTTTTTGAGGAACTGGCTTCAAGCTATCAAGATCTTCTGTTTCTCACTGTTGATGTTGATGAAGTCAAGGTATCATTTCTTCCACCCTTTCTTTTAAACATTATGTTTCTGTGCCTCGATGCCCCTATTAAAAATTCAAAATGCTTCTAGATGCATATTTGGTATGTGCATATATACCTGCTGTTTACTTATAACCAGTACCACTTATCTTTCTACATATTTATCTTTCTTGTAAGACCCTTTTCTGCTTGTGTGAATATGCGGGATGTGGCATTATGTGAGACTGCTATTCAGATTTCAGCATGAATTGTTGTATTTATGACCATTCCTCTCCATCCATACACCAAAGAACTGCAAAAGATACACGTTGCCATAAAATCTCATTCTCCTTTCTTCTTCTTTTTTACCAAAATGCCAAAAAACTTTGTCCCAATAAGGAAACGTGCCCCACCTTATATGCAAGAACAAGTGGCCTGCTATATCTGAGTTATATCTTCACATAATGAATTGTCTCATTAAATTGTTACATGTTTCTAACTTGCTAGTATCAAAACTATAAGAAAATAGGCAGGTCCATTCGGGTGTCGGTATCTGGTGATATACTGCGCATTTCACGTTTAATTTATCATTCCGTTTGATAATATATCAATTGTTACGTGCAATTAAGTCCTGTTTCCTACTAGTATGTGTCCTTGAGCTCTTTATGCTTGGATTTCCATTGATAAAACTGTGTGCTTCCCTGTTCCTTGGTGGGGATATTTTTACCCTGTAGTATTTTAAATGGGCAATCATGGTAACAATTAAAGGAAGGTGTTCAACAGTTCAAGGTTAGCAGAACTTGTGACTTTGCTGGAGTTTAATGAAAGGTTGAGATTATATGGTGCTATTCGCCTATTCTATAGCTGTCTTACTCAATACTATGTAATATTATTTGTATGACATGTATTCTAAAAAGTTTGTGTAATGCTATGTGGATTAGTAATATGGTTCAACAATTTCTTTGATTATTGAGCAATATATGTTTGTTATAGGTTATTTGATGACAAAATCACTTTTTTCAAGTAAAAAGAATCATTTTTAAGAGTTTGGTTTCTTGAGATGATATAGTCTATAGAGAATTGACTCTAGCATTTTCGATTCGTGGACAAGATCGAAGGGCATAATCCTGCCTGAGATGTTCTATTTATTCTGTACTCCTTAGATATTTGAGCAACTTGACCACTTGGATTTTGAAGCACAGTTTCACAGATGTGGTGTTTGCTACTCACACAGAACTATATAAATTTTAGATATTCGGCTGATCAATATCTTAAACATATTCATGCTTGAAGAAATGAAACAAAAAAGTTAATTGTTGGGTGATTTTGTCTTTAATGCTTATGATGTCGTTTGATGATGGCAATTAAATGTATTGGTATTTTTTGGGGGGGGGGGGGTCAGGAGGTAGCCACCAGGATGGACATAAAGGCAATGCCAACATTTTTGCTGCTGAAGGACGGTATTCCACTGGAGAAGGTTG
Organism: Sophora flavescens; assembly: GCA_030762895.1. Taxonomy (NCBI): domain Eukaryota; kingdom Viridiplantae; phylum Streptophyta; class Magnoliopsida; order Fabales; family Fabaceae; genus Sophora; species Sophora flavescens. The sequence continues at coordinate 80,806,562 of CM061062.1, forward strand.
TTGGTGCCAATCCGGAGGAGGTAAAGAAAAGGATAGATCAGTTTGTTCAGTCCATTCGTGTCTCAGTAGAATAGTCATGCTTCTATATGATATTTAACTCTTGCAAGTTGTAAGGTTTGTCTTTTGTGGTGGTGGAATGTTGAATATCAGTTCTGATGTAATTTTCAAGTTTCATTAATTTGGTTAATGATTACTATATGCAGACTAAAGTTTATATGTCCGATGAAAGTTGTATATTTTTTATATTGTGGATTTGTGGTGTTCTTTGCATGGAAGTAGTAAATTGAAGGACTGTCCTTACTGTCTTTGTACCGGTACTTAATGTGTGTTTTGGATGTAATGGTGACTTACGAACTGTTTATTTTATTTTCAGTTTCTTATTTTTATTTCCTAATTTTAAAGATAGTTACAACTAAAATAATGAAAAAACTATCACCTTATTTTCATTATGTTTCTTATTTCCAAAGATTTGTACAAGAAACACTGAAAATATTTTTTATTTGTTTTCATTGTTTCCTGTACAAATATTTGGAAATTAGAAATAAAATGAAAACAAGGTAACGATTTTGTAATTAGTTTAGTTGAAATTATCTTTGAAATTAAGAAATGAAAACAGGAGATTAAAAACAAATCAAACAGCACCTTAGTGTGTGTTTGGATTGACATTGGGTTCAATGCCAATACAAATCCAATAATCAATGTGATTTGAGCATATTTCTGCAAAGATGTATGTGATATTTTTGTATTCTCTAATTTTGACTCCTTAAAAGAAGATAAAGAGAACATTAATGCTAATGCTTTGTTTGGACGAGAAAAGAACTAAGGAGAAAAGAAGTAGGGAAGAAAGAAGTAGGAGAGAAGAGAGAATGAGTAGATTTTTAGATTGTTTAGATTGAGGAAGTAGGGAGAGAAGTATAAAAGAAAAAAGTTGAATTTTATTATAAAGACATATTTACTCCTAATGATATATTTGTATAGTGTAAAACAAAAAGATATATATGTCATTTCAGTATTTTTTCCTCCTTTATTTCGTGATCTCTTCGCATTGGAAGAGAGATTTTATTTGATTGTGAGTATTAGGGGTGGCAAAATGATCTATTTGTCCACTATCTATTTAGTCCATCCATGAGAAAATTCATCCAATCCATCCATTTATAAAAAAAATAATATAAATGTATTGGATGGATTGAATTATTTTTTTAGTAGATGGTTTATGATCCATCCAATATTTTTAAAATCCATTGGACCAACAATCAAAAATGTAATGGATCAACTTTTATCTATTCCAAAACCAGTTTATTTTTATCATATTATTTTTCACCAAATAAAAAAAACTTCCATTTGTAACAAAAAGAAAACACTCCATCTAATTTTCTCTTCCGTTCCCTATTATTTATTTTATTTATCTGCTTTTTCTTTCTTTTTTTGTTACATTAAGTATTAACTAATTAATTGTTCTCAAACACCAGTTGTAGTCCATGTTATCACGTACGTTTTCTTTTTTTGTTGTCTTTTTTTTTTTTACTGAGAAACTTAAAAAAAAAGTATTAACTAATTGAAAGCACAGAAAGTCGTAACAAGTTTCGTAAAACAATATCATTGAACGTTGTGGCAAAACAACCTCTGTAGATGCACATAATCAATAACTCCCATGTAAAAATGGCCGTGATACAAAATGGTCGTGAGATAGAGTGAAGAGAGAGTAAAGATAGAGAGAGAGTAGGAAAAGGGGAGAGAGAGAAAGGGTAGAGAGAGGAAGAAAGAGGGGAGCGAGTGTGAGGTAGAGATAATATTTTAATTTTTTTTACAAATTATTTTATTTTTAAAAATATTTTATGGATGGATAAAAGAGATATAAAATTATTTAATTTCTTAAAATAAATTTTAGTGGATGGATTGGATATCCATCCACGAAAAGTTGTTAATAGATGGATCGAATGAATTTTATTTAATGGATCATGGATGGATTGAACTTTTTTTAATGAATTTTTAATAGATTATAATGGATTAATGAATTGTTTTTAATACATCTGTTAAAATCCGAATAAAAATTTATCCGATCCATTCATTTGCCACCCTTAGTGGGTACCACTATTTTGTTATCTCTCCTCCCACTTTTCTCATGAAACAAACGACCAAGTTATTATTTTCTCTGATAGTTCTCTCTCCAAAATCTTTAGAAACAAATGCATTAATCTCATCACTTTCATGTCGCAACTATGTTATTTGTATAATTATTATAGACACTAAAGTGACCCACACTCATAAGAGATAGATGTCAAGATGAGTAAAGTGAAGGTTGAGAGAGACGACTTACTAACCGAGCACTAGTGTTCGGACTAATTTGAAAGCTTATTTGAATGATTAAATTACAATAATAAGGTCTTCATATATGCCAATAAGCTTATTTTTGTTAAATTTTTAACTACTGTGACCTTTAATGAAATTATTAATTCTACATAAAATAAATATACTATGCTAATATATGATTAGTAAATTATATAAATGCTAAGTAAGTTTTTTTTCAAAAGCTCGAACCTTAGCATTCATAATTCTAATAAGCCTTTTAAGATTATTAAATTTAACTTATTTGCTAAATAGATGAAGCCTACCCGGGCTAAATAAAAGTTAGATCATAGGTTCAGATGGGTAGTCTTGCCTATTCTCCCTCTTACTCATACTCATTAGGCTGAGTGATGTCAGGATATTTTTTATGGAAAAAAAGAGTATATAAAATTATAAATGAAATCCATTGGGTAGATTAGATATTTGATAATATTGAATCTAATTACGTTGCCGCAATAAACTTAAAACTGTCAACTTATTTTACACCACCAGGTAGTTTTACATGTTCGATCGATGTGAATCATCAATAAAATTAAAACTACTACGTACAGTCTCCTCCCTGCAAGAGTTAGTTACTTTCCTTAAAATTGTCAACCTAATCTGAGTGGGTAACATTTTTCTCTCTTTCCGTCAACTCAAATATAATTAGAATTTGTGAAAGTGTTAGCTAAACATATCCTTCCATTATCTGATGAGTTCTAGCGAAGAGATCTCATTGCGACCCAATTGGGTTAGAAATCGGATCTACTTTATGATTGTTCATAATAGTCATAAGTAACATCATTTCTGGCCAAAGTGGAGAGCTCCTTTTGGAATTCGCGTGTGTATGTTTATTGTTTATCTTAATGGCAACGTTTGCTGCACGTCAAAATTTTCATGTAATATTTATTTATTTTATATATAAATGATTAGTTTATTTTCCCACACAAAATTATGAGCCAAAATACGAAAAACAAAATGATGTAATTATTTAATGTGTACATAATACTGCCGTTATTTTTATTAGTTGTCTTGGCTAATTATTTAAATGTCATTTTATGATGAATTTACCTCAATATTATCCCTAACTTGAAATTGTGTTGGGAGTCATAAGGTAATCAAAATAATTTGTGATGAGACAAATTAAAGATGTTGGGAGGTATAAGGTGTAAGGTTCAAATTTCACCTCTTACTGACATAATAAACTAACAAACTAATATTTACCTATATAAAAAAAAAGCTTGGAATTGCATTATGTGAAATGCTTGAAGTCTTGAACCAAAAAGTTACTAATTTATAGCTCCCAAATTTTGGAACCTAATGTCAAAGTTGCCCACTCCGATTAATTCTACGTCAATCAAGGAGATGGATGATTCAAGGAGTATCAGCTAGAAATGATGCCGCACATTCTCTGTATTTTATTTGAAGTGTGTCTAATCTTAATCATAATATTATTGCCCATGTACCAAAAAAATCTTAATCATGATAATAATGAATTCATAATCTAAACTTTATGCAAATCCTCTACATTAATTTCAACAACTTGGCATTTTTTTCCTGTGCTTCCGAGGTTGAGTAAATAAACTAATTAATAAACAAAGGACTAGAAAGTTCTTGACAGTTTCATAATACAAAAAATATCTTCTGACTTATTGATATAGTGGATAAACTTACTACACAATCTAAAAAAACGTCATAATATCGTGTACATATATCGTTTTCTCGTCACCAAAGAGTTGACTTTCCACACTTGCGCATAAATAAAGAAGTGTGAATTAAATGGCAGCCCATAAAAAAGTTCAATTTGTTTTTGTAAAGTTGGTGACACACTCGTTACTCTTGAAGTTCTGATCTTCCTCTTCTGCTACCAAAGAGATTGCAAATAGATGCAGATATTGTATTATGTTGTGCTATGTGTTATCTTTCTCTTTGTTTTGGTTTTTTCAAATGGCTTTTGCCTTGCCGATACTAACATGCAAACAGGTTCCAAATGCTCAGAAGCTTATTATTCTATCAATGAAGACACATTCCAGAACAATCTGAGAAGTTTGTTGGATTCTCTTGCTTCCAACGTGGTTGATCACCATGGTTTTTACCAAACCATCGTGGGAAAAAAGGCCAACAAGATTTATGGTACAATATTATGTAGAGGGGACATATCTGCAAACAATTGTTCTAATTGCACCCTTGATTCTACAAGGGTAGCCTTAAATGAGTGTCCTAATAGCAGAGATGTTTCAATTTGGTTTAGATGGTGTTTGCTACGTTATTCCAATGAGAGCTTCTTTGGAGTTATGGAATCAACAGCTGTGGCAATCACAAATGATACTGATTTTGATGACCCATCTGTGGTTTCAGAAGGGCTTCCCTTCATGAATGGACTAGCAGCTTCAGCACCAGATGAGGCATTCATGTTCCAGATAGCAGTATTGAATGTGAACCAAAGTGGGAAGAGGTATGGCATGGTTCAATGCACAAGAGATATCAACAGGATGGACTGCAGAAATTGTTTGGATGCTCAGTTACTCAATTTCAGAACTGTTGTTGGAAACAAAAGGAGATGGGAAATTTATGGGTCCAATTGTTTCATGTGCTACAATGACTATCAATTTTATTTTAATGTCTCAACTCTTCTAAGTGGTGAGTCCTGTGATACTTGCTTAATTCTTTTGTAATTCATTAAAACATAGTGATATGGTTGGACATTAATTTCTTTAGCTTGTCAAATCTGATAATGACATCAATATCTAATATGAGCATTGCTTTTGTGATACAGCTGCTAGCAGGGCCTCTGCTTGCACAAGATTAATTATTGGCATAACTGTTGCAGTCTCGGCAGCCTTTTTTATCTAATTCTTGCAGCTATTTTATGATTTTTTATAGAAGGCCATGAATGTGTAATAGACAATTATTTAATTCGATTTTCGTTTCTTCTTCAATGAGATTTGTTTATGTTTTTTTTTGTTTTGTGTTTTTCAAGAGTGGAGATGAATGTACTCGTATTTTTTTTTTCTGTCTCTGTTTTTTTATTTATCTATTATTGTTTTGTAATATTGGTATCTCACTTGTATCTGATTAAGAAAAAAAATTAACCACTCACCTGCATGGATGGGTGGTACTTATCGTGGAGATTTCTCTATAGCAGAATGAGATAAAAAATCCAGCTCCACTAATTTTAGTTATCATAATCTCTATTATTTTATGTTTACAGAAATTCAACTTTGGAAGGATTCTAAATCTGTGTTATTGTATATAAGTTACCTAACAGGAGAAAAGGCTGAGTTGACATATAACAGTTAACAAACTATTTAACTGACTGTTTGCTAACTCTTAATTATAATTAATTACACATGATTAGTAGCAGCCAGTAATATTTCTTTTGTGTAAAGACTACAACACTGAGCAGAGACTTCCTTTAGGATGAAAATAGAAGTTGGCCATTACCCATTAGGCAGGCCCATTACATGATTAGGAAAGATACATATTACATTCTATCAGTCTTTTTCGACTTTAGCATATAATGTATCAGAACAAAATTAACAGATTTCATTCGTCAATCTGTTCAAACAAATTAAAGGGTCATAGATAGTATCATAGAAAATTGAACATTTTATTTTATTATGTTCAAAATTTACCCTCCTCTGATCTCCATTCCTAGAATCAGTCTTGATGCTTCAATAAACATGATTTTTTGTTTTAATAAATCAAAAGTATATTAATATGATGAGTATAAGTAATACTCAACCCAATACAACCCAAAGATTTGGGGACATCAGTCATATACATAGAAAATTCCAATGTGACACCAGAGCTAAGTAAGACATGCTATCTAAAGGACTAACTTGTATAGGTAAAACTATTCTTGTACAAAAGCCCCAAAACCACAACCCAAATGGAACCACACCAGCACCATCAGTTTTAATTCAAGGTAATGTTACGCGTTGCAGAAGCCAGAATTGGACAAGAAGTAAACAACCAAGTGACTGCGGCCTTCACTGATGGCCAACCCGAAACTGAAGGAAACCCAGCAGGCAAGTAGCAGAGCAAGACCAGCAAAACAGAACAGTGCAGGAGCCACCAAAATTGCAGTAGAGTTACAGAACAGCCCCTAATACCCACCCAATCTGCACTCTGAAAAATACACAGAATCACCATAACACATTGCCACATTCCAGCGGATTAACACACCAATCTGAGAATGACACATTCCCCTTGCCTGAAGCACTTAACCAGCTCCAGGACCTGCAAATGATTAAGTCAAAGATCCTCGTGATGTCCGGCGGTTTGTTGTTGAATATTGCTGCATTCCTCTCTAGCCAAATGGACCAGATAACTGCGTGCCTCTTTTTCCCTATGAACAAACCAATATGTTGAGAGAAATGTTCTGCAGTGTTCTGACCGAACAACAGAAACCCCTAACCAACAATAACATTTACAAAGACAGCAAAACAGTTCTTCATTTGGCAACTGTATTCCCCTACGCTGCAGATTATTTTTGGTGGGTATTCTTCCCAAAAACAGCTGCCACAAAAAAAGCGATGATCTTATGAGGCGCCTTGCTCTTCCAGACAGTCTTTATAGCCTCCAATACCTGATCTTGAAAGGGAAAAACCACAGCAGCAATTTTCTCCAAGTATCTATAACCTGATCTGGTGGTATAGATACCTGCAGAATCCTCACACCAGACCCAGTAGTCTGGCCTCCTCTCATCTAAGCAAACATCTCCCAGCAACACAGTCAGATCATCTAGAAGACTCCTCTCCCAACCAAACAGCTCCCTCCTCCACTCAAGGTTCCAAACCCACCCGCCATTCACCCAAGCCCCAACCTGACTTATATTCAACGAATTTTGCACAGAGACATTAAATAGCCTAGGGAAGAGATCCTTAAGGCTTTGACCCCCCAACCACTTGTCACCCCAAAAATTTGTTTTATCACCAATCCCAACTTTCCTTTTCAAACAATCATCAAACCAATCCAAGAGGACTCTACCTTACCCAGCAGACAAATATTTTTCCACCAAGTTGAGCATTTCCTATTTGGAGGAACATCCTCTGCCAAGTTTTGTTTACCCACTGCAACACCATACCTCGCCCTCAACACCCTAATCCATAACCCCTCACCTTCATTTATGGCCCTCCACCTCCATTTTCCTAGAAGTGCTAAATTGAACCACCCTAGGTCCTTTACCCCCAACCCTCCCTCATTTTTAGACTTACAAACTAACTCCCATTTCACCCAAGCTATTTTATTTTTGTCCGCACTCCCACCCCAAAGGAAATTTCTTTATATACTCACCATCTTTTTCATCACCTTTTGGGTAGTTTCAAGAAGGAGAGGTAGTACACCGGAATACTATTGAGCACTGCATTAATCAACGTAATTCTACCACCAAGAGAAAGATGCCTCCTCTTCCACAATGACAACCTCTTGTTTAGAGAGTTAATTACCGGCTTCCAAGTTGATAAACACTTTGGATTTGCTCCAATTGGTCGCCCTAGGTACTTGAAAGGCAACACCCCGCTCTGACAATTTAAGAACGTAGCTGCTGCCCTGATAAAATTGTCCTCCGCGTTTATCCCAATAATACTACTTTTATGAAAATTTACTTTTAAATCGGACACCAGCTCAAAACATCTCAAAATTGCCTTCATAGCCCATAGATTACTCCAAGTGGCCTCACCCAGAAGCAAAGTGTCATCCGCGTATTGCAAGAGCGAAACTTCCTCACCACCCCTACCAACTCTAAATCCTTTGAAGATGTCAATAGAAGTTGCGTTTTTTACCAAACTCGATAAGCCTTCCGCCACCAAAAGAAATAGAAAAGGTGCAAGAGGGTCCCCTTGCTTTAGACCTCGATGAATTTTAACTTCTTCCGTTGGGCTTCCATTGACCAAAACCGAGAGATCCTCATTGCAAATGCATTCCTTGATCCAATCTCTCCATTTCTCCCCCATACCGATCCTCCTCATCATGTAGTCCAAGAACCTCCAATCCACCGAGTCGCAGGCCTTTTCAAAATCGACCTTGAAGATTATACACTCCGTTCTCTCTTTTATAGCAAAGTCCACCACCTCATTGATTACGATCACATCATCCAGAATGTTTCTTCCTTGTAGAAAGGCGGATTGGTTCTCTGAGATGATAGGCATTAATGCCTTCTTTAGCCTTGTTGCTAGTACTTTTGCCAACATTTTATACACACAGCCAAGTAAGGAGATTGGACGAAAGTGCCCAATAGTTTGTGGATTGTTTACCTTTGGAACCAATGCCAAGAAGTAGGAAGTGAGACCTCTTGGCAGCCTTCTATTAATGAAAAATTCCACAAAAAAGCCCCAAACGTCTTCCTTTATTGTCTCCTAAGAATCTTTGATGAAATTAAAATTAAACCCGTCGGGCCCCGGCGCCTTATTCCCATCACAAGACGAAACTGCTACCTCCACTTCCTCCCTGCAAAACATCACTTCAAGATCCAATCTACTTGGGTCATCGATACAAGGCATGGGAACCCTATCAAGTGTTGGTCGTTTCCAGTTGTTCTCTTTAAAATGGTTGGAGAAGAACTTTGTAATTTCAATTTTAATCTTGGAAGCCCTTTCCACCCAACAACCATCCACAAGAATCGCAGCCAACTGATTCCTTTTTCTTCTAGCTGGGATACTAGCGTGGAAAAAAGAGGTGTTAGCATCCCCCTCTCTAATCCATTTCTTCCTGGACTTTTGACTAAGTAGACTCTCTTTGTCGAGCAAACTCTTGTTCAAGTTAGCCAATAAATTTCTTCGTTGCTGCAGTTCTTCCTCCACTAACCCGACCTCCTCAGCCTTGATGTCCAGGGTATTGATCAGAACCTCCAGATCAAGTATTTTTTTATCCACTAACCCAAAAACTTCTACATTCCAGTGCCTTAGAATGTTTTTTAGATTTTTTAGCTCATCCTTCATTATCAATGCCTTCCACCTAGCTGTATTTTGTAAACCCCAGTTATCCTCAACCACCTTTTTGAACCCAGGATGAGTAATCCAACAGTTATTAAACCGAAATGGTTTCGGCCCCCATTCCCGATGACCTAACCGAAGGACGATAGGACAATGATCTGAAACATCCCTATCGAGAGCCCATTGTGCATTGACTTCCCAATGATTGATCCAGCCGTCCGATAGTAGAAACCTGTCTAAACGACTCATAGCGCTACCATCTGGTTTGTACCAAGTGAACTTCCGTCCCAATAAAGGTAGATCATGCAGTTCCATATCCTCTATGAAGAGCTTAAACCCCTGCATTTCCCTACTGTCAATTTGAGCAGAAACCCCTCTTCTTTCCTCTAGGCACGTCACTGCATTATAGTCGCCAGCTAGACACCACAACCCTCCCCCAAAACCCATCTTAGACATTCGCAAGTCACTCCACAGTTTCCTTTTCCCTGCTAGACTGCTAGGAGAGTAAACATTGACAATAAAACATCTAATATTCGTCGGCCCCCAATCCAGACATACACCAGCAAAACCCAAACCTGAGAATTTGAAGACCAAAGACCCAACAGAGGCGTTCCACAGATTAAGAAGCCCCCCGGCGTTTCCTACTGTAGGAGAATAGCTCCACCCCACCTCACCACCACCCCACAGCTGTTCGCAAAGCATTTCCTCAACCAATTCCATTTTCGTTTCCTGAATTACCAAAAAATCCAATTTTTCCGCCAAAATGAGGGACCTAATTTTTTTTCTTTTTGATGGACCCCCCTAATCCTCTTATATTGAAGGATCCTATCTTCATTTATCACCTCAATTGGATTTAGTATACTCAGTTTGTTATTTCTGTTTTATCCAATATTAGTTAGATATTAGTTAGTTTGCCTCTTGACGAGTGTATCTTGGAGTTCCTTATCTCCTTTGTATCCAAGGTATTATAAAAACACCTCTCACTCTTCTATGTAATTCATTCAACATATCAATACAAAAGTATTTTCAATTCTGATTCATCTAATATGGTATCAGTCTTCATTTTGCATACATAGCTTCCGCAATATTCTGTTTCTTTCTCTCATGGCTCAGGTTAACCCACCTACAAGCCCCTCGTCTTCCAATCTTGATAACTCTGGTGAAAACCCACCACCACCGCCGCCCCCTCCTCCACCCGACGCATCACAAAACCCAGCAAGTCCTTACTTTCTTCATCCTGGTGAAAACCCAGGGTATGTCCTTGTATCACCTCCTCTCCATGGCGAAAATTACTATCATTGGAGCCGTGCCATATTGCGAGCTCTCTCTTCCAAGAACAAGATCAAGTTCGTCAATGGCACCATCACCCCTCCATCAGATGCCGATCCCCTGTTCGATGCCTGGCAACGCTGCAATCACATGATCATTTCTTGGATCACTCACACCTTTTCGCCACAAATCTCCCAAAGCACGGCTTCATTCGACACTGCTAGGGACCTCTGGCTCGATCTTGAAATTCGATTCACCCGTGGTAACCATTTTCATATGTCTGATTTACTTCAAGAACTACATTCTATGAAACAAGGTGACAGATCTTTATCCAATTTCTTCACTGATATGAAAATCCTTTGGGATGAGCTAGAATTCCTTCGCCCAACCCCTTCTTGTTCATGCACTAGTGCAGAAAAGGGATTCCACATCGGAGTTTACACATCGGTTTCTTGTAAACCGATGTGTAAAATGAGGCGGTGGCATTTTTGAAATTAAAATCAAAGTATTACACATCGGTTTAGAGATTAACCGATGTGTAAAACATTTCCACATCGGTTATTTCTAACCGATGTTTAAAATTAAAATAAAAAAAATTTAAAGTCAGAATTTTTAACATTTAACATCGGTTCTTTATGAACCGATGTGTAAAATAGTGATTAACCACATCGGTTTCTATCTAACCGATGTATAAAATTATAAAAAAAAATTAGAATTTAAAATTTTACTTTTTCACATCGGTTTTAGTAACCGATGTATAAAATTATAAAAAAAAAATTAGAATTTAAAAGTTTACTTTTTCCACATCGGTTTTACCATAACCGATATGTATAATATGGTTAACCACATCGGTTTTTCCTATAACCGATGTGTAATATTCCTAATTTTTGTCATTCCCTCCTTCTGTTTCGCGCCCTCTCCCATTCTTCAGTTTATGAACCCTAAAACACAAAACACTCCCTACCTCTGCTAACGCACGGCTTCTTCCTTCACGCAATCCCAGCTCGAAGTTCATCTCCTCCCTCATCTCCTCCTCGAAGTTCATCTCCTCTGCTAACGCGCGCCTCCCGCCTCGCCCCTGTCTCTCCGCCCGCTCCGCTTTTGCTTCTGCTTCTCCCTCCGCGTGAAAGGTATTTTTGTTTACTTTTTTTCTTTGACTGAAATCCTATTGTTTAATATTAGCATTACTCATAAAATCGACGGCGTGGGTTGTTGTGCGTGGCGGAGTAGGACATTGGTGCGATGGTTGTGTGGAGCTTCTAGAACGGCAAGTTTTCAGTTCACCTGAATATGATATCCTTTTCTATGAAATGGTTTATGCGCTTCATATATAATTGATTTTATTTATGTATGTGGACGTGCTATACCCTTAACTAGCAAACATATTTGGAGAAGATCAGCCACTGCCATGGGATGTTGAAAACAACTACAAACTCGAATTTGTTGAATTATACTATGAGGTAACCTTTCTCCAAATTTTTGTTAGTTTGAGTTTGATTGCTTTCTTGAAATGTAATCATATTTTTATTTGAAAGACATGTAATGCTGAACTTCACATGGAGCAAGGCCAGTAATACCCTCCATTTGTGAACAGTTCACTTGTGGTTTTTCTTGCTTGGGGATGGAGTACTGTCAGACATGCCAAGATTTATCTTGTGCCAGTTATTGAATATTTTGGTAGTGAAAGACATAATGCTCAAAGCTTGTATGCTGGATTGAAATCAAATGTGATATTGCTTTAGTATGCATATATTGATTCTCAAAATTTGCCAACTGTTTTAATTGTTGAATCCATATTGAATGGAAAAAGTAAAATCAGCATTGTGCAAACTGTAAAGACTTGGTGATGAATAGAAAGATGCATATGAGGATTTTAAACACGACATTGACATGTTACTTTTGAAGCTTTTTTTCCCTCCTCCTTTACAATTACTGTCTGGTTTCTTTTAATGGGTCCATTACCCTGCTTTTGTGGTTTATAATGTGTTAAAATAGTATAACTTGGGTGTGAAGGACATAAACAATGAGGAATGCATGTATTGCTCTTAATTCATGGTGAACCAAATTTTATTACTTATGATTAAAACTTCTCCAAATTGTCTAAATTTTTACATGCTACACACACACACACAGATGTTGCCAAGCCTGTCTTCAATTTTTTTGACCTTATTTCATTTCCTTGAAAGAATATGACCAAAAGATACAAAGGATGTGTAGTGGGAATAGACCTTGGCATGACATACTTGTGCATTACAGTATGGCAGGAGCAACACTATCGAGTGGAAAAACTACACCTTAATGATTGAACTTGATAACTAATTATTTATTTACTTTTACCTGATTACTCAAGTATAGAAGTATGCATCATGGAAAGCTACCACTAATTATTGATTTAGTTTTACCTGGTTGTGAACTTGTGATGATTTTTGTATATGGTTGTGATGGGAACTTCTTATTTCCAAATTTGGCTCATGTACACTGACATAACTTTAAAATTGATTTTTTTTTTCTTTGGCTTTTGTGTTTAATTGGTGAGGTTTTGTCAGATTTTTACTTTAAACTTAAAAGTGCAAGTCTCTATCATCTACCATCCCATTTGCATTCACATGCCCCCTCATAGCTTATGTGCTTCTAAATTTTCTTGTGGCATTTCCTGTTTTCGTGATGTGACGCAGTTGTTCCGTAACATTATATTTCTTTGTTCTCAGAATTGCAGGTTGTGTCTCTTTTCAAAATGACATTTGAAATGTGAGTGTGCCATTGATTTGAATACTTCTCGAGCTTTACATGTTCTTTGTCAAACTTCTTTCTAAAAAGCACATTTCTTTGTGGCAGATATACAACTTGTGTGGTACCAATAAGTGCCTTCTTCATGTAAATAGTATTTGTTTGATTTTATGTATTATTTATGTGAATCACTTCAGAGTAACTTCTTGTCAGCATGCATCTTCTTGTCAAGTGTAAAAAATGTCCAATGCTCGTCTAAATAAAATTTCTAGTAGTTAGATCTTTTTGGCCATTGACCTATATACTGAATTACTGACGGAGTTCTTCATACATATCCTATATGACTCATTTTTAAGCATTTCTAACATTTAGCATTTCTACCAATCATTGCCGCTGACCAACTTTCTTACTTTATTTGCAGAACAAGAAATTGACAGGTGTTATTTTCCGGATCATGGATTTGATTTGAGGAGTGTCTTTGACTCCGTTGCATAGTGCTACTGCCTCTGGTTTCTTCACTTCTCTGCTGTCTTTGCACAATAACAACTAGACGTGTCTCTCGGAAGGTACGTTTTGGCTGAAAAGGTTTCATTGGAGTTTTAATGTATTTTCTTGAAAATTTATTTGATTCGAGAATATGCCCACAATAATTAGTAAAGCCTTACTTTCCTGTTTGAGATGCAATACTAATGAGCGTACGTGTATGTGCTTAATGTACCGCTCATTGTGTTGGATCTTGAATTGTCCAAAGTTGGACAGTTTGGGAAAAAACTTTTTCTTAATTCAGTTAAAATAGTTATTCATTGATTCTAATGTTATATACTTCATGAAAGTTCGGATTGATACATTTCCTTTCATTCTCCGGGTGCATACTTTATCGTGGTGGATGTCATCGCGTTCAAGTAGTGTACGTCGGAGACCGTAGGGAAATGCTGCCGAAATTTTGTCGAGTATGAGCATGAGAGTTAAGGACTAACTGTTAACAGAATGTTGAAAAAGTTTCTTCTCGAATGGGATAGGGTCATACCCTGTCATAAGAAGTGGTTGATGAATATGTTGGACTAAGTACGAAGGTATTGGTTTAGTCATGGATCGTGTTTGGATGAATGCTAGACGGACAAGTGATGAGTATGAGAATGGAGTGGAATATTTTCTACAGTTTGCAAAAACAAATGCTCCTGATAGTGGTAACGGAAGGTTTTATTGTCCTTGTGTTAACTGTTTGAATGAGAGACGACTAGAAGCTGAGGAGATACATGATCATCTTATTTGTGAGGGGATTTGCAAGAGTTATACAACATGGATATGTCATGGTGAATCGTTAGACAGGCCGAGGGTGTTGGATAGAGAGGAAGTTGATGACGTGGAAATGGACGATGGACTAGAGGACATGATCCGTGATGTTAGGCAAGAGTCTTTTCGGCGCGCACATGTGTATGATACTTTGTGCAGTGATGCGCAAGTGGCTTTGTATCCGGGGTGCACTAATTTCACACAGTTGTCAGTGGTGTTAAGATTGTTCAATGTGAAGGCGAGAAATGGGTGGAGCGATAAAAGCTTTACTGAATTGCTTGAGTTGTTGAAAGAAATGCTTCCAGAAGGCAACACATTGCCATCTCGAAACTATGAGGCGAAGAAGATATTGTGTCCGATGGGTATGGAGTATAAGAAAATACACGCTTGCCCCAATGATTGCATATTGTACAGGAAAGAGTTTGAAGAGATGCACGAGTGCCCCAGGTGTGGGGTATCACGCTACAAAGTGAAGGATGGTGATTCTAGTTGTGATGTGGTCACCAAAGGTCCTCCTGCGAAGGTGTTATGGTATCTTCCTGTGATTCCGCGGTTCAAGTGATTGTTTGCTAATGTAAATGATGCAAAGAACATTAGATGGCATGCAGATGAGAGGAAGTGTGATGGACAGCTTCGCCATCCGGCCGATTCTTTGCAATGGAAGAGAATTGATAGTTTGTTTCCGGATTTCGGCAATGAGCCCAGAAACCTCAGGCTTGGACTTGCTATCGATGGAATGAATCCATATGGAAACTTAAGTAGTATTCATAGTTCATGGCCTGTTCTCCTTGTAATTTACAACCTGTCTCCTTGGTTGTGCATGAAGCGCAAATACATTATGTTAAGTATGATGATTTCGGGTCCTAAACAGCCAGGAAATGATATTGATGTTTATCCGAGTCCCTTGATTGAAGACTTGAGAATGTTGTGGGATGAAGGCGTTGATGTGATCGACGGGTATTGCCGTGAGACATTCAGATTGCGTGCCATGTTATTTTGCACCATCAATGACTTTCCAAAGATACGGAACCTCGTGTGGGTATAGTGTTAAGGGGCATAAAGCATGTCCAATATGTGAAGAAGGCACATGTTACCATCAACTGCAACATGGAAGGAAGACGGTTTACCTTGGGCATCGAAGATTTCTCCGACGTAATCATCCTTATCGTAGATTGAGAAAAGCTTTCAATGGACTTCCGGAGAATGAAATTGCTCCGGCGGCCTTGACTGGAGAGCAAGTTTATGAAAGGGTGAACAACACTAATGTTATCTATGGGAAGACCCAGAAGAAGGCTACCGAGAAGAAAATATGGAAGAAGAGGTCGATCTTCTTTGATCTTCCATACTGGTGCAAGCTTGATGTAAGACATTGTATTGATGTGATGCATGTAGAGAAAAATGTGTGTGACAGTTTAATCGGAACGCTTCTCAACATTCAAGGCAAGACAAAGGATGGTGTGAATGCTCGTCTGGATCTAGTTGCGATGGGTATACGAGAGCAGTTAGCTCCACTTAAAGTGGGGGATGAGAAGACTTATTTACCCCCAAAATGTCATACTTTATCAAAAAAAGAGAAAAGAAGTTTCGTGGAATGTCTACGGGGAGTCAAAGTGCCACAGGGTTACTCTTCAAATATCAGAAGACTTGTCTCAATGAAAGATCTCAAATTAGTTGGCTTAAAGTCTCATGATTGTCATGTCTTGATGCAACAACTACTACCGGTGGCCATTCGTGACATATTGCCTAAAAAAGTCAGACATGCCATTACTAGGTTATGCTTATTCTTCAATGCTATATGTAGCAAGGTCATTGACACTAAAAATTTGGATGAGTTGGAAAATGAGGCAGCCATTGTCTTGTGCCAATTGGAGATGTATTTTCCACCTTCATTTTTTGACATCATGGTTCATTTGATTGTTCATCTAGTGAGGGAGATTAGATTGTGCGGCCCCGTTTATTTAAGGTGGATGTACCCGGTTGAGCGATACATGAAGATCTTGAAAGGATATATGAAAAATCCACACCGTCCCGAAGCATCTATTGTTGAAAGGTATGTTGCAGAAGAAGCTATTGAGTTTTGTACATACTACATGTCAGAAGCGGAACCTGTAGGGCTTCCGAAGTCTCGTCACGAAGGAAGATATGATGGTAAGGGTACACGAGGTATCACTGTTAAGAGCATGGATCGGGAGGAAGTGCTTCAAGCACATTTGTATATATTGAATAACACTGATGAGGTTGAACCATACTTATGTGAGCATAAAAGCATCATCAATGAAACTTACCCTAGAATGAATGAAAAATGGTGTTTGAACAAGCATAACAAGACTTTCTTGAACTGGTTTAAAGAAAAAATTGCAAAGGATGGTATTGCTTCTGATACATTAAAATGGCTAGCACAGGGGCCTAACTTTGATGTCATATGCTGGAGTGGGTACGATATCAATAAGTTTTCCTTCTATACAAAGTCCCAGGATGACAAAAGTACTATGCAAAACAGTGGGGTTACGGTCGTCGCTGAGTCCATGCATTTCTCTAGTTCGAAAGATAAAAACCCTGTTATGGCATCAGTTTCATACTTTGGAATCATTGAAGAGATATGGGAGGTTGATTACACGAAGTTTAGAGTACCTGTTTTTAAATGTCAGTGGGTCGGTGACAAGAACAATGGTGTGCAAACCGATGAGTTAGGATTCAAATTGGTGGACCTTAATAAGGTAGGTAATAAAGAGGAACCTTTCATCATGGCATCCCAAGCAAAACAAGTGTTTTATATCCGTGATCCTTCTAACAAAAGGTGGTCAGTGGTTCTCTAGGGAAAAACATGTATAATGGTAGTGAGGGAAATCATGATTCAACTCTTGATATTTCTGATACTCCTTCTTTCTCAACACGAGTGCCTAATTTCAATGAGGAAAATGAAGTGGATGATGTACATGCTACTCGTAATGATCGCCAAGAAGGGTTATGGGAGAACTTTACTAATTGACCACAAAGTAAGTTTAGTTTGATATTACCATCAAGTTTGGCATATTATATGTTTACGTTGATATTTATAAGTTATGTTTATGTACGTTGATCGATATTTATAAGTTATGTTTGATATTTATCCTGACATACTAACAAGTTTTTTTTGTTCAAACAGGTATACATGGCTGATCGTGAGGATATCCCTCCTTCATGCAGCGGGTCGGAGACCCCGTCTACTGGTAGAAAGGGTAGACGTGCCACACGAATGAGGAATTTGACTGCCAACCGTGGTTCAAATCAAAGGATAAGAGTAGAATTTGATAATAACCTCAATCCTATTGGGCCAATGACAGATCAGTTTAACAGTTTTGTGCCGACCCTTGCTAGGAACAGGCCTAGTATACTCATTGATAGGTGGAAAGATGTACCGGCGGACGTGAAGGATCAGATATGGGAGAGTATTCTGGTATCTATACTTCTACGTCCCGTGTTTGTCTGTATCTACTTTATTTTTATCTTAATTATATCATACAATAATTCGTTGATTCTTTTGGTCTTAATGTAGTTGACCTTTGACATACCGGATACATACGTTATGAAGAAGCGTTTGCTAAAGTATGCTGGAGAGCGTTGGAGGGCTTTTAAGGCCGACCTGGGCAGATACTATGTATTCAATCCAAAAAGTAAAAAGAACCCACTTGAGGTGTATCCGTTTCTTGACAAGGCGACGTGGGATCGCTTTGTTCAGAGCCGACATGATCCCAGCTTTCAGGTTAACTTATTTGATTTGTCTCTAAATTTATGTAATTGCATTAATTTTATTTACTTATGTAATTTAATTGTCTTTTATTTATAACAGGAGAAGAGGAAAAAGGGGCAGAAAAACCAAAGCAAGAATGTCTACCCCCATGTCATGTCTCGTGGGGGATATAAAAAGCTTGTTCAGAAAATGGTTGAAGAGGAAAAGAAAGCACGTCAGGAAGCAGCATCTCAGGAGGATCCTAATGCTGAAAATCGTCCAGAGGTTGTTGATCCACCTCCACCCCCACACCATCGTAAATGGAAGAGGGCCCGACAAAGAAAAACGGGACAATATACATCTGAGGAGGCCCGCCAAGTAGCTGAGAAGATTGTAAGTATAGTTTGTTGTAATTGTCATTTTAAGATTGTTACTGAATTGTAATGTGACCTGATATTTTATGTGATAGGATGCCTTGGATGATCAGCTAACCCAAGGAACCTTTGTTCCTAGAGGACGCGATGATATCTTAGCTGCTGCCATCGGTAAACCAGACCACCCGGGCCGTGTCATTGGTGTTGGATGGGGAGTCGGTATTCGCCAATACCATGGTTCATCTTCACACCAATGCCACAGGGATGTTGAAGCAGATAGAGCACGACTAAAACAGGAGATTGCAGCTGAGCTTCGACAGGAGATGGCCAAGCAGTTTGCCCAAAGATGACAATATTGACTTCTATGTCCCCAGGAGATGACAATGCGGTGTCCAACCCTCTGTCCATGTGGGCACTAAGGGCTCATGTGATCCTCCTCATCATCCTGAAAATGATGATGATGGTGATGATGATGATGGTGATGATGATGATGATGATGATGATAATGATGATGATGACGACCCTGATAGGTGTGAGTTGTACGTTGATGATCATCATGATCGCCGCTTAGTGGCATTGGGTAGGGCACATAATAACTTAGGTAATACCATACACCATCGTTTATTACCGGATGATCAGTTGAGGGTCGTTGTTGAGATTATTCGAGATGCTGATGCTTGAGTCCCTGTGCCCACTGAGGAGGTTCAAACAGTGGGTCAGGCCCCCGGTAACTTCATCCTCTGGCCAAGAAGACTGGTCAGCTTTCTTGTTGCATCTGAGGTATTTGGTTAGTTGTGTTTTTCTATATTCATAGTTGAAATAATTTATTATTGTTTAAAGACAATGCTTTATTTTTATTCGTTATAGGATGTTGGAAATGATATTGTGCCTAAAAGGTTGGATCTAGGAAGACCAGAGATGTCTGCTCCTGCCAAGGTATTCATTTGACCATTTAGTTAATAACGAATTAAATAACTTAATTATCCATGATTACTAATATATATCTATGTTGTTTAGGGGATCGACATAGGGGCACCTGGCCATGGTGATGTTTTTAAAGTTCTGGCTATACAGGTTATCACCATGGAGAATGACGCAGCCTTAGTAAGGTTGGAACATGATGCCAGCCCTAGTGATGAACTGTATATCCCAAAGAAGGAACTTATGGAGATGGTACTCAATAAAGAAATGGCTAGTTCTGCACACATATCGTTATGGTGCACGTAAGTACATTTTATTTATAAGTTAAGTAATTAATTTTTAAATACTATGATAATTAACATGTTTTTCCAATATATTTGGTATCTGCATCGTATGTTAGTCGATCAGGGTAACATCGCCCTTTATGGGTTCATTGACCCCATGTTCATTCAGGGTGATGTTCTCCTAGCATCAGAAGACCCGGTCACTACCATATGTGATATACTTGCCCGAGACGATCATCAATTCTATCTTGCGCCTTATCTCCATAAGTAAGTACCGGTTATTTAAGTATAACTATATATGACTTAGTCACTAATTGTTCAGCAAATACAGCCAGCATTGGCAACTGTTGCTCCTGTACCCAAGAATGAACGTCGTGGTCTTCTTCTGCTCATTGGGAAATAAGCCGGCGAATCAACTGAAGACGATCATCGAAACGTAAGCATTAAAATACTTTATAATCAGTAATGCAGTTGTTTTAATTATCTGAAATCTATTAGATATACTTTAATTAATGTTTTTGTCATGATAGGTCTATTAATGCAACCCACATGTTGCGTGGTGAAAGGCGTACTCGGGCTATCAGATGGATTATTCCTAGCGTAAGATATTTATTAGTTCAAATGCATCAAATGCAGTGGGTACAATAATTGATTTCTATTTTATTTAATTCCTCATATTCTAATTGGGTTTCATTTGTACGTAGTCACGTATACAACGTGGATCATGGGAATGTGGCTACTATGTGATGCAGTGGATGTTGGAAATTATCTCCTCCAGGATCACTGAAAGATGGCACGAGGTAAATGTTAATTGACACAATTAGAAGTAATAGTATAGATTCGTTATATGTTTTATGTTAGTTTATTACTTAAAAGATATAATCTTTTGTCCAATTAAACTTGCAGATATTCAACAATCCAACTCCATTATCTGTTTCCGACATCAACAACATAAAGATGCGTTGGGCAACTTTCTTTCTTGAAGTGTACCAACCATAGTTTGTATATATGTAGTTAGTTTAAAAACCTATCATGTACTAGCTATTACTTTTGACTGATCATATGTATTTTGATATGAAATCTATAATATATCATGTAGCTTTTTGGTTTCTAATTATTTTTGTTGTCTGAATGTAATTGAACGTATATATATATATATATATATATATATATATATATATATATATATATATATATATATGTGTATTGTTTGTAATAAATTCAATATATATATTAGTTGTGTTGAGAATATTTACAGTATGTTATTCTGGTATATATTGATCTGCATTACTGAAACAGGGGGAAATGAATGATAGAAATGTAAATAACAGGAAAAAAAAAGAGACTTTACACATCGGTTTTATTAAAACCGATTTGGAAATTTCACTTTACACATCGATTTTCCTTAAAACCGATGTGGAAAGTGAAATTTCCACATCGGTTTTAAAAAAACCGATGTGAAATTTCACTTTTAACATCGGTTTTATATAAAACCAATGTGTAAAGTGAAATTTCCCAATAGGATACCAATTGACAAATTAATTTTTCCACATCGGTTAAGAGGTAACCGCTGTATAAAATATTATAAACATCGGTTTTAAAACTGATGTGTAAAGTGGCAATAAACCACATCGGTCGTTTCAACATCAGTTTTAAAACCGATGTGTAAAGCCAAAAATAACCGATGTGGAATCCCTTTTCTGCACTAGTGATGTTTGCATATCTGCACTTGTGATTTGAGCAAATCAGTTCAAACATATAAAGACAAGGAGCATGTTATATGTTTCTTGAAAGGCCTGAATGAGACATTTCAACCTGTTCGAAGCCAAATCCTCATCATGAATCCCCTACCTTCTATTAGTGCGACATACTCTATGGTTGTTCAACAAGAACGCACCCCTTCCATTCTTCCTGATGCTTCAGCCCTCTCAAGTACCAATTTTTCACACACCAGGAACCAACCATCTCAGGGAAGGGGGAGAGGCCGCACCAACTCTAAAAATTTGATGTTATGTACTCACTGTAACCGTACCAATCATACAATTGATACTTGTTATTTCAAACACGGATTCCCTCCTGGGTATAGGACTCGAAATCTCAACCCCTCTCCTCAATTGGCAGCTCCTACATCTACTGACATTCCTAGAATTGAATACCCTGTGAAAGCTGCTCCTGTTGAATCATCTTTCTCCATCTCCAAAGAAGATTACCAATACTTGATCAACTTGATTCATTCTTCTAAACAAAGTTCAACTTCAAACATAAACACAGTGAGTAAACCATCTTCTTCAGACACCAACCACCATGTGGTTTCGGGTGCCATCAAGACAGGTAATTGCATTTCCCCTTACTTCACTTGGATCCTTGATTCAGGTGCAAGTGATCATATTTGTCCTTATATTAAATGTTTTTCTTTTTGTAAATCTATCTCTCCTGTTAAGCTACCCAATGGCACCATTCTTTATGCAAAATCATCAGGAACTATCTCTTTTACCAAAGACTTTTATCTTACTAATGTCCTTTATATTCCTGAATTCCATTTTAATTTAATATCTATTCATCGGCTAACTACTTCTTTACAATGTCACATATTACTAACTTCTGCATCTTGCATTATTCAGGCTCGGTCTACCCTGAAGATGATTGGGCAAGCTGAGGTCTCCAACAATCTCTACATCTACAATGGCATTCCATCTTCTTTCTCCAATAAACATAACTCTCTTAGTTTAGCCACTGCTGCTACCAACATTCCCTCCACTTCTTTTGATTTGTGGCACTTTAGATTAGGACACCCTTCTGTTTCTGTTTTACAGCAATTATGTACCAACTTCCCTTACATTTCCTTTAATAAAAGATTGATTTGTGAATCTTGTCACTATGCTAAGCAAGCTAGATTACCCTTCCCTGTTAGTAATTTTGCTACATTGCATCCTTTTGCCCTCATACATATGGATATTTGGGGTCCTATTGGCATTGCATCCATTCAAGATCACTCTTACTTCTTAACCATTGTTGATGATTACACTAGATATACATGGATTTATTTACTTAAAACTAAGTCAGATACTAGGACTTGCATTAGTCATTTTTTCAATCTTATTTCCACTGAATTTTCTGCAAAAATACAGATTCTTAGGACTGACAATGGCAAAGAATTCCATATGCCATCCTATTACTCTTCCCTCAGGATTATCCACCAAACATCTTGTGTGGAAACCCCTCGACAAAACTCTATTGTAGAGAGGAAACATAGACACCTCCTCAATGTAACTAGGGCATTGCTTTTCCAATCAAACTTACCCAAAACCATTTGGAGCTATGCCCTTTGTCATTCTGTCCATCTCATTAACCGAATGCCAAGCCCTGTTTTAGACAATGAAACACCATATGCTAAGTTGTATAACACTTCTCCTAACCTCATGGATCTTAAAGTTTTTGGGTGTCTTGCCTTTGCTTCAACATTAACTCAACAAAGACATAAACTTGACTCAAGGGCTAGGAAATGTATATTTTTAGGTTTTAAACCAGGCACTAAGGGCTATCTGTTTTTTGATTTACATACACATGATATATTTGTATCTAAAAATGCCATTTTTTATGAAACTTATTTTCCATACAACTATGCATCAGATTCTTGTCCATACGATAGTCCACATAGTCCTGTTTCACACACTTCTGATATTGCAGCACCTTCACCACCTATGCACACACCTCATGCTGCTGCACCTTCCCCACCTCTGCACACACCTAGTTCTGATGTTGCAGCAAATTTCCCAAACTTGTCACCTGCTGCCCCTGAGGATCCCTTAGATAACAATGCCTCTATTCTTAGAACATCTGAGAGGCATAGACATCCACCATCATATCTAAAAGATTTTCATTGCAACAATTCTTCTTACCATGCGAACACCACTGTCAGGTATCCTCTTTCCTCTGTCATTTCCTACTCTAAACTCTCTCCTCATCATTTACATTACACTCTTGCTATCTCTTCACATGATGAACCTAAAACTTACCTTCAAGCTCTTAAAAATGATCACTGGATTCAGGCCATGAGTTCTGAAATTGATGCCCTGCTTGCCAATAAAACTTGGACATACACTGACCTTCCTCAAGGAAAATCCCTCATTGGTTCAAAATGGGTTTATAAGATTAAATACAAAGCCGACGGTACCATTGAAAGATATAAAGCTCGCTTAGTAGCTAATGGTTTTAATCAAATTGAGGGCCTAGATTTCTTTGATACTTATTCCCCCGTTGCTAAAGTAACTACAATTAGACTTTTATTAGCTATTGCATCTACTAACAATTGGTTCCTTCATCAATTAGATGTGCATAATGCCTTTTTGCATGGAAACCTAGAGGAGGAAGTCTATATGCAGCCTCCTCCAGGCCTCTCTACACCAAAACCTAACCAAGTTTGCAAACTTTTAAAGTCCATTTATGGTTTAAAACAATCTAGCCGCCAATGGTTTGCTAGATTGTCTTCCTTTTTGAAAAAAAGGGCTTCTCTCAATCTCTTTCGGATCATTCTCTATTCATTAAAGCATCACATTCATCATTTATTGCTTTATTGGTGTATGTCGATGACTTAATCCTTGCAGGCAATAACATTCATGAAATAGAATCTGTCAAAACTGATTTACACTCTACATTCAGAATTAAAGATCTGGGACATTTGAAGTACTTTCTAGGATTGGAGATTGCCCGTTCCAAAGATGGCCTACATATATGCCAAAGGAAATATGCACGCGATATCTTAAGTGATTGTGGCTTATTGGCTTCCAAACCTGCATCCACCCCAATTGCCAAAGCTACCAGATTAACAACTCAGCAAGGCACTCCGTTAACAGACCCCGGCTCCTATCGAAGACTGGTGGGCAAGCTTCTCTATTTGACAACTACAAGACCAGACATTGGCTTCTCTCGCTCAGCACTCGGTCGGTTCATGAGTCATCCTACCAACCTTCATCAGGAAGCTGCTCTACGGGTCCTTAGGTACATCAAAGGTTCACTCGCTAATGGACTCTTCTACCCAACACATTCTGCTCTTCAACTCAAGGGTTTCAGTGACTCGGACTGGGCTACTTGCCCTGAAACCCGCAGATCAATCATAGGTTACTGCATTTTTCTTGGATCTTCCCTCATCTCTTGGAAGTCCAAAAAGCAACCTACGGTGTCCAAATCATCTTCTGAAGCTGAATACCGAGCTCTTGCTTCAACTGTCTGTGAGTTGCAGTGGCTGAGTTATTTACTCCAGGACCTTCGGATTCCATTTATGCAACCTGCTCTCGCCGCTTCTATTGTGACAAATGATCATGAGGCATATAGCATCTAACTCTTCATTCCATGAGCGTACCAAACATATTGAGTTGGATTGCCATGTGGTCCATGAGAAGTTGCAAGCACACTTGTTCCATCTTCTCCCCATTTCAAGCTCATATCAGCTGGCGGATTTGCTGACTAAGCCGCTTGATCCTCTTCCTTTCAACAACCTTATGAGCAAGCTGGGATTGAAAGCAATCCACTCTCCAGCTTGAGGGGGGCTATTGGATTTAGTATAGTCAGTTTGTTATTTCCGTTTTATCCAATATTAGTTAGATATTAGTTAGTTTCTTGATTAGTTAGTTTGCCTCTTGATGAGTGTATCTTGGAGTTCCTTATCTCCTTTGTATCCAAGGTGTTATAAAAACACCTCTCACTCTTCTCTATAATTCATTCAACATATCAATACAAAAGTATTTTCAATTCTGATTCATCTAATAACCTCTTTCAGCCCCAGTTGAAGAAATGAACTCACGGTCCCTTTCCTCCATTTCTACCAATTTCTGAATAATTTCTTCTTCAGGGCCCTCGTGATTGACCCCAATAGATTTTCCCAATTCCCACGTTTTCCTAGCCACTTCATTGGAGGAGTCATCCCGTAAAATTCGGTTGCAATTGTTGTTATTACCAGAGGTTGACAAACCTGAATAAATCTCTTTATGTTTTGAACTGGCAACCAGTGCCTCACCCCTAAATCTTATCTTTTTCCCTTTGACCAGCTTAATCAGGAACCCGTTTTAGGATACCGAGCATTCATCATCAATAAACATGATGGGCAAACCATAATGAGATATGTTAAAATATGGGATCTAGATTTGGTGCAGTTGCACCTCTCTATCTCTCTCCACTTACATTTTTGTTTTGTTTTTTTAAAATAAAATAAATCAAAGGTCATGATGTAATATGTAGAAAATCCAATGGCTCATATTGGGGTAACTGTGGTGACTGTGGGAAACTGCAACTGCAGCTAATCCGGGTCCTAAAATATGTGACACTCCAGAAGCATTTTCTTGTCAGTTGTTACGTGAGAGTCTGTAAGAAATTTTACTTGTGATACCATTATTACGCTTTAGTTTAGAAATGGATTTCATGTAGTCACTTTTTGACTGTATTAAAATATTATAATTGATTAAAATTTATGTATTACAAATATATTGATATAAAAATAGGTGTATGAATGTGTTGGGATCTAGATCCAGTACTACGACCAGTGACAAACTAATTCAATTTCATCCCAACTATTTGAGAGTTGAGATTAGGTATTTGACCATTTTGCCACATTTTTTTCACTTTATTGCAATCTCCTTTGTGTGTTCATTGGTGTCAGTTGTCACACACACATATCTGTTCATTGGTTTTTATTCCAATATGAAAAACAAGTACTCTTAATCTCTTATCAATTTAAACTTCCCTTTTTAAGTGATTGCAAGTTTGGCGTACACGCTGGCTATTTTTTTTTTTTGGGTTCATAAGAGGCATACGTAGGTCTTATAGGGAATGGGGGAAATTGGAGATACCGCAAGATCGAACTCACAACCTCACTAACACCAAATGTTCCAGAACTCTATCACTTGGCGTACACGCCGACTGCTTTATAATTTTGGAAGTGCATACTTATCCAAATTTAATTCATACGTATTGGCATGAAAGACCATATAGGAAGAGCTTATTTAAGCTCCTTTTAACTTATCTTATGACATAAGTGCTTATACAGTGTGTTTGACAGAGATTATCAAAAAAACTCATGTCATCCCATAAGGAGTTTTAGGCTTATTTTCATAAGTCACTGGGAGAAGTTTATGGAATTTTAATATGAGAGCTTACGCCCCTACACCCCTCCGTGTTTTCCATCCTTCGAATCCTCTCCCGCACCTTTTTTCATTTTCATTTTTTTCCCTTCGTTATCTTTTCATCACCTCTTCGTATAGTCCCCGGCCTAGACCCTTACACACCCTTCTTCTCAAAGCAGAAGCGCCACTGTGGTTGAAGAAAATGTGGCAGTCCGTTTGCCGCCTGCCGTGCCGCCACGAACACCCTTCTTCTTTGCCTTTCGCCATCGTCCTTCCTCCTCCCGTCGTGTTTTGTGTCTCCGCTCGAAGTCGTTTGCCCGCCGCCTTCCACCGTCGTCCTTCCTCCTCCCACAGTCCGCTCAACCTCCAACCCACCTCTCAGGTTGGATCGATGTTCTTTCCTTTCCCCTTCTCCCTTTCCCTTCAACCCAGCCTTCTCCACTATGAGGCTATGTTTTAGAGTTTTGTAGATGATAGATTTGAATGGTTAGTAATGGAGTGATTTAGAGTGGAGTAGAGTGGAGTGGTAAAAGGATATCACTCCATTGGTTGGGAGTTTTATGAACAAATGGAGGGACATCTCACTCCATTGTTTAGAAGTCACAATGGTAAGTAATGGAGTGAAGTGAATCACAAATTTTATTTCCAATACTACCATTTTTATGTTTCATTGTTCATAATAATGTTTTGTTTAGAAGGGCTAAAATCGTAAATTTGTATTTAATAATTAAAAAGAGGGAAGTGTTCCATCCCAAACTCCCAAATTAGAGGGTATAAAAAATAGAGGTTTTGGATGGTTTGGAGTGATTTGACTTCCCATCCCCAACCATTCCACTCTATTGTTTAAAAAACTCTCAAACAATGGGTGAATGGATCTTTATCATTCCACTCCATTACTAACCATCCCACTCCATCCTCCCAAACATACCTTGAACAACCTCTCAAATTGGTGTATGAGTCCAATGAATTGCTGTCAAAATGAAAAGCACAATTAGAAGGCTAAGCACAATAAGGGTTGTGCAGGATTTGGTGAACAGGATGGCCAATTTCAGATGCCGCAGTTATAATTTTCTAGTTGAAGGTTCTCAAACACTTTTCGCAGTAGCTATTGTGTCATGTGGGGTGGGTTGTTCTTTGTTAAGTTGTGCAGGGTGTTCTCAAGTAAGGAATATGGGTTTTTCTGGTTGTGGTTCAAGTTATTTTTTGATATAACTTGAATTTGGATGTAAAAATATGTGGGTGTCTGTTGCTTATTGAATTAAATCACTTATAACATAAGCTCTTATACGACAATGTTTTATGTGATAAGCGCTTAATTAAGTTATTTACCCAAACGCGGCCTATATGTATCATACTTTTGGTCATATAACCTACCGACATTATATTTTATTTATAAGTACAAATCAAGGTATACCATTTGATCTGCATATATATAGCTTTATAAGATCAGCTTTTAGGACATGTGGTTACTTTTCGTACTTAGTAGGGTCGCTGATTTACATAGTTGCCTGGTGGGTCATAGTTGCAGCTGACAATTGTGCCTCCATTGTTGCACCTTGTTGGTGGTATTCTAGAGGCGGTGGTGGTGTCTAAGACACTCAAGAGACTATGTTTTATGGTGGGCTATAACTATAGTAAAATTAGATAGAAATTGTGGAAAGAGGGAGAGTATTTGGGGCTGGATAATTCTCTCTCTTTTTATTTGAAATGATCTTTCTTGGTTGTACATCCACAACTAGATATGGCTCACATATTTATAGTGAGCAATGGAACTCCCTAGAATAATAATTAACTCACTAGTGCACGAACCCACATTAATCTAGGTACGTGAACACACTTAATTAGATTCACTTAACTAGATGCATACAATTCACTAGGTACATGAACATCATTACCAAGACTTCATTCATTATTAGATACATGAATGCATTTATTTAGCACATTACTCAATATTCTCCCCCTTAATGTGTTGTTCTTGAACTCCAAGAGCTTCGTTTAATTTATGGAACTTGTCTCTAGTCAAGGCCTTTGTGAAAATATCTGCAGGTTGATCATCGGACTTGCAAAACTTTAATTGCACTTCTTCTTCTTCAATTACTTCTCGAATAAAATGATGTTTGATGGCTATATGCTTTGTTCTTCCATGAAAGACTGGATTCTTTGTGGTCGCGCTGTCGCCACGCGCCAAAAAGAACGAGCGTTTACAAAAATTGTGTAGATAGGGAAGCGACAACTCGAGTATCGTCTCTCAAGGACTCTTAGGTGTTGTTGTTATTAACAGAAAATCAATTTTGGGGGGGTTGTTTGGATTGAAATAAAATAAAGAAAACATAAACAAAAACAGAGCAATAAAACAAGGCAGTTAAAAGAGATTAACAAAATAGGAAAGTAATTGAAATAGGGGTTTTTCAGATTCGAAAGAGATTTCCAGGTATTGGGTTACTAACAAGACTGATTATGTTACAAAATCGACTACTTCCCTTGTTAATAACCAAAATTTGCTTTGAAGGCGAATTTATCCTAAATAAGTTAATGCTCCCTCTCGGGTTACAAGAACCGTGCCCAATTAAACCAACCCCTACTCTCGTGGTAATTAAATTTAAATCGAACCCTTTAAGTTTTGTGACAATTTGTGAACCCTCGAAGGACCGCTTCTAACTCTTGTGATTTAAGTCCTAAGTTTGATTCCTATAGATCCGATACCTAAGTTCACCGCTAAGTTCGTCCTTAGTGTATCTGCGATAAGCAAATAAGTGGCCATCGAATTTACGAGTAATTAAAACAATAGGAATCAAATTGAAAGCAAAATTGAAATTAACAAGAAATCAAACGTCAATTCATCACCATAAACAAATCTTGGGCATAGCCCTAATTCCTAGAAATAAGACTACTACTCAAGCATTGCCATGATCATAGCAAGCTTGATTAACAATAGCATAAAAAGAAAACCCTAGAGGAGAGAAGAGATTGAGAAGAAGAAGAAGAATCCTAATTTTTGCCTAATGGTAGCAGTCAAAAAGTACCCAGTTTCGAGCCCTAGAGGCCTATTTATAATGCGGGGTAACTTGAATCCCAATCAAATACAAAAATTAGATCAAATCTGTATTTAAAAATCCAGATATTGCGCGTCACGGCCGTGATACCTATCGCGGTAGGCCGTGATAGGTTCTGCCTTGGAGATTGCTTCTATGGTTGGTCTGTCACGACCGTGACCACCATCACGACCTAGCCGTGATCATTTTTGCCTGTGAGGGTCTGGTTCAGTTGGCATGTCACGGCCGTGATGGACATCACGGCCTGGCCGTGACCAGCTCTGACTTTTCCATTCTTTCTTTTCAACTCTACTCGATCATGACTGTGATGACCATCACGGCTAGACCGTGATAAGTTCTTTTTGTCTCATTTTCTTGATTTTCAAGCTCCATCTTCATACAAGCTCCAACGTAACTGATCCTGAGCGTTTTAATCTTCAATTCCTGCACACAAGCACCACAAAAACACCTTACCAGTTCCAAGGTGAAAACTAACAAATAATCAAATAAAATACGCTTAACTATATGAAAATGCATGTAAAATGTCAAGGAAATATGAGGTGAAATCACACTCATCAAACTACCCCAAGCTTAAGATTTTGCTTGTCCTCAAGCGATAACTAAGGCCAGAAAAGATAATCAATCAGAGCATGGACAGTGAATCTAGAACCCGAGTAATAAATCCAAGTAATAAGCATATTCAATAAGAAACCAAGAGACAAACAATTTTAAGTCCAATTAGAAGCTTAGGTTCCCTAAATTCACATCTTTCACTAATTCGGGTGCTCTTCTCACCTCACTCATATGTGTGAGGGTATATGACAATTCGCTCAATTTCCTCAAGGAAGGTACCCTACCATAAGCTTGACTATTAACCAAATCTCTACTTTATTAATGAAAACATATAAGAATCAAGAGGTCTTTTATTTTGGTTGTAATGGGGCCATGGGATTAATTGTTAGGTGGGGAAATCAAAAAAAGGAAAATTCAAGAAGGCTAAACAAAATATCAAACAATGCAAAGCATGACAACCTTCTAAAATACCTTTTTGAGCTTTATTCACTTTTCCACCTTTCTTTCTTTCTTCCTTTTTTACTTTTTATTTCTCACTTTCTTTTTCTCATCCCCTTCTCCATTTATTTTATTTTATTTATTTATTTAATTGGAGAAGGGGAGATTTTCATCTTAAGAGATTTTTTTTCACAATATAATTTTCCAACTTCCTTATTGCCCTTTTGCAATACTTTAAAAGGTGTCATACCAAGCATCGTTCATTAAAATAAATCAAGGTACCAAGAAAAGTATTTTATTCTTTTAGGCTCAAAATTGGGTAATTAAGGGGTAGCATTTAATCAGTCAAAGTTCAGAAGGCCAAAAAAATACCTAGTGCCTCAACCATTTTCAAATATGCTTTCAAATTTTTTTTAAGTTTCAAAACGGTTTCAAGTCAAGTTCTAGAGAACACAATCCAAGAGGAATAAAACACTCGATCACAAGGAATGGGGTAGATTTAGTGAGTACCCCTTTTAGGCTCAAAATCTCACATTTAGTAGTTTTAAAATCAATCAGAAACCCAGATCTAAGGAACCACATGCTAATTATTAACTATCAAAAGATCATCTCAAGCATTTTTATTTTTAGCCTATCACAAGAATACAAAAAAATTTGGGTTCAAAAATTCACTGTCTCAATTCGTTTGGCACAAAGTTTTTCACAATTGGAGGCATACTCTAAGCAAGGGGCAATCTAATGATGTGATATATGCAAAACTAAACCTAAATGAATGCAACATGCAAGAATGCAAAAATAATACCCCTACCCCAAGCTTAAAAACTTACATTGTCCCCAATGTAAATAATTAAGTCGTAGGGAGGATAAAAATAAAAACAACTCACTGAGGTGGTGGGTGCTAGATCAGATGCCAGTCATGGAGCTGCTGGATCATGGCTCTCTGCTCACGCTGCTCCTCCATGATGCGCTCCTGGTTCGCTAGGATAGTGTCTAAGGTGGACGAGAACCGCGCATAGGGATCATCGGACGATGTATCTGCAGAGGAAGAAGATGGGTGCCCAGACGGCCTATCCTGCGGTGGCGGGCATAACGACCTTTGTATCCTAATAGGCTGAGGCTCCTCTCCTACCGGCACTTTCCAATTTATCGGATTTGTTACATCCAAAAGTGCGGGGTTAGGGAGAGGAATTGGGTGCTCGCGCCTTGGGTGTTTCAGGGAGTACGTATCATCCTCTTGGGTGATCATCCCCATGGCCTCACAAGCCTGCAAGGTGATACATGTCCATCTTGGGGCGGCCTCAAAACCATCCAAATCAAAGTTAAAGTGATGGCATATGGTGGTGATTAAGCCACCAATGACAATAGTGCCACTCGAAATCTTGGCGACCTTTAAGAGGTGCCTAGCCAAAAATGAACCTGTGTCCACATTACTCTCAGGGTGTAGCATGGCCCAAAGTATAAAGACCTTATCCTGGCGGACGGATCCGTCACTCTCTCCACGGCCAAACAGGGTGTTGGCTATGACCTTATGCATATATCTTATACTTGGGTTAACAAGGGCTGTGGACTTGGGTGTCCAAGGGTCAAAACTCCTGCCTTCATAGTCAATTATTGACCAGAAACTATGTGCACTAAACCCTAAAGGGTATCTCCTGTCACCCCTACAGGTAGACCAAAAATTTCATTAAATTCAGCTAGGGTTAGCACAAAATCCTGGTTGAAGAGCCGGAATGTAATCCGTCCCTCTAGGCAATGCGGCCCTTGGAGAATTTCCGCATTTAGAGAGCATAAGAACTCCAGAGTAATGCCAGCAAATGCAGGGTATCTGGTGCGAGCAAACTCGCTCCACCCTATTTTTTATAACATCTAGTTGTCGTCAACAGTCAAGCCTAGGGTGTCTATACATGCATCATCAAGATATTTTGTCTGGATAATCTTCCTATTTTTCAAAATATTAAATCTATCTTGTTGAGCATTATCTTTGAAAACAATCCAATACCCATGTTCATCAGTCTCAGAGTTAGAAGAGTCAGAGTCAAAGTAGTTACCCGGGTTCCTGCTTCCTCTGGTACGGGGGCGTGAGGCTTCGATTGCCCTTTGACGCTTGCTTGCCATGATTTTATTCAATGAATCTCAAAGCACCAAAATTCACAATCCCCTCTTTCACTGTTTCTGAAATTCGGATTTTTAGGGGCTAGGGTTTCAGAATTGGGAATTTTTGAGTTTGCCCAAAATTGAAGGATTTGCCTTGTGGGACTTGTTGGGTTAGATCTAGGGAGCAAGGGAGTAGAGTTGGTTGGGCATGAGTGTCATGGGGAGGTGAGTTTTCAAGCTTTCTGGGTGAATAGGTATAGTGGAGGTTGTGAGAGGAAGAAGAAGATGAGTGGATGAAAAGGAAGATGGTGGGTTTGGGTTAAGGGGGATTGCGTTGATGAGTGTGAGATGAGGGAAAGGAGAATTTGGAATGAAGGGTGAGAGCTAGGTGGCTATGGAGATAGAGAGAAAGTATAGAGGATGAAGAGGGTTAGGTTATGTTTGAGCAGAGGGGATGGGGTTTGCGTTTTAAAAATCTGAGTTAAAAGCGTGTCACGGCCGTGACCCACATCACGGGCAGGCCGTGATGTAACACCCGGGTACCGACGAGGGCGGGGAGTGGTCGCCGGTGCAAGAAGGCACGGACAAGGAGCGACTCCTGGAAGGCTTCTAGGAGGAGGGAGACATGAATGAACCGATTACAGACCCGAATGAGAGGGATCCTGAGACTGTATAGGTATGGGACTATACAGTCGAGGATGACTTATATGAATTGATTGGTACTACCTATACCAACAAGAAGCATATTCTTTTCGGGAGCCCATCACTTAAGAACTCCACAGTTAAGCGTGCTTGACTTGGAGCAATTATGGGATGGGTGACCTCCTGGGAAGTTTTCCTAGGAAGTGTGTGAGTGAGGACAAAGCACGCTGAAAAGACCCGTGTTGTTTTGTGGGGACAGTCGTCAATCCATAAAGCAGTCAGGGATGTTACAAATGGTATCAGAGCGGCACCTCTCCCAGTACGGTGTGGTTCGGGGATGAACCAAGCGGAAACTAGTGGGCATGTAACACCCGGGTGCCGACGAGGACGGGGAGTGGTCGCCGGTGCAAGAAGGCACGAACAAGGAGCGACTCCTGGCACGCTTCTAGGAGGAGGGAGACATGAATGAACCGATTACACACCCGAATGAGAAGGATCCTGAGACTGTGTAGGTATGGGACTATACAGTTGAGGATGACTTATATGAATTGATTGTTACTACCTATACCAACAAGAAGCATCTTCTTTTCGGGATCCCATCACTTAAGAACTCCACAGTTAAGCGTGCTTGACTTGGAACAATTCTGGGATGGGTGACCTCCTGGGAAGTTTTCCTAGAAAGTGTGTGAGTGAGGACAAAGCACGCTGAAAAGGCCCGTGTTGGTTTGTGGGGGCAGTCGTCAATCCATAAAGCAGCCAGGGTTGTTACATGTGACGCGTTCTATGTCAGGCAAATCCCTTTTCACGGGCGTGATGTGTATCACGGCTGGCCCGTGATAGAATCTGTTCTGTTTCAGCTGGCCTGTCACGACCATGATCACTATCACGACCTGGCCGTGATCCTTCCCGACTTTCTGGTCTTCACATCACGGCAGTGATTTACATCACGACTAGGCCGTGATGGATTCTGATCTTCCAGGGTTCTTCTAGTCACACCCGTGACGGCTATCACGGCTGGGCCGTGATACTGTCTAACTTTCAGCTGTTGATTCATCACGGTCGTGACCCATGTCACGGCCTAGGCGTGATTTATTCTGACTTCATTTTCTATGCCCTTTTTCACTCTTCATGCCTTCCTGACCTGAAAACACTTGGCAAACCCATTAATTTATGATCTTTCTTCTCTAAATCTTCTCAATTATTCAAAAAAAAAATTCAAAAACAAACTAAGAAGGGAAAGAAAGCTTGGGTTGCCTCCCAAGAAGCGCTTATTTACGGTCCTAAGCTTGACCATAGTCCTTTTAATGCTTTGATGTTGGATCGAGGAGGGAAATCGCGACCTCCTGTTCAAGTGGATGTTCTCCAAGGTAGTGTTTCAGTCTCTGTCGATTGATCTTGAATGTTCCACGTTCCTGGTTTCAAACCTCGATGGCACCATACGGGAATACTTTCATTACTTTAAATGGTCGGACCATCTAGACTTGAGCTTTCCTGAGAATAACCGCAATCTCGAGTTGTAGAGTAACACCAGTTCTCCTTCATGGGATTCTTTACGAAGGATATGCTTATCATGCCACTTCTTTGTTCTCTCCTTGTAAGATCGTGCAGACTCATAAGCATCCAATCTTAGCTCATCAAGTTCATGAAGTTGAAGGATTCTCCTTTCCCCAGCGGCTTTTATATCAAAGTTTAGCATCTTAATAGCCCACAAAGCCTTATGCTCAAGCTCGACTGGTAAGTGACATAGCTTATCGTAAATAAGTCTAAAGGGTGTCACCCCGATAGGAGTCTTGTAAGCCGTACGGTAAGCCCAAAGAGCATCATCAAGCTTTAAGGACCAATCCTTTCTCGAACTTGAAACAGTCTTCTCTAGAATGCTCTTTATCTCTCGATTGGAAACTACGACTTGCCCACTAGTCTGAGGGTGGTAAGGTGTAGCAACCCTATGGGTGACTCCATATTTGAGTAGGAGTTTTTCAAATTGTTTTTTAATGAAGTGCGATCCCCCATCACTAATGACTGCCCTTGGAATTACAAACCTTGGAAAAATCACCTTTTTGAATAGTTTGATTACGGTTTTTGCATCACTTGTTGGGGAAGGAATGGCTTCCACCCATTTAGAGACGTAATCAATGGCTACAAGAATGAACTTATTGTTGCAAGAGAAAGGAAAGGGTCCCATGTAGTTAACTCCCCAAACACCAAATATCTCTACTTATAGCATAGTGTTGAGTGGCATTTCATACTTCTTAGAGATGTTCCCCGTTCTTTGACATGGATCACAAGCAAGCACAAACATTCGGCATCTCTGAAAATATTAGGCCAATAGAAACCAGCTTGAAGCACCTTTGCTGCCGTCTTTGAGGCACTAGCATGTCCTCCGTAAGATGAGGAATGACAACAACTTAAGATACTTGGAGCCTCGACTTCTGGAATACACCTTCTGTAAATGCTATTCGTACACTTGCAGAAAATGTAAGGCTCATCCTACATGTAGTTCTTGAGATTGGAAAAGAACTTCTTCTTTTGTTGATAATTGAACTCCGGTGGTAGAATCCCACATACAAAATAATTCACAAAATCCGCATACCATGGAGCATTCTCTCCCAAGATGGCGAACAGTTGCTCGTCGGGGAAAGAATCATCTATCGGCAAGTTGTCCTTCTCTTGTTCCAATGGTTCAAGTCTGGATAAGTGGTCTGCAACCAAGTTCTCCGTCCCTTTCTGGTCCCGAATCTCCAAGTCAAATTCTTGAAGAAGGAGAATCCATCGGATGAGTCTTGGCTTTGCTTCCTTCTTAGTCATGAGGTACTTTAGTGCGGAGTGGTCCGTGTACACTATGACTTTAGACCCCACAAGGTATGATATGAATTTATCAAATGCAAAGACAACTGCAAGCAACTCCTTCTCAGTTGTGGCATAATTGGCTTGAGCTCCATCTAGAGTTTTGCTTGCATAGTATATTGCATGAACATTCTTGTCTATCCTTTGTCCTAACACCGCTCCCACGGTGTAGTCACTAGCGTCACACATTACTTCAAATGGCTTATTCCAATCTGGTGTTTGCAAAATTGGAGCGGTGGTCAAAGCTTCCTTCAACCTATAAAACGCACTCAAACATTCCTCATTAAAATCAAATGGAACATCTTTCATTAATAGGTTAGATAAGGGTTTAGAAATTTTTTAAAAATCTTTGATGAAATGCCGGTAAAACACAGCGTGTCCCAAGAAACTTCTAACTCCTTTCACATTTACCGGTGGGGGCAAATTTTCAATAACATCTATTTTGACCCTATCCACCTCAATACCTCTACCAGAAATCAAGTGCCCAAGCACTATACCTTCTTTTATCATAAAATGACATTTTTCCCAATTCAATACCAAATTGGTTTCTTCACATCGCTGCAAAATCTTAGACAAATTTGTTAAATAGTCATCAAAGAATAACCTTTATGTTAGGTTTATGACATATTTTAAAATAGGTACGTAAGTATGGGATGAATTTCGAGGGCGAAATTCTCTAAGGAGGGGAGAAATGTAACATCCTAAAAATTCAAAATAGTCTTTTTAATAAAAAGAATAAGCTAGTATGAGTTTTAGTGTGAAAGATTTGTTAATATAAGAATTTATTTAAATTATTTAACAATTAAAAAGTATAAAACTAGATAAATAAATAAAACAAAATGAGAAAAACCATGTGTTATATGATTAGGATTATGTGCAAATGACAATTAATAGAATTCTTAAAAAGATAAAATAATAAAAATAAGTATACTAATTTAAAAGATAGTCACGTCAGGGTTTCTTTCCATGCGCCGCACAGTGAAAGTTGCGAGGGAGAACATTCCGGGAGGCGATTCTTTCTATCGCAGTGCAACCATACCAGCACATGGATGCAAGAACACCAGTAAAGGAAAGAAATTTTTTTAGGAAAGCACTAATTTTTATCATAGATAATTTTTAGAGTATTTTGGAGGTCCCCGAGAGGTGAGTAACAATACTTTTTATGAACCATTTCCATGATATATATGACTGTTTGTTATTGGTGGAAGATTATATGTTTAAAATTGAGGGAAATAGTTTGTTACATGAATGAGACATGACATATTTGAGTTATAACATATTGTATGATGTTTGTCGCAATACCACCTATGATAGGGGTATCGAAAAGTAATACCACCGTAATGGGGTATCGAAAGTAACATCCTCATGTAATTGGGATGTCGAAAAAGAGCAATACCGCCTAAAGGGGTATCGAAAGTAACACCGCCACATGTTGGGATGTCGAAAATGGAGAAATACCGCCATGTACACATGGGAGGTATCGAAATAGAAATGTCCCCGACAGGAGGGTGACATCGAAACATTCCTCATGAGTAGGGGTGGGTAATGGGACGCCATTGTCATGTGATGTGTGAGATTTATGGCATGCCGGCAAGAGACCAGTTTAGTTATGAGGCCTTCGAGCCTCTTGGATTAATTTAGAATTTACTTGGTATGTGGAATGTGATGCATTGAGACGAGTTGATCTTATGCTATATGCATTTGACTTGATGTCATTTTTGTTGTTATTAAAAGTATTTTTTTATATATTATTTTGGAAATTAGCGGATATCATGGACAGTTTTTCCGGTTACCGCATCGGCTGAGACTAACACTATTTTCGAAACATTTTATAAATGTATTGTTGTGCACTGGGATTTTATATCTCATTATAAGTGTTGTTTTCAGAGCCCGAGGACATTGCTGTTGAGGATCCAGAGATCTGAAGAGTTATCTTTGATTAGCTAGTTGGTTAGTAATGTAGTATGGAATAGAGTATTATGAGGACGACATTCTTTGGTTTACATACTATTTTTCTTAGATTGTAATTAGACGCCCGGTTTTGAGGCTTTTAGTTTTTATTCAAATATTTGGATTTAATAATATTTTTCAATACTTTGTAAATACTACTATTTTATTTAATACGAGGTATTTTCATACTTAGTTATTTGAGAAAAATTTTACGACTCGTGTTTTTTTTAATTAAATGTTTTGAAGGATTTTTATTGAAATTAATTTCGGTTACTAATGTAACGAAGGGCGTTACATTTATGGTATCAGAGCAGTTCGATTCTAAATCGGATTGTGGCTTGGGACTTTTATAAAACAAAACTTGGGCGCATAGGATGCTTGTTAGAGTTATAAATGCTGCATGCTATTCTTTGGGATATTGGACCTGATCAACCCAGTATTTCATTGGTAGTGAGCAGATTTATGGCGATTAATAGGCGAGGGACGAACGTTGCACTTGCACTAGCTTTGGATTGTATAGCCAGAGTTATGCAAGCGCGGGCGGGGACTCTCCGTCAACTGAATGGGAATGGAGGCCAATCACTAATGGAGTGGTGGCAACCTAGGACCCTTAGCACGTGTGACTTTCCGAATTCAAGAAGGACAACCCGCCATCATTCCGAGGCAGCTTAGATCCGAAGGAGTCTGAATTTATTCAACTCGTACAGGAGAAAAGTTACTCTATTGTTTGGTTCAGGAGCAACACATTCTTTTATATATCCTTCATGTATGAAATTTGGAGTTACCTATCTTTCTTTTGTCCTTTGATCCACATGTTTCTACTTCTATGGGGGATAATCTTATTTCTTTCAGTTCTTGTTTAAATTGTTTTCTTGCATTGGGACGTGCCTTATGCCTTCGATCTTATTTGTTATCTATGTCTGGGTTAGATGCTATTCTTGGTAAGAAGTGATTGTCCTTTAGACTTGTTGTCATAAAGTACTATAATAGAACTATTTTTATTTTTGATATCTCTTCACAACCAATGTCTATCGATTTTTCTTCGGTGTCAACCCTTATTGTATTGGTTGTTTCTTCTAATAAGTGCTTAGTTGAGGAACTCAAGGATC
The DNA here is from genome assembly GCA_030762895.1 of Sophora flavescens. Taxonomy (NCBI): domain Eukaryota; kingdom Viridiplantae; phylum Streptophyta; class Magnoliopsida; order Fabales; family Fabaceae; genus Sophora; species Sophora flavescens. The sequence goes on from CM061062.1 coordinate 80,846,196, forward strand.
GATACATACTCTAGTTTTCTGGTAAGGAGGGAATTTATAGTGACGTGACAGTAATACTCATAGCATGTGAGTAAAACACTTTCTTAAAACCTTAATGGAATGAATTATTGAAGGATGTGATCTCTTAATTTGTTTTGATTTTTTTTAATGTGGAAATTGAGGTTTTCACATGTATATTTGTCTAATATGAAGAATCAAGGTTTTGAGATTCTTGATTATTGATTTGGGATTCTTAAAATGTTTTAATGTTATTTGATGAATTAATTTGATAATTTTTTTAAAATTTTTTTAAGATTCTTTTAATTGTGGTTTTGTTTCTTTTGTTGTGGTGTATATGTGGCTCCTTAGTTTTATTTTCGTACAAAATGTGCAGTCCTATCTCATTTGTGTTTACGCTACTTGAATTAACTTTTTCTTTTTGTTTGATGGCAAAATCGCAAATCTCACTTGAATTGATTTTTATATTTCATATTTGGAAGCATTGCTTCACTTTGTCAAGTCACTAACGTTTGAATTAGTTTCACTTTGCCCAATTCAAATTAGACTTATTTGGAATCACAATTTGCTCATATATACTGACGCACGGCTTCACTCTGTAGTGATTTTTATCGGATCCTAATTAATATTTTTTTTAATTATAGTATGAGTCAAATTCCACTTTAGTCAATGGTAAGAAATATGTTTGATTTTGTAATAACTTTTGAGTGATTTTAGTGGAAAAACAATTTATTGGAGTATGAGGTTGTGTGTGGACAATATGCAATTGGACAAAGTAACCATTAGGTATATGTATCGTTTGCCTGTGATAGATGACCTTAGATCGTTGAATAGAGTGACGATTGATGTTAGTAAAGTAGATCTAGAGATGGAATAAGAGAAGCCTAAGACAGTGACAGATGAGAGAAGTTTCCTAGAATTGGAGGAGTATTGTAGAAATTTATAAATGGGTTCTCTAGACTAACCTTACCTCTCACCAAGCTGACTAAGTAAGGAAAATCTCTTGTAAGGGATAAAGTTCGAAGTTTTTTTTATGATCATAAGAGCCTTAAATAGTTGTTAAAAAAAGAGAGAGAGAGAGGGGGATAGAAAGTTAAATATAAGGGAAAGAAGGTGGATAAAATTTCCTAGGAACTATGATTTTTTGAGTTGAAGTACAGTCCAGGAAAAGCCAATGTAGTAGTCGGTGCTCTGAGTAGGAAATTTTCGCACATGTCTAGCTTAAGGTTGCAAGAGATGAACCTAATAGAAAAGCCTAAAGATATGGATTTGGATGTCCTTTTAAGCCTTTAAGTTTGAAAATTAATAGGTTGAAGATTTATAATGACCTTAGAAAATATATTAAACGAGTGTAGTTTTTAGACCAGGAACTACAATCTGTTTTGGATCAAGAGAATTATGTTTATTTGATAACGATCTAGTGTTGTTTAAGAATAGGATCATTGTTCTTAAGGAGGGGAGCTTTCAAGATGAAATACCATGAAAGGATAGCCATACATCTAGGACTAGCCAAAATGTATCAAGATTTAAAGATGTAGTGGTGGACGAGAATAAAAATGGATGTTGTATTGGATAAGTTATATATATGCTCAAATTTTATTATTATGTTGTAATTTTGTTATATATATATATATGTATGAATCAATTTCCTTGAAATTTCAAATTACTTCCCAAGTGACCAAATATTTATCGCGATTAAAATACCCATAGGATTTATTTATACATAATTAATGACATGTCTAATCCTAACAAATTTATATTTTTTTTTATCAAAAAGTGAAAAATGTTATTTTTTTTATTTGTATGTGCTTACTCAAAGATCAAGATGGAATTGATTTCTTAGTACTACTGTGGTGTATATTTTTAGAGTTGTTTCTGCACAATTTAATTGCAAGTTTATTAAATCTTACTCTCCATTTTGTTATCACATTTCTTTTAAGTTAGATCTTCTTTTCAACTGTAGGTGAAACTATTTCTTTTTCTTGTGAAATTATTATCTTGGGCTAAGATGAGAATTAATATATGTATGTTGCAACTACTTCTCCTTTCTTTATTTTATTTATAAAATTCCTCCGTTATGTCAGTAATATGAGAAATTTGGTGTAGGGTTTGTAAGAGACTATTATATCCGCGTATGGATGGTATAAAACATTACTTCTTTTTCTTTTGTGGATTGTTTGTTATAAATTTAATTTGAGAGAATTCTTATAGTTATAGGCGAATGGACAGAAACAAATTCTTATGTGCATGATTTTATCTTATAAATATTATTATTGACTTTTATTTTAATAAAATAAAATATATTTTTATAGTTAAGGTGCCATGAATTGTACGCTTATTATCTGGTGAAAATGGTTATTGACTATATATATATATATATATATCTATATATATAGAAATATATATATATCTATAGATATATATATATATATATACGAGGATGTAATTAGGAAAGGTAGGTCCCCTTTATGTTAGTGAGAAGTAGGCGAGAATATCTTGTTAGGACCTGATTTAATTCAAGATATCGCAATTAAGATTAGTAATTGAGGGAAAGATGCGCTAGAATAAATAAAAAGTGTTATGGCGACATGAAAAGAAAGCATTTAGAATTTTAGGAAGAGGATAATCTTGAAAGTCACTCCTAAGTTTGGGATGGGGAGGTCAATATCATTCGGAAAACTAATTCCTTGTTTGATGGGTCCCTTTCCAAATTCGTAAAAGAGTCGGGCTTAATGCTTATCAATTGGCTCTTCCGCCACGTCTGGCAAACCTTCACAATGTTTTCCATGTATCGCAACTCAGAAAATATGTGTCGAATGATTCTCACGTGATAGCTCCTGAGTCTGTACAATTGATAGATAATCTGATCTATAAGCCCAAACCCAGTTAAAATGTGGACAAGAGCACTAAGACTATGAGGAAAAAGACGATTCCTTTGGTGAAAGTATTATGGAGAGGATTGACACATGAGGAGACTACTTGAGAGATGGAGGAGGACATTGTACGCCAATACCCAGGTCTTGTTGTTTAATGTAAGGTAACCTTTATGTTAGGTTTATGACATATGTTAAAATAAGTACGTAAGTATGGGATGAATTTCGAGGGCGAAATTCTCTAAGGAGGGGAGAAATGTAACATCCTAAAAATTCAAAATAGTCTTTTTAATAAAAAAAAATAAGCTAGCATGAGTTTTAGTGTGAAAGATTTGTTAATATAAGAATTTATTTAAATTATTTAACAATTAAAAAGTATAAAACTAGATAAATAAATAAAACGAAATAAGAAAAACCATGAGAATCTTATAGTTCACGTGCAGTGTTATATGATTAGGATTATGTGCAAATGATAATTAATAGAATTCTTAAAATGATAAAATAATAAAAATAAGTATACTAATTTAAAAGATAGCCACGTCAGGGTTTCTTTCCGTGCGCCGCACAGTGAAAGTTGTGAGGGAGAACATTCCGGGAGGTGATTCTTTCTATGGCAGTGCAACCATACCAGCACACGGATGCAAGAACATCAGTAAAGGGAAGAAAATTTTTTAGGGAAGCACTAATACTTATCAGATAATTTTTAGAGCATTTTGGAGGTCATCGAGAAGTGAGTAACAATACTTTTTATGAACCATTTCCATGGTATATACGATTGTTTGTTATTGGTGGAAGATTATATGTTTAAAATTGAGGGAAATAGTTTGTTACATGCATGAGACATGACATATTTGAGTTATAACATGTTGTATGATGTTTGCCGCAATACCACCTATGATAGGGGTATCGAAAAGTAATATCACCGTAATGGGGTATCGAAAGTAACATCCCCATGTAATTGGGATGTCGAAAAAGAGCAATACCGCCAAAAAGGGGTATCGAAAGTAACGCCGCCACACGTTGGGGTGTCAAAAAGGGAGAAATACCGCCATGTGCACATGAGAGGTATCGAAATAGAAATGTCCCCGACAGGAGGGTGACATCGAAACATTCCTCATGAGTAGGGGTGGGCAATGGGACGCCATTGTCATGTGTTGTGTGAGATTTATGGCATGCCGACAAGAGACCAGTTTAGTTATGAGGCCTTCGAGCCTCTTGGATTAATTTAGAATTTACTTGGTATGTGGAGTGTGATGCATTGAGACAAGTTGATCTTATGCTATATGCATTCGACTTGATGACATTTTTGTTGTTATTAAAAGTATTTTTTTTCTATATTATCTTGGAAATTAGCGGATACCATGGGCATTTTTTCCGGAAACCGCACCAGCTGAGACCAACATTATTTTCGAAACATTTTATAAATGTATTGTTGTGCACTGGGATTTTATATCTCATTGTAAGTGTTGTTTTCAGAGCCTGAGATAATCGCTGTTGAGGATCCAGAGATCTGAAGAGTTATCTTTGAGTAGCTAGTTGGTTAGTAATGTAGTATGGTTTATAGTATTATGCGGACGACGTTCTTTAGTTTACATACTATTTTTCTCATATTGTAATTAGACGTCCGGTTTTGAGGCTTTTAGTTTTTATTCAAATGATTGGATTTAATAATATTTTTCAATACTTTGTAAATACCAAGGTTTACAAAACCGGACCGGCCATCGAACCGGTAAAGGCAGCGGTTCGAGGTTCAATGGTCCAACCGAGGTTGAACCGTGGTTGTACCGGTTATAATTAAATAATATTATTTTAATTTTTAATATAATATTTGTAACAATATTAAACAAAAAAACAACATAACAACTAAAATTATTAAGCACAAATTTTTTTATTTTGAAATTAAACTAAATAAATATAAAGATATATGTTAAAATCATCTTCATAAGGAAAACCAACCCAAAATCTACAACCAGCCCACATATGTTAGAAAACAAAAGAATTGGGTTTTGACTAGGATGACCCAAATCCTTTTATACAAATTTGTTTTTTTTAGGAAACCGGTTCAGGCCGGTTCACTACCGGTTATGACAGGTTTTACCGGTTTAGAACCGATTCTCCGATTTTTCCACCGGTTCAGTACAGGGACGATTTTCCCTGTAAACCAGACCGGCCAAGGTCATGGTTCCCAGTTAACCCGGTCGGACCAGCCGGTCCGGTCCGGTTTTGAAAACCTTGGTAAATACTACTATTTTATTTAATACGAGGTATTTTCATACTTAGTTATTTGAGAAAAATTTTATGATTTGTGTTTTTTTTATTAAATGTTTTGAATGATTTTTATTGAAATTAATTTCGGTTACTAATGTAACGAAGGGTGTTACACGGTGCATTACATAGACCAAAAGGCATTCTTCTATAGGCAAAAGTGTCATAGGGACAAGTAAACATGGTCTTTTCTTGATCACTAGGATGTATAGGAATTTGATGAAAAACGGAATATCCATCCAAGTAACAAAAGTATGAATGCCTAGCTAACCTTTCAAGCATTTGATCAATAAATGGAAGAGGGAAGTGATCTTTCCTTGTTGCCTTATTTAACTTCCTATAATCAATGCAAATTCTCCAACCGGTTACAGTCCTAGTAGGGATTAGTTCATTATTTTCATTCTGAATAACAGTCATCCCCCTTTCATAGGAACCACATGTACCGGACTAACCCATTCACTATCGGAGATTGGATAAATAACCCCCGCATCTAACAACTTAAGCACTTCTTTCTTAACCACCTCTTTCATATTAGGGTTCAACCTACGTTGATGCTCAATGGATGGTTTATGCTCATCTTCCATTAAAATGTGATGCATGCAAAAAGAAGGATTTATGCCTTTAATATCATCAATTGTATATCCTATCACTTTTCTATGCATTCTAAGCTCCCTAAGCAATTTCTCAGTTTCCAACTCGTTCAAGCTAGCGTTTACAATCACCGGATAGGAAGAGTTAGGACCAAGAAATTCATACCTTAATGTGGAAGGAAGAGGTTTTAGTTCTACCTTAGGGGCTTCTTCATCATTCAAATCCTTATTTTTTGGTGTCAACTCAAGTTTCTCTTTCTTTGTTTTGTTCGGAGAAATTTCTGGACTAGCCTCCAGAAAGCGGGCATAATTCCTTACTTCTCCTCCATGAGCATTTAAGTCTCCACCAATCAAACACATTTCTAATGGGTCATCAACACAAGCTTGAGGGGATTCTTCTTTCACCACCTGGTGCATTAAGTCAACCCTGCAACAAGAATCTTCAAAAGAATGGTGTTTAATAGATTTAGCTAAATCAAATTCAACTTTATCATCACCCACAATTAAAGTCAATTTTCCATTTTTAACATCAATAATTGCTACTACGGTAGCCAATAAAGGCCTACCAAGAATAATGGGGATTTGGGAATCCTCTTCCATTTCAAGTACCACAAAATGACCGATCCGCCAATTGAAGGGAGATTGTTGTGGGTTTTAGTTCACCCATCTCCAACTTCTTGCAAACAGAGAGGGGCATAAGACTAACATTAGCCCCCAAATCACAAAGAGCTTTATCAAAAATAGTGTTACCAATCAAGCAAGGAATAGAGAAACTACCTGGATCTTTCATTTTAGGAGGCAATTTATTTTGAATTAAAGCACTGCACTCCTCAGTTAAAGCCACTGTTTCATAGTCCTCTAGCTTTCTCTTATTTGACAGGATGTCCTTAAGAAATTTAGCATATGTGGGCATTTGTTGTAACGCCTCAGTGAAGGGTACATTTATATACAATTTCTTAAGGACCTCCAAATTTTTTCCAAATAGCTTATCTAACTTGGCCTTAGCCAACCTTTGAGGAAAAGGTATCGGAGGTTGGTAAGGTGGTGGAGGGACATACTTAGACACTTTTTCACTAGGCTCTTCCTCTTCTAAGGGTTGTGCCTTAGTAGGTTTCTCCTCCTCATCCACACTCTTGTTATCACTCTCCCCTTTAGCCTCGGGATTCTCAAGTTTCTTACCACTCTTTAGACTCACAGCTTTACACTATTCATTATTTGGGTTCACTTCAGGTTGTCCAGGAAACTTGCCCGGTTGCCTCATTGAATTTCCCGCTTGTTGGGCAATTTGAGTTTCTAACATCTTGTTATGGATGGCTAAGTTATCTACCTTAGATGTTAACTCTTTTATTGCCTCATTAACTGCCCTACCTTGTTGCCTAAATTCTTCATTCTGCTTAGTTTGAGTAGCAACAAAATTTTCCATAAGAGACTCAAGTTTAGACTTTTGTACCTGAGGATACCCCGATGCGGATTTCCTATTACCTTGGCCTTCTTGGAATTCGTGGTTCAACGTGTTGTTGTATTTCCGGTAGGAAATATAAGGATTATTCTTCCTTACTTGGTTGTAGGGATTTGGGGGAGCATAATTTGGTAGCTTCGGGTTCGTGTCATAGAAATTGTGACAATAGTTCACTTGTTCCCTCGAAGCACCGGACTCAGGAGCGATACCATGTGGGCACTCCATTATGTCATGTCCCTGCATTCCACAAATCTCACAAACAACATTAGTAGCACCTATTGAACTCATATTAGCCTTTTCAAGCTTATCAAAGCGTTTATTTAATGAGTCGAATTTAGACATAATCAAATCAGTACTGTTCATTTTGAACTTACCCCCCGAAAGCTTTTTCGGGATATTACCTCTTTCCGAACCCCATTGGTGATAGTTGGTGACTACGTTTTCAATGATATTGAACGCTTCAGTCGGAGGTCTGTTCATAAAGGCTCCACCAGCTGCGGAGTCAAGTGACACCTTTGATGAGTAATCCAATCCGTTGTAGAAGGTATGCACTAACAACCACCTCTCGAGTCCATGATGTGAGCAAGACTCTATCAATCCCTTGTAACGATCCCAAGCTTTAGATAAGCATTCTCCGTCCTTTTGGAAGAAGCCGGTGATCTGAGTTCGTAGGTAAGCAGTCTTGGATGGAGGGAAGAATTTCTCCAAGAATGCCTGCTCTAGTTGGTCCCAAGTTGACAATGTATTAGCGGGCACTTGCTTCAACCAAGCTTTTACCTTTCCAGTCAGAGAGGAAGGGAATAACCTCAAGCGTATATCATCGATCGGGGCACCTTGAATTCTAATTGCATCGACGAATTCCAAGAATGTCTCCACATGATCAGTCGGGTCCTCCGAGGGTAATCCTTCAAACTGATGTTGCCTAATCATGCCAATTAACTGAGGCGGTATAGTGTAGTTCTCCGCCTCAATTTCTGGCTTAACAATCCCAGTTCGCAAACCCCTAGCATTTGGGGCTGCGTAGTCCTTCAGTGGTTTGGTATCCGGTAAATTCTCCATAAGTGGAATGGGAATCAACCTCTCTCTCTATCTCTCTCTTTGTCTTTGTAGTCTCCTACGTCTATGAAAGGTCCTTTCGATCTCGGGGTCAACTTCAATAAGGTTTCCAAGACTTAGGGATCTTTGCATAAAAGAGAAAAATACCTATGGTAGAAAGATAGATACTCTAGAAAAAGAAAAAGAAATAAATAATAATAAAAAATAGAAAAAAATGTCCAGAAAAGATCAATTAAAAATTAAATTGAAATTCTAGAAAACACAGTCCTCGGCAACGGCGCCAAAAACTTGATGGCTCTCGAATCTGCAAGCGAACAACTTCGTCGTCAAGTAATAAAAAGAGATCGAACCACAGAGACCGTGATCTTAAATAACAATTAGTTATTAAATTGATTTAACTGAACTGGAATAAGATTTGGTTTTTGGAATCGGAATCAAGTAACAATCAAATTTAAAATTACAATTAAATAAAATAGGAAAGTAATTCAAATAGGGGTTTTTCAAATTCAAAAGAGATTTCTAGGAATTGGGTTACCAACAAGACTGCTTATGTTACTAAATTGACTACTCCCCTTGTTAATTACCAAAATTTGCTTTGAAGGCGAATTTATCCTAAATAAGTTAATGCTCCCTCTCGGGTTACAAGAACCATGCCCAATTAAACCAACCCCTACTCTCGTGGTAATTGAATTTAAATCGAACCCTTTAAGCTTTGTGACAATACATTAACCCTCGAAGGACCGCTTCTAACTCTCGTGATTCAAGTCCTAAGTTTGATTCCTATAGATCCGATACCTAAGTTCACCGCTAAGTTCGTCCTTAGTGTATCTACGACAAGCAAATAAGTGGCCACCGAATTTACGAGTAATTAAAACAATAGGAATCAAATCGAAAGCAAAATTGAAATTAACAAGAAATCAAACGTCAATTCATCACCATAAACAAATCTTGAGCATAGCCCCAATTCCTAGAAATAAGACTACTACTTAAGCATTGCCATGATCATAGCAAGCTTGATTAACAATAGCATAAAAAGAAAACCCTGGAGGAAAGAAGAGATCGAGATGATGAAGAAGAAGAATCCTAATTTTTGCCTAATGGTAGCAGTCAAAAAGTACCCAGTTTCGAGCCCTAGAGGCCTATTTATAATGTGGGGTAACTTGAATCCCAAGCAAATATAAAAATCAGATCAAATATGTTTTTAAAAATCCAGATATTGCACGTCACGGTCGTGATGTCTATCACGGCCAGGCCGAGATGGGTTCTGCCTTGGAGATTGCTTCGCTGGGTGGTCTGTCACGACCGTGACCACCATCACGGCCTAGCCGTGATCAGTTCTGACTATAAGGGACTGGCTCAGTTGGCATGTCACGGCCATGGTGGACATCACGGCCTGGCCGTGACCAGCTCTGACTTTTCAATTTTTTCTTTTCAGCTCTACTTGATCATGGCCGTGATGACCATCACGGCTAGGCAGTGATCAGTTCTGTTTGTCTCATTTTCTTGCTTTTCAAGCTCCGGCTTCATGCAAGCTCCAGCATAACTGATTGGTCGCGCTGTCGCGCACGCGCCAAAAAAGCAAGCGGTTTGTAAAAATGTAGTTTAGGGAGCGACAACTCGGATATCGTCTCACAAGGACTCTTGGGTTGTTATTTATCACAAAAATCAGTTTTTTTTTTGGGGGGGGGGGGGGGGGGTTGGATATGAAATTCAATAAAGAAAAACAGGGCAGTTTAAAAGATTAACAAATAAGCTAAAGACGATTAATCTACTGTTCTCGATTTCCCAACTATCACCGGTTCATGTAAATTCCAAGCCCTAAGCAGATTCTAATCCCCTTTCGGTTGTAGCAACAATTAACAAACGAAATCGCTACTACGAGATATATGTTCCTATTCCCGAATTAAACAAACGGGGTTAAGCCCTCATGAACTAAACGAACATGAACGAACACACGCGAATTAAACAAACGCGATTCAATATAGGAACATAACATCACCGAAATAAATCAACACAACACTATAAACTCCTGAATTAAACAAACAGAAATATATAGCATAGTATTGAAAAGGGAAAAGCATACAAAACAGGAATTACAAAACCTCAAGTGTGGTGGAAATCAATTACAGTAGAATAATCCAAGGAATTTAGTTCTCCATCAAAACGAAACACAACCAGAAATTCTGTAAAAAAAACAGTGGAGAATCAAAAGTCCCTCTAATCTGCCCAGAACAACCATTTATATCTTTCAGGAATTGCGCCTACTCGCGAGGCGAACCCTCACTCGCGAGGAGAATATTATGAAGAGTCTGCAACGTTTGGTCTTCTCGCAGGGCGAAGTACTGCTCGCGTGGCGAGGAATTGAAGAGTCTAACCGTGATGCTTTCTGACTTCCAGGCTCGCATGGTGAAGAGATGGATTCGCGAGGCGACACAGAAATCTTGCATTTTTCTGGAACAGTCAGCCTTCAGGGTCGCGAGGCGAGGTGTTGTTCGCGGGGCTAACCAGAGAGGATGACATTCTGCTGTTCAGCTGACTTTCAGGTTCGCATGGCGAGAATACTCTCGCGAGGCGAACACCTCCAGGTTTGCAATTTCCCCTGCTTCTTTATTCCCTTAACTTCTAAGTTAACCTGAAAACAATAAAATAGCCATAAGTGCTTTATTTGACTCAAAACTGGCTAAATTAACCTAAAACTACTTTAGAGACTCAAAACCTTGCTTGAGGACAATCTAATCTAATTTGGGTGAAAATGAGATATAATTAGCACAAAACCCTGGTCATACTAGCCATAAAACTAGATGAGCCAGAGGCTTATCAAAATACCCCCAACTTAAACTTTGCTTGTCCCCAAGCAAACTAAAACTCAAAAACTCAAAAAGACTCAAGACATGGCAAGCTTAAAGATTCAATCAATTTTGCACAAACTTCAAGCAATTTATCAAAACAATTTTTCCTTCAATGTTCTCCCCTTTCAAACAAAGCAATCCCCACATGCATTCGCTCTAAACAATTGAGAATTTCATCATTCAAGCAATCATTAATCTAAGCAAGGGATCCAAGTTACACACAAACAGGGAGATCACCAAATTCAAACAATCGCCTTCCTCACAAGGGAATTTAGTGTTTCGTTCATTCGCTCAGTTTGTCTAGGTTATCAACCATTCACTCAATTTCACTTTTAAGAGCACTTCCCATAAATTTGATTTTCATCTCCAAATGATTTCCACGGAAAACATGCATGCAACATCAAAAGGTCTTTTAAAGTTGTAATGGGGCCTGGCTAAGGGTAGGATATACAAAGGTACTAGGCTCAAGTCCCTAGGAACTAAGAGAGCATGAAACAGTTTTATACATTTTGAATTTCCACTCAGATTCCTTTTTCCATTTTTCTTTAAGCCTTGGGTGACTACAACCTTTTCCTTCAAATAGCCTTTTTGACATTTTTTCACTTTTTATTTTTTTATTTTTCTTCTTTTTTTTCCTTTTCTTTTCTTTTCTTTTCTTTTCTTTTTGCCTTTGGCTCCAACCTTTTTATTATATTTTTTTTTCTTACCCCAGAATGACATGTCACACCCTTGTAGCCACCCCAAACTTAGTTTCTTGCAAACCTTCTCTTGCTAAGATTCCATGCTCTCCTAATCCTAAGATCGGGTTAACATGGTTTTTCAGATTTTAGGCTCATAACATGAGGTCATCAAGAATTAACAGGCTAATCAGGCTCAATGGGGCTAACTAGGAAACATGCATTAGGGATGGTTATTTTAGGCTAAGTGGTTATTTACAAAGAAAATGCCTAAATCATTTGATGCAACACATAAACATGCAAACCATAAAGAGATTCAAGCAAATTCGGGAAAGTGCGACGTGAAAGTGATTCACACAGTTAAAAAAACATGTTGGAGGCTCAAATCCTCACCTGGACATTTTTGCAAATTGTTTGACCGAGATTCTATCCCTAGTGTGTGCTTCCCTTCACCCCAAACTTATCATAAATCATGCCATCACAACAAAAGATCTCAAAGTTCAGTTTTCAATCACATGGGGATCACTTTTCAGAAAAAAAAAATTCAACCTAGGGGGAATCATCACATAGATCATGCAATCAATCTGTGCCAAATCAATCAAAATCAATCAAGCTCACTGACCAAAGACTCACACAATTTATTCAAGAACTAAAAGAAAAACTAGACAAAACACAAAATCAATCAATCTGTTCCCTCCCCCACACTTAAAACATACATTGTCCCCAATGAAACAACATAATTATAAAATCAGAGTGAGGGAAAGGAAGGGTGTTCCCTGATCAAGTGGCAGTGTAGGTTGGAGCTTCCTCCTGGATCCCATTGCTTGTAGCATAAGGCCAAAGAGAGGGAGTTCATTCCATGGTCCCATAACCTGCAGCCTTGGTATAGGAGTGAGCACTTGACAATTATGGTGACCTTGCCCAATGCGGCGGACTCATCACTTCCTCTTGGGTCAAAGATGACCGCTTTCTCAACAAAGTCCTCCCAATAAAATTGGGGTTCAACCCCTTGGACCGGCCATGGTGCAAAATCCAGTCCCTCTGGTGGTTCCACAGGGGGAGGTGGCAGATAGGTAGGGAGGGTCTCCGGTGCTGCTTCATCTTCTGCACGTTCTTTATTCACTGCACTAACAAATCCATCACCTGCTATACATGCAGAAATCTCAGCACACACCACACAATGGTTAGTGTTAGTACAATCAGTACATGAAGAAATATCATCATAGCCAGAAACAAATAGAAAATCAGAAACCAAGTCCTCATGGGTGTCATCAATAATCTCAGAGAGCAATTCTAATTGGAAAACAGAGTGCTCTTCCAATGGATGTTTCATAGCATCAAAGATGTTAAACTTTGCCACAATGTCACCAAACTCCATGGACATGGTCCCATCATCAACATCAATTTTTGTCTTTGCCGTCTTCATGAACGGTCTGCCCAGGATGATTGGTGATCTACTTGAATTTGTTTCCCCTGCCATGTCCAGGATGTAGAAGTCAGCAGGGAAGATCAACTCATCAACTTTTACCAGCACATCTTCTATCATTCCCATGGGGCGAGCACTGGTCCTGTTGGCCAACTGGATAGTGAGACCTGTATACTGCAAGGGACCAAGATCAAGGTTATTGAAAACAGAGGTGGGCATGACATTTATGGAGGCTCCCAAATCCAACATGCAATTTTCGAATTTTCTGTCCCCAATAGTGCATGGAATAGCAAAAGTGCCCGGATCCTTGCACTTCTGTGGTAGTGCCTGTGTGGGGGCTGAAACAGTAACTCTTTCTGGTGCAGGCTTAGGCTGAATCAGGGCTGAAACATTTCTTCCCAAATTAACTCTCTCATTACCCTTCAACCTCCTCTTGTGGGTGCATAGATCCTTCAGAAATTTAGCATACTTAGGCACCTGCTTGATCACATCCAGAAGGGGAATATTCACCACCACCTTTCTGAACACATCTAAAATTTCCCTCTCCTTGTCTTCCCCACCAATCTTATTTTTCTGCACTCTCTATGGGAAGGGGATTGGTGGCACATATAATCTCTCAGCTTCAACATCAACAGTAGGCTCAGGAGCTACCTCAACAGTTTCTTCATTTTTTTCAGAGGCTGTCTCTACAACTTTTCCAGATCTCAGAGAAATGGCACTCACCTTAGGATTGGAGACATTGGGATTCATCACTGTTTGTGCAGGTAGTTGACTTGATCCTTGAGCTTGCTGTATGTTATTTATGGATGTGGCAAGCTGTCCAACCTGTGTCTGTAAATCTTGAATGATAGCATCGGTTCGCTACTGAAACTGTGCCTGTGAGGCCTGGAACTTTCCAACTTGCTGCTGGAAAAGTGTAGTCATTTGTGCAGTCATTTGTGAAGTCATTTGCTTGAACATGTCCTCTAGTGAAGGTCCGGAAGGTGCAGAAGTGGTCACTTGAGGAGGATTCTATGGTGCCATCGGTTGCTGTTGGGATGAGTTTCCACACCGAAGGTTAGGGTGATTCCTCCAGTTGGGATGATACTTATTTGTGGAGAGGTCTAGAGTGTTGTACCGGTTCTGACTGTTGCCTTGATTGTAAGGATGGACTGCATAAGCTTGAGGTAAATCAGTAACTGACCCTTCCTTCAGAATGGGGCATGCTTCATACGGGTGCTCAGGAGAACTGCACATGCCACACAACCTTGTTGGCTGAACCTTGTCCATTGCCAATTGCTTCACCAAAGAAGTGAGCTCATCCATTCTATTCTCAAGGGCCTGGTTGGAAGAAGAGCTATGGACCTCATGCACACCCCTTGTCTCAACAGAATTTCTCCTGGTTGTAAACTGCTGGGAATTCAGTGACATATTTTCAATTAATTACTTGGCAGCAGCTGGAGTCTTATCAATAAGTACTCCCCCACTAGCAGCATCCAAAATATTTCTATCCATCGGTAGTAACCCCTCATAAAAATACTGAATAAGGAGCTGCTCGGAAATCTGATGCTGAGGGCAATTGGATACCAACTGCTTGAATCTCTCCTAATACTCAGCCAATGACTCATTTCCTTGTCTGATGCCACATATTTCCTTCCTGATTGATGCAGCTCTGGAGGCAGGAAAATATCTCTCTAAGAAAACCTTCTTCAAATCGTTCCAGGTGGTAATAGAGTTTGGCTCAAGATTTAACAGCCAATCCTTTGCAGCGCCCTGTAGTGAAAACGGGAAGGTTCTCAGCTTGATGTGATCCTCGGTTATTCCCTCTGGCCTCAAGGGTGTGGAGCAGACAACCTGGAATTCCTTCAGATGCTTATGTGGATCCTCACCTGCAAGACCACTAAACCTTGGCAACAAATGTATTAGACCAGATTTTAATTCAAAGGGAGTAACAGCACCAGCATATTCAATACACAAGCCATTATAATTAACATCAGGGGTAGCAAGCTGTCTTAATGTCCTTTGGTCACCCATGTTATCAAAAACAGTTTCAGAATTAGAATCACCACTAGTGCTAGCGCGAATTGCTCTACGGCGTGTGTGCAGTGTTCTTTCAATTTCAGGATCAAAATCACACAAGTCAGGGCAAGTAGACCTAGTAGCCAGACCAATTCAAAACAAAAACGAAAGTAATAGAAACAAAAAATGCGAAAATAACAAACAAGAGTCCCCGGCAACGACGCCAATTTTTGGTCGCGCTGTCGCGCACGCGCCAAAAAAGAGAGCGGTTTGTAAAAATGTAGTTTAGGGAGCGACAACTCGGATATCGTCTCACAAGGACTCTTGGGTTGTTATTTATCACAAAAATCAGTTTTTTTTTGGGGGTTTGGATATGAAATTCAATAAAGAAAAAAAAACAAAAAAAAAAACAATGCAATAAAAACAGGGCAGTTTAAAATATTAACAAATAAGCTAAAGACGATTAATCTACTGTTCTCGATTTCCCAACTATCATCGGTTCATGTAAATTCCAAGTCCTAAGCAGATTCTAATCCCCTTTCGGTTGTAGCAACAATTAACAAACGAAATCGCTACTACGAGATATATGTTCCTATTCCCGAATTAAACAGACGGGGTTAAGCCCTCATGAACTAAACGAACATGAACGAACACACGCGAATTAAACAAACGCGATTCAATATAGGAACATAACATCACCGAAATAAATCAACACAACACTATACACTCCTGAATTAAACAAACAGAAATATATAGCATAGTATTGAAAAGGGAAAAGCATACAAAACAGGAATTACAAAACCTCAAGTGTGGTGGAAATCAATTACAGTAGACTAATCCAAGGAATTTAGTTCTCCATCAAAACGAAACACAACCAGAAATTCTATAAAAAAAAAACAGTGGAGAATCAAAAGTCCCTATAATCTGCCCAGAACAACCATTTATATCTTTTAGGAACTGCGCCTACTCGCGAGGCGAACCCTTACTCGCGAGGCGAATATTATGAAGAGTCTGCAACGTTTGGTCTTCTCGCGGGGTGAAGTACTGCTCGCGTGGCGAGGAATTGAATAGTCTAACCGTGATGCTTTCTGACTTCCAGGCTCGCGTGGCGAAGAGATGGATTCGCGAGGCGACACAGAAATCTTGCATTTTTCTGGAACAGTCAGCCTTCAGGGTCACGAGGCGAGGTGTTGTTCGCGGGGCTAACCAGAGAGGATGACATTCTGCTGTTCAGCTGGCTTTCAGGTTCACGTGGCGAGAATACTCTCGCGAGGCGAACACCTCCAAGATTGCAATTTCCCCTGCTTCTTTATTCCCTTAACTTCTAAGTTAACCTGAAAACAATAAAATAGCCATAAGTTCTTTATTTGACTCAAAACTGGATAAATTAACCTAAAACTACTTTAGAGACTCAAAACCTTGCTTGAGGACAATCTAATCTAATTTGGGTGAAAATGAGATATAATTAGCACAAAACCCTGGTCATACTAGCCATAAAACTAGATGAGCCAGAGGCTTATCACTGATTCTGAGCGTTTTAATCTTCAATTCCTGCACACAAGTACCACAAAACCACCTTACCCGTTCCAAGGGAAAAACTAACAAATAATCAAATAAAATGCGCCTAAACTATATGAAAATGCATTCAAAATGTCAAGGAAATATGAGGTAAAATCACACTCATCATAGCACCACGAAAAAACACCCGATCCAGAAAACATATCCAGAAGTGCTTTTCATATCATCAATACAACCTGCCCAATCACTGTCACAAAAGCCGACTAGCTTTGCTTCGACCTTGCTGTCATTTTTGATTCCATAGTTAACAGTGCCTTGAATGTATCTCAACACCCTTTTAGCTGCACCTAGATGGATGTGACTTGGATCATTCATGAATCGAGAGAGTAAACTTGCTGCAAACATGATATCTGGTCTTGTGCTAGTAAGATAAAATAAATTACCCGTCAGGCTTCTGTAGTTACTAGAATCAACCTTCCTTACAACTAATGGTGCATCAGTTGGATTACAATCAAACATCCCAAACTTCTTCAATATTTTTTCAGCATATTTCTTTTGACAAATAAAGACCCATATTAGTCTAGGTACATGAACACACTTAATTAGATGCACTTAACTAGATGCGTACAATGCACTAGGTACATGAACATCATTTCCAAAACTTCATTCATTCTTAGATACATGAATGCATTTATTTAGCACATTACTCAGTATTCTCCCCCCTTAATGTGTTGTTCTTGAACTCCAAGAGCTTCTCTTAATTTCTGGAACTTGTCTCTAGTCAAGGCCTTTGTGAAAATATCTGCAGGTTGATCATTGGACTTGCAAAACTTTAATTGCACTTCTTCTTCAATTGCTTCTTGAATAAAATGATTTTTGATGGCTATGTGCTTCGTTTTTCCATGAAAGACTGGATTCTTTGCCATAGCAATGACTGACATATTATCACAATGGATAGTCACAACTTCTTGTTTTTCACCAAAGTCTTCAAGTATCATCTTCAACCATATTGCTGAAATATATTTAGTCTCTGTAGAAGATTGAGCAACGGATTGCTGCTTCTTTGAGCACCACGAAAAAGCACCCGATCCTAGTGAGAAAACATATCCAGAAGTGCTTTTCATATCATCCATACAACCTGCCCAATCACTATCACAAAAGCCGACTAGCTTTGCTTCGACCTTGCTGTCATATTTGATTCCATAGTTAACAGTGCCTTGAATGTATCTCAACACCCTTTTAGCTGCACCTAGATGGATGCGACTTGGATCATTCATGAATCGAGAGAGTAAACTTGCTGCAAACATGATATATGGTCTTATGCTAGTAAGATAAAATAAATTACCCGTCAGGCTTCTGTAGTTACTAGCATCAACCTTCCTTCCTCCATCTTTCTTCTTCAATTTTTCATTCACAACTAATGGTGCATCAGTTGGATTACAATCAAACATCCCAAACTTCTTCAATATTTTTTCAGCATATTTCTTTCGACAAATAAAGACCTTCATTAGTCTAGGTACATGAACACACTTAATTAGATGCACTTAACTAGATGCATACAATGCACTAGGTACATGAACATCATTACCAAGACTTCATTCATTCTTAGATACATGAATGCATTTATTTAGCACATTACTCAATATTCTCCCCCCTTAATGTGTTGTTCTTGAACTCCAAGAGCTTCTCTTAATTTATGGAACTTGTCTCTAGTCAAGGCCTTTGTGAAAATATCTGCAGGTTGATCATCGGACTTGTAAAACTTTAATTGCACCTCTTCTTCTTCAATTGCTTCTCGAATAAAATGATGTTTGATGGCTATGTGCTTCGTTCTTCCATGAAAGACAGGATTCTTTGCCATAGCAATGACTGACATATTATCACAATGGATAGTCACAGCTTCTTGTTTTTCACCAAAGTCTTCAAGTATCATCTTCAACCATATTGCTGAAATATATTCAATCTCTGTAGAAGATTGAGCAACGGATTGCTGCTTCTTTGAGCACCACGAAAAAGCACCCGATCCTAGTGAGAAAACATATCCAGAAGTGCTTTTCTTATCATCCATACAACCTGCCCAATCACTGTTACAAAAGCCGACTACTTTGCTTTGACGTTGCTGTCATATTTGATTCCATAGTTAACAGTGCCTTGAATGTATTTCAACACCCTTTTAGCTACACCTAGATGGATGTGACTTGGATCATTCATGAATCGAGAGAGTAAACTTGCTGCAAACATGATATCTGGTCTTGTGCTAGTAAGATAAAATAAATTACCCATCAGGCTTCTGTAGTTACTAGCATCAACCGTCCTTCTTCCATCTTTTTTCTTCAATTTTTCATTCACAACTAATGGTGCATCAGTTGGATTACAATCAAACATCCCAAACTTCTTCAATATTTTTTCAGCATATTTCTTTTGACAAATAAAGACCCCATCATCCTCTTGATAATTTTCAATTCCAAGAAAATGATGCATGTGAACACTATATTTTGTCCTCCTTTTTCCATATTATTATAAAAAAATAAAAAAATAAAAGCAAATAAAAAATATAATAAAAGAAAAAATTAAAATAAAAAGACAAATAATTGGAAAATGGAAACAATTGGCTTTTTGCTTACTGTAACAACTTTGTGAATGAATAAAGAGTGATTAAAATGCTCACGAGTCATCATAAAACTATAACAATGTAACTGAAAAAAAAAAAATATACTCTCTCTTTTCTCCCTCTTCATTCCATTTCTTTTCAACCATTCTCATCCTTCAAAAAAACTTAAAACAGTCATACAACAACAGTAGCAGATACAGGCAAGTACCAGCTTCGCCATTCTCCGTCGTGCTCGTCTGAACCACTGACCTCCACCGCCACAGGTCCGAACTGTCACCGTCCCGATGCACAGGCGTTCCGGCACTGCAGAGAACCGAATCTGCTCTGCCGCTCTTCAACCGTGAAGCACCGCACGCCACCGTCCCTTCCCGGAATCGACGTCTCCATCGCGAGTTGCGATGTCCTCCACCGCGTTACTGTTGCTTCTGGTTTGGTTTCTCTCATGTACACTGAAACCCTTCATTAACATTGCTGTCTGTTTTTTGAATGATGGTGACTGATGCATGTGTGTCATATGTTTGATTAGGTTTATTTCTCTTGTTGTGCCAAAGTTGTTGGGCTTAGGAGATTTAAGTTAATGAGTTTTTTAAAACCATGTTAAGTCAAGTAAAATAAAAATCAGAAATAATAACAAATAAAATATAGATCCTAAAATCAAAATGATAAATGATAAATGTGTCAAAAAATGATATTAGTTGTTTAAATAATTCAGGTTTATAATATATGAATGAAAATGATTTGTTGAAATTAAAGTGTTTAGTTAGATTTATTAATATGATCATGAATGTTTTATAAAAAAAATACAAATTTTTCTCTAATTAAAATATTTATTCTAGTAAATCAAATGGTCTATAACATTAAATAAAAATTTTTTTTTGTAATCTTGATTTACCATGTGCTAAATGGTTGAGAATTTGTATGAAGCACACTATTGTTGAAACATTGTGACCGAATGTGTGATGTCATGTAATCACTTTGGTTCAAAATTTCAAATGCCAATTCTAGTTATTGTCACAGTTTATGACTCACACATTACAGCTAATTGCCAATATCGGTTGTTGATCCTGAGTTGTTGCTATGAGCACTTTCAATTGGCTGAGTTTTGACAAGTTTGGAATATTTTGAGCATGTTCAGTCAATGAATTCGTTCTTTCATTGTTTAAATGGGGAGGGAAATCAAAATGTCCTGGGACTTTAATTGATGCACTCATATCTTGCCTGTGGAGCCTCATTGTGTTGTTTTTAAATATCATATTGACCTGAGTTTGCTCTGCACTTTGTCTTGCTCTATCTGCTGCTTGCCCATGTGCTTAAAATGTCCATTATTTGGTCTTACTGGGATTTTCTGATTTTCAGGTACACATGCCACCCAAAATGCAAACTAAAGGTGGAAAAAGGAAGAAGTCAGCTGCCTCGTCCTCCCAAGACTATGCTAAATTCCAATCATCTGAGCATGAGAAGCGCTTTGAGAATATCAGGTAGAGGAGGTTTGTTCCGGAGAGGGTGCTCCCAATGAATATTTCTGAGTACCCTATGATCCGAGAGGAACTATTGGCACGTGGGTGGGAGCACTTAGCCACCTTTTCGCAGGTTGCCTACCAGGATAATGTTCGAGAGTTTTATACTAATGCTTATGCTCCTGAAGGCACAGAACATCATTATAAAATTTTGGTGCGGGGTGTAGAGGTGGATTTCTCTGATGATGCTATTAACAGATTCTTTGGCACCGTACCTGGCCGGCAGGGAGATGATCATTACACCAGATTTTTGAAAGTTCAGAGTGATGGGCAGGAGATGTTGAGATCCCTATGCAGACCTGGAGCTTGTTGGACCTTGGATATAAAGGCCCAATTGCAAAAGTTGAATCGCACCTATTTGAAGACGGTCCCCAAGATCTGGGCTACATTTGTCTATTCCAACATCTTCCTGTGCAGTAACTTCTCAGATGTAGCCATCCCTCGGGCTAAATTGATCCACACTATCATGACTGGTGGGACGGTGAACATTGGCAAGCTCATCTCTCAATCTATTCAGAAAGTTGCAAATAGCATAAAGATGATGGCTATTGCTCATCCTTATCTGATCACTCAACTTTGCATGGCAGCCGGAGTCCCCACAGATGGAGAGCTGCCCCTAGTTCAGCAGTTGCAGACCATTGATATAGCTTACATTTGTGCACACTGTTTGGTGAATGATGAAGCCTCGGTAAGGCCAGGTAGATCGGCTCCTTGCACTCGCAATCTATCCATGCCTCAGCGCTTGTCCCGAATAGAGCATACTTTGGATAAATTTAAGCATAACTTGGAGGCTGGGCATCGCGAGAAGCAGATGATGATGACTATGATGAGGGAGTTGGGAAGAGCACATACAGCTGGACCTTCGACTCCGGTACATTTCTTGACGGAGGAGGAGGTCAGAGAACATGTTGATTGGCAAGACCTTTCTGACTTGTAGGATGGTGAAGCTGACATTCCTGTGGATGATGGAGATTATGGAGCAGATGATGAAGAGGAGGATGACTCCAAGTTCCTTTTTATTTTACTGCAGTTTTAGTTTTAGTTTTTCTTTTTTTGATTATAACTTTTGGATCTTTTGCACTGTTTTTCTTTTGTGTTCGTTTTATGCTTGGCTGGTTGAACTTTTGGATGTTGGATTTTCCTTTATAATGTTAGTAGCTGTTTCCTGGTTGTGGTTTATGTGATGTGTTGCCTTAGTCAGTTGTGTGTTGTTTTTAGCTTGTCTTTAAGAAACAAAAGAGAGCAAGCCAAGCACTTTTTGATTCTGGATGTTGTTTGAGTTGTCACTTTTGGCATTCTTACCAATTTGTGCATGTTGTCGGGCTATTTTCCTTTCTTTTGAAGTTCTTCTTGTAGTTTAGTCTTAACTTTCCAAATGCGTTTATAGAATTTTTCATAACCTCTTTGCATATTTTCGTTTCTTTTTCATTAAATTCATGGCAATGAGGTTTGGAATGAAAGTATGGAATCTTAGTTTAACCTTGGTGAGATATTGGGCTTGAATGTTAATTCTTTGAGTGTGCACCATTGAGTTGATGTGTTGAGATTTGCTTGATTCTTTTGTCTAGGAGTCATGAATTGCATGTTTTGCATAAAAATGATTTGGTCCATTTTTCATAAGCTACTTGAGTCAAAAAGCCAACCTTGCATGAAAAATTCCCTTGCTAACCCCGTTGAGCTTATTGTTACCTTTTGTTCTCACCCTTGCTTCTTGAATGATGATTACCATGTTTATTTCAACTTGAGAATAGGAGAGCATTGGTGAATTTCTTGTGGACAAGCAAAGGTTTTGGTTTGGGGGAGAGGGTAATGGAATAATGCAAGAAATTTTGAAAGGTTTGAAGAAAAAAAAAGAGAGGGCATGAAAAAGTGAAAAAATATTGATACCCACAAGAGAAAATTTTGAAGTTGAAAAGAAAAAAAAAATTGAGAATCAAATTGTGAAAGTTGTGTGAAACTCCAGAGAGGAGAAATGAGAAAAAAAAATTCAATTATAACAATTGGGAATTTGTGCTTTACATTGAAACGTTTGAGTTGTTGTAATTACTCTCCTACTCTCTCGGACACCTTTTGTTTGTCTCTATCATTTTTTTCCTTCCCACTTTAGCCAAGTTACAACCCAAAATAAAGTCCCTTTGATTTGTGCATGCTTGGGGTTTGTGATTTTTTTTTGGAATTAGATGAAAAGCAAATCTATGGTTCCATGACTCTAATGTGTGGTTTGAGAGAAACATTCACCACCATATACTTGAGTGATTAATTAATGAGTGTGTATTCTGTGAGGACTAAGGTTCTATGGTTCTTCTATTGCCAAATTGCCATGATCTTTAATTTTAAAGAATATGGAGTGCAAAGTTGTTATGTTTTTTTTGCTTCCTAACAATTTTGGGAGTTAAGCTTGCTACTAGTTGATGCTTTTGTTTTAGGAATTAGTCTTGTTGCAATTTTGCCTTTTGGTGAGTTTGTCTAATTGTGCTCTCATTCAGTTTTCCTTAATCATGTTAGAGCTTGGTTTGTTAGTCTTTTGTGTCTTATGTTTTGTGTGTTAGCTCTAGTTATTTTTGCTTGGGGACAAGCAAAATTCTAGGTTTGGGGGAGTGATAATTCACTAAATTATCAAGTAATTGTGCCTTTCTTGAGTGGATTTTACTGCCAATTGCATGTTTTTATCCTTGCTTTGTCCCCAATTTTAGTTAATTGAGTCATAATTAGTGCTTTAAGTGTTTTTGTTAACTTCATGCATTTGATGTTAATTTTAGCTTAATTTGTTCTCCTTATGTGCAATCTAATTTAGGTTTATCTTTTGTCAATTTTAGGATTCAATAAGGAAGTAAACCATGAAGACTTAAAGTGGATTTGGTGAAGAAGTAATCAAAGAAGCATGAAGAAAGGAGTCAATTGCACCTGTTAGGAGGACTTGTTTCTGCCATATCCACGCTTAGCTTGGAATTCCCACGCTCAGCGTGGATTCGACTGAGAAAACCTACTTTCTGTCTGTCTCACGCTCAGCGTGAGCAACCCCACGCTTAGCGTGGGTGCGAATCCTGACAGGGTATTTAAACCCTTATTTTCCATTTTGAGAAGGGGAAAGGAGCAGCTGCGCGTTTTTCTGACCTAGGAGGATACAAGAAGGCTCTCTTTCAGCTAGAACACCATTTCCAATGGATTTTGTTCCATTCTTCTTGTTTATTTCATCTTTCTTTGTTGCTTTCTCTACTATGCTTAGCTAAATCCCCTCTTGTTGGGGTTAGATGTTTACTTCTCTAAACTTGGTTGTATTTTGATTTGGTTTTAATGCAAGTTCTTAGTTTATTATGAGTATTTGATTCTATGCTTAATGCTTTTCTTGGCTTGATCACCCATGAAATGATTTGTTGCTTTGGTAGACAATTGGAAAGTTGGTGCTTTTGCATGCTCATGAATCAAATACCAAGTAGTTCATGAATCTAGGAATTGGTCTTTAAGTGCTTGCAATCTTTTAAGTCTTGGCTCTTTATGCAAAATCTCATATTATTCCACCTAAGGAATTAGGGTTTAATTTGCGGTTTTAGGCTCATTCCACCTAAGGAATTAGGGTTTGAGTATTTTTAAAGGCTTGATTGTCATAATTGAATTAGGACTTGTGTTAGCCATCATCTCATTGCAATTGAGGGAAGATTAGTGTAGTCTAACCCCAACATTTTTATCAATTTGTTAATCACATCTCTTTGTGCTTGTTAAGTGGTCGATAAAATTCCAAAAAGAACTTGTTCCTATTAATTTGTTTCTTTTAACTTGAAAAGTGATACTTGTCTGCGATCCATAAGAACTATATCTGGTCTCACCACCGTATTACTTGTTTGCGACTAGGTATACTTGTCGAAATCGTACCAGAAGGGCTAAAATCATAAATTTTTATTTAATAATTAAAAAGGGGAAGTATTCCATCCCAAACCCCCAAATTGGAGGGTATAAAAAATAGAGGCTTTGGATGGTTTAGAGTGATTTGACTTCCCATCCCCAACCATTCCACTCTATTGTTTAAAAAACTCTCAAACAATGGGTGAATGGATCTTTATCATTCCACTCCATTACTAACCATCACACTCCATCCTCCCAAACATACCCTGAAACAACCTCTCAAATTGGTGTATGAGTCTAATGAATTGCTGTCAAAATGGAAAGCACAATTAGAAGGTTGAGCACAATAGGGGTTGCACAGGATTTGGTGAACATGATGGCCAATTTCAGATGTTGCAGTTATAATTTTCTAGTTGAAGGTTCTCAAACACTTTTCACAGTAGCTATTGTGTCATGTGGGGTGGGTTGTTCTTTGTTAAGTTGTGCAGGGTGTTCTCAAGTAAGGAATATGGATTTTTCTGGTTGTGGTTCAAGTTATTTTTTGATATAACTTGAATTGGGATGTAAAAATATGTGGGTGTCTGTTGCTTATTGAATTAAAGCACTTATAACATAAGCTCTCATGTGATAAGGTCTTATGTGATAAGCGCTTAATTAAGTTGTTTACCCCAAACGCGACCTATATGTATCATACTTTTGGTCATATAACTACCAATATTATATTTTATTTATAAGTACAAATCAAGGTAGACCCTTTGATCTGCATATATATAGCTTTATAAGACCAGCTTTTAGGACATGTAGTTACTTTTCGTACTTAGTAGGGTCGCTGATTTACATAGTTGCCTGGTGGGTCATAGTTGCAGCTGACAATTGTGCCTCCATTGTTGCACCTTGTTGGTGGTATTCTAGAGGTGGTGGTGGTGTCTAAGATACTCAAGGGAATACGTTTTATGGTGGGCTATAACTATAGTAAAATTAGATAGAAATTGGATCTAGAGGGAGAGTATTTGGGGCTGGATAATTCTCTCTCTTTTTATTTAAAATGATCTTTCTTGGTTGTACATCCACAACTAGAGATAGCTCACATATTTATAGTGAGCAATGGAACTCCCTAGAATAAGCATTTACTCACTAGTGCATGAACCCACATTAGTCTAGGTACATGAACACACTTAACTAGATGCATACAATTCACTAGGTACATGAACATCATTACCAAGATTTCCATTCATTCTTAGATACATGAATGCATTTATTTAGCACATTACTCAACATTCTCCCCCTTAATGTGTTGTTCTTGAACTCCAAGAGCTTCTCTTAATTTCTGGAACTTGTCTCTAGTCAAGGCCTTTGTGAAAATATTTGCAAGTTGATCATCAGACTTGCAAAACTTTAATTGCACCTCTTCTTCTTCAATTGCTTCTCGAATAAAATGATTTTTGATGGCTATGTGCTTCGTTCTTCCATGAAAGACTGGATTATTTGCCATAGCAATGGCTAACTTATTATCATAATGGATAGTCACGGCTTCTTGTTTTTCACCAAAGTCTTCAAGTATCCTCTTCAACCATATTGCTTGTTGGGTTGTAAACCCAGCTGAAATATATTCAGTCTCTGCAGAAGATTGAGCAACGGATTACTACTTCTTTGAGCACCACGAAAAAACACCTAATCCTAGTGAGAAAACATATCCAGAAGTGTTTTTCATATCATCCATACAACCTGCCCAATCACTGTCACAAAAGCCGACTAGCCTTGCTTCGACCTTGTTGTCATATTTGATTCCATAGTTCACAGTGCCTTGAATGTATCTCAACACCCTTTTAGCTGCACCTAGATGGATGTGGCTTGGATCATTCATGAATCGAGAGAGTAAACTTGCCGCAAACATGATATATGATCTTGTGCTAGTAAGATAAAATAAATTACCAATCAGGCTTCTATAGTTACTAGCATCAACCTTCCTTCCTTCATCTTCTTTCTTCAATTTTTCATTCACAATTAATGGTGTATCGGTTGGATTACAATCAAACATCCCAAACTTCTTCAATATTTTTTCAGCATATTTCTTTTGACAAATAAACACCCCATCATCCTCTTGATAAACTTCTTCAATATTCTTGCATTGATGGAATGAGTCAACCGAGATTAATGCGATGTAGTTTTCAATATAGAGTATAATTCTGATGAATTTAAATTCATTTTTAAATATAAAATATGGTTTTCATGATTTTGTTTTGATATACGTTCCAATGATTTTTAAAATATTTTTAATAATCAATATTTTATTTTTCACAAATGCCTATACAATGCATAAGTTACCTGAAAATTTAATTTTAAAATTCAACAATAAAGAGATAATAAAAATAAGAGTTTAATTGATATGCATGTTGACGAATCTGGGCAAGTATACCCAGTCGTGCAAGTAATACGGTGGTGAGACCGTTTTATCGTTCCCACGAGGACTGCAACAAGTACTAGCACGTACCACTTCAACTACTATCTAAGCGATTCTTGGATTGAAGAGAGTTCTAAACTAATTATCAAGCCAACAAAAGTAAAAATAAACAAAATAAGAAAAACAAACTCTTTTTGTAATTTTCTCAAATACATGGAAGGCAATAAAAGAAGGTTTTCAAATATGATAAAAGATGTTGGGATTAGGTTCACTAAACTTCATCCTCATGCAATGAAACAACTAACAAACAGTTTCTACTTCAATTATGACAATCAATCCACTAAATTACTCAAGTCCCGATCCCTCGGATGACAAGAGCCTAAATCCACTAATAGACTCTAATTCCTTAGGTGGCCTAGATTAGTGAACTTGCATTAAGATTAGGGATCATGCGATTGCTAATAAACCTAGTTCCATTCCTAGATACAAGGCTTATTAGGTGATTAATTTCAGTTCCGGTTTTAACACGAATTTTCCAATTGCATATCAAAACACAAATCAAGTCATGGGGGTGCTAGCCACAACAAGCATTAAGTACAGAAATCAGTCACTCAATAACAAAGCAGAAACGGTATTGCAAGATTAAATCAAATACATGAGAATTCAGAAATAGCTACCCTAACCCCAACAATGGAGGTTTAGCTACTCATAATAATAACCACAACCAAAGAAACATAGATGAAGGAGAGAAGGGATTCCATGGGGGCAATCCTCCAGAAGCTGCCTCTGGTTCCAAGAGCCTTTTGGGTTTCCAAACTCGTAGCCTTCAATGTCTCCCAGCTGTCTCTTCCAATTCTGCCTTAAACAACTTATAACAGGGGTTCTGGTTTCGCGTTATCGCGGGGCGAGATGTATCTCGCGAGGCGAATATTAAACTTCTGGTCTTCAATGATTGGATCTCTCGCGAGGCGAGACACTGTTCGCGTGGCGAGACAGAACAGTTTGCATTTTCCAAGCACAATCATCTTTCAGGGTCGCGAGGCAAGGTGTTCTTCGCGGGGTGAGACAGAAAGGATGACATTCTGCTGTTTCTGGCTGTCTTCAGTCTCGCAGGGCGAGTAGACTCTCGCGGGGCGAGCATTCCCAGAATTTCATTCTCCACTGTTTCTTCATTCCCTTGGCTCTAAGTTAACCAGATTTTTCAGTGATTCCTGCAAAACAACACACAAAACCACCTTCACCCGTTCCAAGAGAAAATCTAACAAAATCAAATAAATAATGCCTAATCTATATGAAATATGCATGTAAAAGTGTACAGCAAACATCATGTAAAATCACACTATCAAATCACCCCAAGCTTATTCAATTGCTTGTCCTCAAGCAATCACCAAGGCCAGTAGAAGAAAACAGAACATGGATAGTGAACTAAGAACCCAAGTAAATGATCCAAGTAATAGGCAATTCAAACAATTCAGCAAGAGACAATCAATTCAAGTCCAATTAGAGGCTTAGGTTCCTTAGACTCATGTTCTCACTGATTTGGGCACTCTTTCTCACCTGAAGCTCACCCCAAGCTTGTTCATTTGCTTGGCTCTCTTTCTAACCTCACTCAAGTGTTTAGGGGAATAAGACAATTCGCTCCATTTTCCTCAAGGAATGACATCTACCATAGGCTTGACTATCAACCAAATTTCTACTTTATTAATGAAAACAATTTAGAATCAAGAGGTCTTTTACTTGTTTGTAACGGGGCCATTGGATTTATTGTTAGGTGGGGAAATCAAGAAAAGGAAATTTTTAAAAGGCTACACAAAAATCAATCATTGCAAACATGACACCTTCTAAAATACTTTTTTGGGTTTCTATTCAACTTCGCCACCTTTCTTTTCTTTCTTTTTCTATTATTTTTCATTTCTTTTTGTCATCCCCTTCTCTATTTATTTTTCTTTTTCTTTTTCTTTTTATTTTTTTCTTTTTCTTTTATTTTGCTTGAAGAAGGGGAGATTTTTCAACTCAAGAGAATTTTCTTTCTTTTTCTTTTTTTTTTTCATCCCAACTTTTTCGACTACCTTTTTCACCCTTTTGTAATACTTTAGAAGGTATCCTATCAAGAATCATTCAACAATATATTTCAAGGTACCAAGAAAAGCATTTTATTCATGTAGGCTCAAAATTGGGGGCAACTAAGGGGTAGCATTTCATCATTCAAAGCTCAGAAGGCCAAAAAAATACTTATTCCCTCAATCATTTTCAAAAATGTTTTCAAATTTTTTTTAAGCTTCTAAATGGTTTCAAGTCAAGTTCTAGAGAAAGCAAACCAAGAGGAATAACACTCTAACACAAAGAATGGGGTAAATTTTAGTGAGTACCCCTTTTGGCTCAAAATCTCACTTTTTAGTAGTTCAGAAATCAGTGAGCAACACAAATCTATAGAATCATATGCTAATTATCAACTATCCAAGATTATCTCAAACATTTTTATTTGCAGCCTTTTCACAAGAATGAAAAAATTTTGTTCAACAATTCACTATCTCAATATATTTGGCACTTAGTTCTCACAATTGGATGCAAAATTCAGGCAAGGGGCAATCTAATAATGTGAACATGCAAAGCTATCATGCAAAACTATATGAATGCAATATGAACAAATGCAAAAATACCCCACCCCAAGCTTAAAAATTTACATTGTCCCTAATGTAAACAATCAAGTTGGAGAGAGGAGAAAAATGGAACGGCTTACCGAGGTGGTGACGGTTGCTGACTTTGCTTTTTCTTATCTTCTTGCTCTTCCCTCCTTCCTTCTTACCCTGCAAACACTTGGCAATTCTCAATTTATTATTTTTCCTCTTGAGCTTCTCAAATTATTCAAGAGGTTAAAATCAAAAACACAATTATTAAGAAAATGAAAACAACTAAAGATAAGAGTTAAGAAACTTGGGTTGCCTCCCAATAAGCGCTTCTTTAACGTCACTAGCTTGACGGGCTTCTTTCAATTAACCGGGTTTGGCTGGGCATAGAAGTGCAAGAGCACTTTTCTTCCATGGAACTCCTTTAAAGAGCTGATTTTGCTTATAGGGCCAAAATTTGTGCTTCCCCTTTTCCCCTTTCACTCTGGGCCTCTTGCCCTTTTTCTTACTCCTTCCCGGCGGAGGTTCTGTTTTCACAAGATGAGCAAATCCAACTTCATCACCATCTGATACATCATTTGTCTTGCAGAGCTTTAGAGTTGCTTTCATGTTGTGCTTTTCCTTCTTCTCAGGAGTAGAGGGGTGGTGCTGATGTGCAACGACTTCCTTAGCTACTGTATCCACAATGTCCATGCGGAAACACTCCTCTTCATCGCTCGTGCGATGCATAGCTTCCAATACATTGAAAGTGACTTCTTCGTCTTGCACTCTGAATCGCAGCTGGCCTTTTTCTACATCTATCAAAGCTCGCCCAGTTGCTAGAA
The DNA here is from genome assembly GCA_030762895.1 of Sophora flavescens. Taxonomy (NCBI): domain Eukaryota; kingdom Viridiplantae; phylum Streptophyta; class Magnoliopsida; order Fabales; family Fabaceae; genus Sophora; species Sophora flavescens. Next base: position 80,876,724 of record CM061062.1, read on the forward strand.
AAGGTCTCCCCAGTATGAGCGGAACTTCTGCATCCTCCTCCATGTCTAAAACCACAAAGTCCGTTGGGAAGATAAACTTATCCACCTTTACCAGAACATCTTCCAAGATACCATAAGGATGCTTGATTGATCTGTCAGCTAGTTGCAATGCCATCCTGGTTGGTTTCACCTCTCCTCCTCCAAGCTTGTTCAAAATTGAAAGCGGCATCAAATTGATACTCGCTCCCAAGTCACATAAGGCCTTCCTGATAGCAACACTCCCAATAGTGCAAGGGATTGTAAAACTACCAGGATCTTTCAGCTTTGGAGGTAGCTTCCTTTGAAGTATTGCACTGCACTCTTCAGTTAAGGCAACGGTCTCACCTTCTTTAAACTTTCTTTTCTTTGTGAGCAGTTCCTTCATGAATTTTGCATAATTGGGCATCTGTTCCAGTGCTTCCGCAAAGGGTATGTTGTACTGTAGCCTCTTGAAAATGTCAAGGAACTTGGCAAACTGTTCTTCTTTCTCTTTTTTCTTGCTCAAGTGAGGATAGGGCAACTGGTCGCGCTGTCGCGCATGCGCCAAAAAGCGAGCGGTTTGTAAAAATGTAGTTTAGGGCGACAACTCGGATATCGTCTCACAAGGACTCTTAGGTTGTTGTTATTAACACAAAAATCAGTTTTGGGGGGTTTTGGATTTGGAATTGAATAAAGAAAACAAAGCAGAAAGACAATGTAAACTAAACGATTACCAAATAAGCTAAAGCGATTAACCTACTGTTCTCGGGTTCCCACTATCATCGGTTCATATAATTCCAAGCCCTAAGCGGATTCTACTCTCTTTTCGATTGTAACATCAATTAACAAGCGAAACCAATGCTACGAGACATATGTTCCTATTCCCGAATTAAGCAAACGGGGTGAAGCACTCATGAACTAAGCGAACATGAACGAACACACGCGAATTAAGCAAACGCGATTAAGTATAGGAACATAACATCATCGAAACAAATCAACACAAATTCTATACACTCCTGAATTAAGCAAACAGAAATATATAAAACAAGTATTGAAAGAGAATAGCATAAAGTTCAGAAATTACAAAACCTCAAGCGTAAATGGAACCCGATCACCGTAGATTGATCGAGGAGACTAGTTCTCCATTACAAACATAAACCTAAACCTACTTGTAGCCGCACTATGAAAAGAAAAGAAAAAGAGAAGAGAAGATGATCAGTTCTGCCCCAAAACAGATATAAATACAGATTCTGGGTTGCGGTCGCTCGCGAGGCGAAACAGGTTTCGCGAGGCGAATCTTATGAACAGTCGTTCTTTCGTGAGGCGAAACATTATTCGCGAGGCGAGCCAGAGAGGGTGACTGTTGCTGTCTTGCTGGTCTTCAGGCTCGCGAGGCGAGCATCCTCTAGCGAGGCGAATCCTCCAGAATTGCATTTTTTCATTATTTTCTTCATTCCCTTGGCTCTAAGTGCTTTATTCTAACCTGAAACAATAGGAAATAGCAGTGAATGCTTTATTTGACTCAAAACTAACTAAATTAACCTAAAAATACTTTAGAGACTCAAAATACTGCTTAAAGACAATCAAGTCTAATTTGGGTGAAAATGAGATATATTTAGCACAAAGCCATGGTTTTCTAGTTATAAAACTAGATTAGCCAGAGGCTGATCGGCAACTTCACGTAATAGGGGATCACTTGAGGTTTGTCTCCATCCTTCAAAATCTGACTCTTAGTTCTCCTCAAAATTGAATTCTCATCTACTAGCTTCTCCCTCTTGTCTTGTTCACTGACCTTTTCTTCTTCTTCAACTATAACATCTTTACCTTTTTATTCTTTTTCCTCAACACTCACTTCTGTTTTTCCATCAACTTTTTGATTCTTCACCAAAGGTTCACCACCCATATTCTCAAGACTTTTACCACTCCTCAAAACAACAACATTGCAATGCTCCTGCAGTTTAGTTTGAGTGTTACCAGAAAAACCGCTGCTAGTTTGCTCCGCTAGGTGCTTTGCAATTTGGCCAACTTGAACCTCCAAATTTTTTATAGAAGCATCGGTATTTTTCTAGTTTGCCATGGTCAACTGCATGAACTGATTGAGTGTGTTCTCCAAGAAAGAAACCCGGTCTTGAAGCGATTGTGTAGGAGGAGGCTTGCTTGTTTGCCCGGCATCTTGATTCCAACCAAAATTTGGTTGATTCCTCCACCCTTGGTTGTTGCCTTGTCGCCCATAGTTCCCCATATAATTGGCTTCCTCATGGGAACTAGGTGGTGCCTCACATCTTCCATTCTCATGATCACCTCCACAAAAATCACATCTCAGTACCTGTTGATGTGGCATGGTTGTCCCTTGAACAATTTGGAGTTGTTGTGGGAGTTGTGCTAGTTGCTTGGTAAGAGACTCCAGTTGTTGTGTCATGAGCTTGTTCTGAGCCAACAATGCAGTTTGTGAATCTAACTCCAACACTGCCCTTCTTTGTGTGGGACCCCGATCATGATGCATCAAATAATCATTAGAGGCCATTGCTTCTATCAAAGTCAGGGCTTCCTCAGCTGTCTTCGTATTCATGGAGCCTCCAGCTGAGGCATCCAACATGTACCTGGTTGACGGCCTCAATCCATTACAGAATGTTTGCATCTGAGTAAGATCATCAAACCCATGATTTGGGCATCTCCGAAGCAATTCCTTAAATCTTTCCCAGGCGTCATGCAGCGTCTCACCTTCTTGTTGAGCAAAGCTCATGATGTCACCCCTTGCCTTTACAAATCTTGAGGTGGGGAAGAACCTTGCCAGAAATTTTGCCTCTAAGTTGTCCCATGTAGTGAAGCTCCCCCTTGGTTGTGATTGGAGCCAAGACTTGGCTCTATCTCTTAGAGAAAAAGGGAACAATCTCAGGCGAATTGCATCATCGGAGGCACCATTTATCTTCACTGTATCACACAACTCCAGGAAAGTGGAGACATGACTGTTAGGATCTTCCTTCTCCAACCCAGCAAACTGGTTTTGTGAAACCATATTGATGAGATTTGGCTTGATTTCAAAATTGTTGGAGTTCACTGGAGGCCTCACTATACTAGTGACATGCCGGTTGACATTTGTATTGGCATAGTCACCAAGTGTCCTCCGTGGTGGTGGAGTATCTTCACCATTGCCTGCCATCTTGAGTTCTTCTTGACAAACTTGAGAGATGGAAGTCTCTTGTTCTTCTCCTTGTTGTCTTAACAAATTCTGCTGTCTTGCTTGCTTCCTATTCTTCCTAGCTGTTCTTTCAATTTCTGGATCGTATAGGAGTTGGTCAGCTGGAATAGTACCTCGCATACACAAACAGTCTAGCAAACAAGAGTGTTAGCAGTAAAGGTTAGCACACAACAGCAAACACACCAAAAAAAATGACAGCAAAAAAAAAAACAGAAAAAAATGACAGCAAACAGTTTATAACAAAAAAGAAAAATTTTAAAACAGAAAAATTTTGTGCTCAAATTAGTAACCAAAATGGATATGCTAATATTGAGACGCAGTCCTTAAACGGCGCCAAAACTTGTTGACGAATCTGGGCAAGTATACCCAGTCGTGCAAGTAATACGGTGGTGAGACCGTTTTATCGTTCCCACGAGGACTGCAACAAGTACTAGCACGTACCACTTCAACTACTATCTAAGCGATTCTTGGATTGAAAAGAGTTCTAAACTAATTATCAAGCCAAAAAAAGTAAAAATAATCAAAATAAGAAAAACAAACTCTTTTTGTAATTTTCTCAAATACTTGGAAGGCAATAAAAGAAGGTTTTCAAATATGATAAAAGATGTTGGGATTAGGTTCACTAAACTTCATCCTCATGCAATGAAACAACTAATAAACAGTTTCTACTTCAATTATGACAATCAATCCACTAAATTACTCAAGTCCCGATCCCTCGGATGACAAGAGCCTAAATCCACTAATAGACTCTAATTCCTTAGGTGGCCTAGATTAGTGAACTTGCATTAAGATTAGGGATCATGCGATTGCTAATAAACATAGTTCCATTCCTAGATACAAGGCTTATTAGGTGATTAATTTCAGTTCCGGTTTTAACACGAATTTTCCAATTGCATATCAAAACACAAATCAAGTCATAGGGGTGCTAGCCACAACAAGCATTAAGTACAGAAATCAATCACTCAATAACAAAGCAGAAACGGTATTGCAAGGTTAAATCAAATACATGAGAATTCAGAAATAGCTACCCTAACCCCAACAATGGAGGTTTAGCTACTCATAATAATAACCACAACCAAAGAAACATATATGAAGGAGAGAAGGGATTCCATGGGGGCAATCCTCCAGAAGCTGCCTCTGGTTCCAAGAGCCTTTTGGGTTTCCAAACTCGTAGCCTTCAATGTCTCCCAGCTGTCTCTTCCAATTCTGCCTTAAACAGCTTATAACAAGGGTTCTGGTTTCGCGCTATCACGGGGCGAGATGTATCTCGCGAGGCGAATATTAAACTTCTGGTCTTCAATGATTGGATCTCTGGCGAGGCGAGACACTGTTCGCGTGGCGAGACAGAACAGTTTGCATTTTCCTAGCACAATCATCTTTTAGGGTCGCGAGGCGAGGCGTTCTTCGCGGGGCGAGACAGAAAGGATGACATTCTGCTGTTTTTGGCTGTCTGCAGTCTCGCGGGGCGAGTAGACTCTCGCGGGGCGAGCATTCCCAGAATTTCATTCTCCACTGTTTCTTTATTCCCTTGGCTCTAAGTTAACCAGATTTTTCAGTGATTCCTGCAAAACAACACACAAAACCACCTTCACCCGTTCCAAGAGAAAATCTAACAAAATCAAATAAATAATGCCTAATCTATATGAAATACGCATGCAAAAGTGTACAACAAACATCATGTAAAATCACACTATCAATGCACCGTTAATGTAAAGTTTTTTTATATTATCAATCAATTAAAAATAATGTTATAAATGATTCTTAAGAAAGATAAGATATTAAATATGTTTAATGATGTGTCAATTTCTTATAGGTTGACTGTAATGCCTTAAATGAGTGTCTCAAAAGAAAACACAAGACATCCACGCTACAATGATAGTCATATAGATAGTCTTAACATAATGGTCACACATAACCTTACAAACTAAAAAAAATAAAAAGAAAATCATTACACAAGCAACTACTCTCGGAATTCGTTTAATCAGTTTATGAAGCCGACAGTTACATATTAAGGCTCCTATGAAACATATTGAGTTAAAGAAATTCCTTCTTTATCTCCTTAATCCTTCGAAGGACCTAAACTTGCTTATCTAAAACAATAGAGAGCCTAGTGAGAAAAATAATTCTCAGTGAGATTTGCTTCAAGCAAGGATATACATACATATATAAACAATTAAATTCAAATAAATAACCCAAAATGAGTATGAGCATGGGTACTTTAACTTAAAAACATTTACTGGATAACTTCAAGTGTGAGGGACTTGTAGTATTCTAGTTTAATAGATTTTTGATATGGCAGTCAGAGCTCTATGACAACAATCGGGCGTCCCTTAATTGCTAGTACCATATCCTAGCCTTCAAGTAATTGAAGGACTTACAAAAACATAACTCACCCACAATTACTTATGTGGCCTTAATGGCTAATTTGGTTCTGAAACACTTGTCTCACCAAAATGTAGACCATTTTAGATTTTTAATGCCCTTCTATACTTCACTTTATTATGATTAAAAGAAATAATCCAAACATAGTTAGGACATCAAGAGTGAAATTACAGCAAAAACCTAAGCCATCAATTCAATAAAACTTAATTTATCACAATTTGGAGGATAGTGACTAAAGTTACCATTCCCACCATTTATTCCACAGTCTAAACCTCTAATCTCAAACAGTTAGGAGTTCATATAACACTAGTCAAAACTAAGCATGTCGACAATACATTATAACCAATCTCAAGTGTCCAAAACCAAGAAGGATCATGCAAAAATTCAAGTGTTATCAAATTTGAAAACTAGTAGCTGAATTTTCAGTAAATTGAAATGGAGATTCCTACACCAATACCAACTCGAATTCAAAAAATCCAAAGCCTTGGTTTTTAAAAATTCTGTCTACTTTCTATTAGCACATGAATCAACTCAAACCGATATTTGGACAATTTAATACAATTTAAATAATAAGACAGTTCCAGTTCAGAATTCTCAGTACAAGCATCAACTTAAATATCATTTTTATCATTCAATACTTAATGAAATTGAATCGTTACAAAGCCTATATCGTTAAAAACTCTATCTATTTTCTATTAAAGCAGGAATCAAGTCAATCCAATATTTTTACAGTTTACTACAATTTAAATACTAAGACAGTGTCAGCATAGAGTCTCCAGGACAAACAACAGATTGCATGTTATTTTTCTCCCTTGATACTCAATGAAATTGAATCGTTCCAAAACCTATCTCTAAGGAAAACAAGTCTATTTTCTGATGGTATAAATATCACTTCGAAACAAACCCTATGGAGGAAATTATGGATAAAACACTAACAAGGGTGCATTACGGGTTGAAGGATTAAAGAGCCCCTTGTCAATTTTTTATCAAAAACCACCTCTAATTAACATGCAAAAATCAAAACCCAAATGTTAACAAGCATATATCAGATCAAAATAGGCTTTCTACGGAAACAATTAGAACAATTAACAAGAAATTGGGATTTATGGTTACCCAATGTTACAAACAACAAAACTCACATAACCAAGTGGTAGATTCAAAGTGGTGAGTGTTGATCTCCTTGTACTTCTTCCCTAATCTGATTTGTGCTCCTATTTTCGAAATTCTAGAGGTATTGCGTGTTGTCTATTTTGCTTGATTTAGGTATAGGTTTATGAGAGTTTTAGGAAGAATGAAGAAGGGAACGAGGATGGAAATTTCGAGTGGGTAAGGCTGAATTCTGTGAGGAGAATGGGGAGGAGAGGAGTTGTTCTTGATGAGGGAGAATGAAATGAATCCAATGTCCCCTACTTTTGGTTCTGGTCGAAATATTGAAGAAGAAAGAGGAAGGTGTATGATATTTTTCTTGTTGGCCTTAGGGAAAGAAGGGGATAACAATGTGTTCCACCTTGTTCTGCCGAATATAAGAGAGTGAAAGGGAAGGAAAAGAGTTGACCAATGGAGGTTATGTATCCTTGAAGAGTATTGGTCACTTAGGGAGATTTTCGGATAGAGGTAGATAAGTTGGTTTAAAATAAGTGGGAATGTGGTTGATAGTAAAATAAAAATAATATTTCCATTCCATTTCAATTCACAATTAATTAACCTCACTAAATAAATCAACCGCACTATTTCACATTTAAGAAATATAAAAGGATTCAAACACACCCATGGTAGAATTATAATGAAAAGACTAAAATACCCTTGGGAAAGGATGTTGCATTCCTATCCTCCTTAAAGAAATTTTGTCCTCAAAATTTTAACGACTTACCTACTCAAACATGTAAGGATACTCCTGGCGTAAGTCATCCTCAAGTTCCCAAGTTGCCTCCTCAGGAGTTGACCCTTCCCAAATAACTTTTACCAGAGGAATTGTTTTGTTTCTCAGGGTTTTCAAGCTACGATCAATCACTTGAACCGGTAAGGGTTGGAAGGTTAAATCTGGTCTTAATTGGACAAGATCATGATTGAGGGGTTGACAAGGATCAAGAATATACTTTTTGAGTTGAGATACATGAAAGACATTGTGTATTCCTGACAAGGAAGGGGGTAAAGCAAGTTGGTACGCTACTGGACCGACTCGGTGGATAATCTGGAAAGGTCCTATGAAACAAGGACGGAGTTTCTTGGCCCGAAGGGCTCTTCCAATGCCTATTGTGGGGGTTACTCTTAGGAACACATGGTCACCCTCTTCAAATTCTAAGGGTCTCCTTCTTTTATCAGCATAACTCTTTTGCCTACTCTGTGCAACTTTTAATCTATCCCTAATAGTTCAGATTTTCTCCGTTGTCTCCTGGATTAACTCAGGTCCTAATATCCCCTTGTCACCCACTTCAGCCCAACAAAGTGGAGTTCTACACTTACGTCCATAGAGTGCCTCATACGGTGACATACCTATGCTGAAGTGATGACTATTATTGTAGGCAAATTTTACTAAGGGTAGGTGATGATCCCAATTTCCTCCATCCTCAAGAACACAGGCCCTGAGCATATCCTCTAAGGTTTGGATGGTTCTCTCTGTCTGACCATCTGATTGGGGATGGTAGGCAGTACTAAAGTTCAAACGAGTACCCAAGGCTTGATGAAAAGCCTTCCAGAACCTAGAAGTGAACTTAGGATCCCTATACGACACAATGCATACTGGCACCCCATGCAACCTCACTATTTCGCTTATGAACACCTTTGCTAGTTTAGCCATATTGTAAGAGGTCTTAACAGGTAGGAAGTGGGCGGACTTAGTCAATCTGTCCACTACCACCCAAATAAAATCATGCCCCGCCTGAGTGCGAGGTAAACCTACAACGAAGTCCATGGATATGTTCTCCCATTTCCACTCAGGTATTTCTAAAGGTTGGAGCATGCCTGAGGGTCGTTGATGCTCGATCTTGACCTTTTGACACACTAAACAGTGAGAGACAAATTTGGCAACATCATTCCTCATTCCTGGCCACCAGTACATCTTTCTAAGGTCTTGATACATCTTAGTGGAACCGGGATGTATTGAAAAACTACTCTTATGGGCTTCCTCTAACACTTGTCTTTTAATCTCTTCATCATTTGGAATGCATATTCTCTCATGAAAAATGAGGGTTCCATCCCTGGCTTCGGAAAAGCCAAGTTGATCTTTCCTGGCTTGTAGGTCCTCGTCTCGAAGTTGAGCATGTCTAATTTGAGTTCTAAAATCACAATTGATCTTAAGGTGGCTCAAATAAATGCTATTGGGACCCACAATAACATTTAGGTTTAAGTTATGGAAATCTTCCAATAGTTTCAACTCATGTAACATCATGGATGAGACGTGAAGAGACTTCCGGCTTAAAGCATCTGTTACTACATTTGCCTTTCCTGGGTGGTACTTCAACTCAAACTCATAATCCTTGAGGAACTCCATCCACCTTCTCTGTCTCATGTTATGTTCCCTCTGATCAAAAAGATACTTCAAGCTCTTATGATCGCTAAATACTTCAAATTTGGCTCCATAAAGATAATGTCTCCATATCTTTAGAGAAAAAACTATGGCTGCTAACTCCAGGTCATGGGTAGGATAGTTTTCTTCATGAGGTCTCAACTGACGAGAGGCATAAGCCACTACCTGCCTATTCTGCATCAAAACACATCCTAAGCCTTTTAAGGATGCATCACTATAAACTTCGAATCCTAAGGCTGGGTCTGGAATGGTCAACACAGGAGCTGAGGTCAAACGGGCTTTGAGTTCAAGGAAACTCTTTTCACACTTTTTATCCCACTCGAAAGGATTACCCTTGCGGGTTAAGGGTAGGGCTAACTATGAAAATCCCCTTATAAACCTTCGGTAATATCCTACCAAACCTAGAAAACTACTAACCTCGGTAATGTTCTTAGGTCTTTCCCAATTAAGGACATCATCAACCTTACTGGGGTCTACTGCTACCCCTTCTTGTGAAATTACATGTCCTAAAAACTTCACTTCAGTCAGCCAAAATTCACACTTTTCTGGCTTAGTAAACAACCTCTTTTCTCGGAGTATTTGCAAGACAATCCTAAGGTGTTCTTCATGCTCTTGAAAACTCTTGGAATAGATAAGGATATCATCAATGAAAACCATGACAAACTCATCCAAGAAGGGTCGAAAGATGCGGTTCATGTAGTTCATGAAGACCGCTAGAGCATTCGCTAAGCCAAAAAGCATAACTGGATACTCGTAATGCCCATATCGGGTTCTAAACGCTATCTTGGGTATATCTTTAGACTTAATCCTTATTTGGTGATATCCCAACCTCGGATCAATTTTTGAGAATACCGAGGCTCCTATAAGCTGATCTAATGGGTCATCTATTCGGGGCAGTGGATACTTATTTTTAATGGTTATCTTATTAAGCTGTCTATAATCCACACAGAGCCTCATACTCCCATCTTTTTTCTTAACCAACAGAACAGGCGCACCCCAAGGAGAGGCACTAGGTCGAATGAATTGCTTTGCTATTAAATCCTCTAATTGAGCCTTAAGTTCTTTCAATTCCAAAGGGGACATTCTATAGGGTGCAATAGATATTGGTCCCGCATCAGGAACCAAATCTATGGAGAATTCAATCTCCCTTTCAGGAGGTAGGGAGAGTATGTCTTCTGGAAAGACATCTATGAATTCACTCACTACAGGGATAGTTGCGACATCCACATTTTCCTTAGAACTTGAAGAAAGTATACACATGAACATGGGTTCCCCACTATTTAGGCATTGGTTAATTTGTGACACACTAGCAAACAAGGAAGGACATATCTCTTTGGGATTTTCTCCCAGAGATAGGAAAATTATAGACTTTTCTAGACAATTTAGTACAACTTGATTGGCTGATAGCCAATCCATACCTAAAATGACATCTAGAGCTTTTAGGGGCAAGCAAAACAAGTTAACTAGAAACACCCTATTGGATATTTCCAGTATACAATTTTCACAAACAAGAGAAGTTTCAATGTTGCCCTCTGCAGAGGTAGACACAGATAAAGGGTATGGCAGAAAGGATAAAGACAGTTGCAGACGTATAGCACATTCACAAGAGACAAAAGAATGGGTTGCCCCAGAATCAAAAAGAATAACAACATATTCTTGGTTAAGGAGGCCGGTACCTTTTATCAGACCATCTTTTCCCTTAGCTTTCTTACCACTGAGAGTGAAAACTCTTCCAGAGGATTGGTTACCAGGAATGGAAACTCCCTTCTTCTTCAAGAGAGGACAAGACGGGGAAGAGTGTCCCGGCTGCTTGCAAGAATAACAAACATTCTGACCAGCCAAGCACTCCCCACCATGTTTTTTCCTACATTTTGGGCATCCGACTGATCTGGGAGAGTTAGATGTCTGCACCTGCTTGCCTTTATCCAAACTCCTTTTTACTTTGAGTTGTTGATGGTGTTTACCTTCATTCTTGTTCTTAAGCCATTTCTTCTGATTCTCCATTTCTAATTCTTGCAAACTTTCTTCCGTCACATAAGCTTGTTGGACAATGGTAGGGTATTCAGTAAATCTGGTCTGAGACAAACAATTCTTGATATCAGCTCTCAAGCCCCAACGAAACTGATCTATCTTCCATTCTTCATTTGGAGCGTAACTTGCCTGCGAAGCATGTCTTGCCAAATCTTCAAATTTTGCTACATATTGAGCTACCGACATGTTCCCTTGCTTTAGTTCCATGAATTCTCTTTCTTTCTGTTTCCTGAGGTTAAAGGGAATATATTTGTTAATAAAAACCCCTTGGAAATGCTCCCAATCCAAGGGTGTCCCCACAACGGTCATGTGAGCCTTCATGCCCTTCCACCAATTTGCAGCTTCCTTCTTTAGCATATGACTGGCAAAAGAAACCTTTTGTTCCTCGATACACTGTACAATCTCAAAAATCTGCTCCATTGCTTCTATCCAATGATAAGCATCTAGAGCATGTTTAATCTCGGAGAAAGCAGGTGGGTCAAGTTTGAGAAATTGGAAGAAAATATGGTTGGCCTCATCCTAAGGTGGTGCTAGTCCTCCAGCCTGAGTTTGGTGATGGAGAAGATTATTAGTAGCCATAGCCTGGTCCCGTACGACCTGCCTAAGCTCATCCAACCACTCAGGAGCACCTCTTCCTCTTCCTCTTCCTCCGCGGCCTGTAGTTTCATCACTCATGATTCTGCATACCACATACCAATATCAAGTTGATCAGGCTTAATACTTAGTAAGTTGGCATTTAGAAAAATAAATGGGAAATTCAAGCACAACGATACTATGTAAAACTATCCACAGTTCAATTAGATCGAACTTCTCTGATACCAAAAATGTAATGCCTTAAATGAGTGTCTCAAAAGAAAACACAAGACATCCACATTACAATGATAGTCATATATATAGTCTTAACATAATGGTCACACATAACCTTACAAACTAAAAAAAATCAAAAGAAAATCATTACACAAGCAACTACTCTCGGACTTCGTTTAATCAGTTTATGAAGCCGACAGTTACATATTAAGGCTCCCATGAAACATATTGAGTTAAAGAAATTCCTTCTTTATCTCATTAATCCTTCGAAGGACCTAAACCTGCTTATCTGAAACAATAGAGAGCCTAGTGAGAAAAATAAGTCTCAGTGAGCTTTGCTTCAAGCAAGGATATACATACATATATAAACAATTAAATTCAAATAAACAACCCAAAATGAGGCATGGGTATTTTAACTTAAAACATTTACTAGATAACTTCAAGTGTGAGGGACTTGTAGTATTCTAGTTTAATAGATTTTTGATATGGCAGTCAGAGCTCTATGACAACAAGCAGGCGTCCCTTAATTGCTAATACCATATCCTAGCCTTCAAGTAATTGAAGGACTTACAAAAACATAACTCACCCACAATTACTTATGTGGCCTTAATGGCTAATTTGGTTCTGAAACAATTGTCTCACCAAAATGTAGACCATTTTAGATTTTTAATGCCCTTCTATACTTCACTTTATTATGATTAATAGAAATAATCCAAACATACTTAGGACATCAAGAGTGAAATTACAGCAAAAACCTAAGCCATCAATTCAATAAAACTTAATTTATCACAATTTGGAGGATGGTGACTAAAGTTACCATTCCCACCATTTATTCCACAGTCTAAACCTCTAATCTCAAACAGTTAGGAGTTCATATAACACTAGTCAAAACTAATCATGTCGACAATACATTATAACCAATCTCAAGTGTCCAAAACCAAGAAGGATCATGCAAAAATTCAAGTGTTATCAAATTTGGAAACTAGTAACTGAATTTTCAGTAAATTGAAATGGAGATTCCTACACCAATACCAACTCGAATTCAAAAAATCCAAAGCCTGGTTTGTTACAAATTCTGACTACTTTCTATTAGCATATGAATCAACTCAAACCGATATTTGGACAATTTAATACAATTTAAATAATAAGACAGTTCCAGTTCAGAATTCTCAGTACAAGCAGTAACTTAAATATCATTTTTATCATTCAATACTTAATGAAATTGAATCGTTCCAAAGCCTATATCGTTAACAATTCTATCTATTTTCTATTAAAGCAGGAATCAAGTCAATCCAATATTTTTACAGTTTACTACAATTTAAATACTAAGACAGTGTCAGCACAGAGTCTCCAGGACAAACAGCAGATTGCATGTTATTTTTCTCCCTTGATACTCAATGAAATTGAATCGTTCCAAAACCTATCTCGAAGGAAAACAAGTCTATTTTCTGATGGTATAAAGATCACTTCGAAACAAACTCTATGGAGGAAATTATGGATAAAACACTAACAAGGGTGCATTACGGGTTGAAGGATTAAAGAGCCCCTTGTCAATTTTTTTATCAAAAACCACCTCTAATTAACATGCAAAAATCAAAACCCAAATGTTAACCAGCATATATCAGATCAAAATAGGCTTTCCATAGAAACAATTAGAACAATTAACAAGAAATTGAGATTTATGGTTACCCAATGTTACAAACAACAAAACTCACATAACCAAGTGGTAGATTCAAAGTGGTGAGTGTTGATCTCCTTGTGCTTCTTCCCTAATCTGATTTGTGCTCCTATTTTCGAAATTCTAGAGGTCTTGCATGTTGTCTATTTTGCTTGATTTAGGTATTTGATGAGTTAAAATTGTGAGGTAGAAGGTTAGAAGGAAATTTGGTATAGGTTTATGAGAGTTTTAGGAAGAATGAAGAAGGGAATGAGGATGGAAATTTCGAGTGGGTAAGGCTGAATTTTGTGAGGAGAATGGGGAGGAGAGGAGTTGTTCTTGATGAGGGAGAATGAAATGAATCCAATGTCCCCTACTTTTGGTTCTGGTCGAAATATTGAAGAAGAAAGAGGAAGGTGAATGATCTTTTTCTTGTTGGCCTTAGGGAAAGAAGGGGAAAACTATGTGTTCCACCTTGTTCTGCCGAATATAAGAGAGTGAAAGGGAAGGAAAAGAGTTGACCAATGGAGGTTAGATATCCTTGAAGAGTATTGGTCACTTAGGGAGATTTTTGGATAGAGGTAGATAAGTTGGTTTAAAATAAGTGGGAATGTGGTTGATAATAAAATAAAAATAATATTTCCATTCCATTTCAATTCACAATTAATTAACCTCACTAAATAAATCAACCACACAATTTCACATTTAAGAAATATAAAAGGATTCAAACACACCCATGATAGAATTATAATGAAAAGACTAAAATACCCTTGGGAAAGGATATTACATCGACAATGATTTGTTTTTATACCGACGGTACATACAAATTAAATATTAAAATAGTGTAGAAGTTATTAATTAATTATATATTTAAGTACATCTTAAGAGTTATCAAATTGGAAATGTTTTAAATTAATCTTATTGGTAAAATAGGTTAAAAAAATATATTAATAGAATAAGATTTTCAATATTTCAAGAGTTATTAATTTTAAAATTTAGAAAATATATATTTATATAAATTTATTTCACAAAATCGCATATATTTCACAAAATTGAAATAAGAGGTATACCATGAAAACAAGCCATTTATCGGTAAATATATAAACTAAAGACATTGCTTAACTAAACAAAATCGATAAACTACAATTTAAAACCGTGTTGTACTTGGTCTCCTCCAATTCAAAAGGAAATTGTTATGGACCATAAAATCAGTTCAAATTAAGCAAAGGAAAATTAGCAGAGAAGCCAAAAAGATTCATAGATTATAACTCAATCAATGGGATTATGAAGCGTAGCTTACAAACGATAAAAATTAATACAAAAATAGAAATAGTAGAATCGAAAATTGAAAGAGACAGGGTGCAAAAAAGAAGGTTAGGATTCTTACCGGATACGGAGCATATGGAGATGAGCAAGAAGAGCAACATCTTATATGCGTAGTTTTGCAAAACTTTGGAGAAGTTGATGAGGAAATTTGCTGAAGTTGAAGAGGAATTTGAATAAATCGCAAAATGCACATAAATGACCAAATGGTGAGGTATTAGGAAGTAGTGACCTGAGAGATACATTGACGAGAAACTAGCATGCTTAATTTCTTAAAAAAATTTACTTTTATTTGTACATTTTTCATTTATCTTTTTCTTATTTTCTCTCCATTTTTTTAGAAACTCTAGGGTTTTTGTGTTTAAATTTATTGATATTATAAGTTAAATTTTAAAAATATTTGTTTATGTCACGAGAATGATTAATTTTCTTAATAATTTTTATTATAACATAAGTGCTATGTTTTTTTTTATATAAAATACATAACTACACATCCTACATATTTTTGATATGTGCATCGCACGAGCCCATGCCCTAGTTTTACTCGTGCCAAATGCACACGTTCACCATACGCTCTTAAAATAATCCATCAAATGTGGATGTAATCCACCAAGTCACAACACGTGTTTTGGAACAGTTTTGATTTGGACCAATAGATTAAAAGCTATTATTTAATGATGTCATTTAGAGCATATTTGGGAAGTTGTATTTTTTTCCATTTCAGTTGTTTTATACCAAAAAAAAGTTGATTTGAAAATAATATAACATGTTTAGTACCTTGTTTAAATTTATATATATATATATATATATATATATATATATATATATATATATATATCAATTTTATGTCATCTAGTTTGGTTTAGCTTAAAATTATTGTGATTTGATTATTTCCATTTTCAAAACTCTCTTTTCTATTTACCCTTATAAAACTAACTTCTAAACAATTGATTATCAACATAATCTTTTTTTCCAGTTTTCCCAAACACACTTATTATTCAATATGTCAAATTTCTTCATTTACAACTTTGTCCTCTAGTAAAAGTTTTTTTTACCCTACTAATTTAAAATAGTGATTTTCATGAAAATAAATAAAAAATGATATTTATATAAAATTAAGTCAAATATTGTTGTATTAAATTAAAATTGAAAAAGAACTGAAATCATCTTCTTCTCTGTTGGGCAAGTATGGGGTCGTCCTTCTCTGTTGGGTGAGTAAGACGTTGGAGAAGCGAGGTCTTTGGCGTGGTGGGGTTGGGTGCAGGTGGAGGTGAGAGAGGTGAAGTGGAGGAAGGTTGAGTGGTGGGGGAGGTCTTCGGCGGGTTGGGTGGGGATTGGGAGTTTAGGATAGTGAGGTTGTTTTGTCATATAGCACTTTTTCAAGAAGAGGCCTATGTACGACCTAAGGGAACATGCGTACTATGTCTATGCCGCTACTCTGACATGAGTTAACCCGCAAAATTAATTGACAAAACGTATTAACTTGCTATAACCGGTCACTCATACAACTCTCACGATGAGCGACTTGACCAGCTCGCTCACCTTAGACAAAGCCCCTAAACTCCGTTCACTCTTGTATTTTAGATTCGTGGATAAGATCAAAGGGCAGAAATCCAAAATCCTGCCTGATATGTTCTCAAGGTCGTGGAGAGTGCAAGGCCATCAAGGGCATTGCCTTAGGCATCACTTTCCTTTTAACTTTTTTTTTTACTTTTTAATATATACCTACACACTAATGACAATTATAGTTTGGCAAGTGATTGAATAATAACAAGTTAGGCCTAATTTTGTGTATAGTGCCTTCCGCATAATGTGTTATTAAGATCGAAATTCAATCACAGATAATGCAATCCGCAACATTAGTCATGTTTCAACAATCAAGATTCCACCTAGCCTTATTACCTTTATTATCCTTCCATGTACCGTGTCATAGTTAATTATCATTGGAGATAATCCACATAATTAAATATTGAGAAATGGGAATACAACTGTGCAAAAGGATACCATAGTCATTGGAGGAAATTAGTTAATATTTAATTACTTTTTTATGTCTCCAAAATTTAACTATTATTTTACTATATATATTGATATTTTAATATTTTTACCTCAAATTTTTTAGCTCTCATTTTTCCTTTCCTTTTCTCCCCATCTTCATTTTGGTAAATGATTTTAAGACCAAAATAGCTAGAAAATTAATATAAGAATTGCTCATTTATATAATATTAAGTCTCTTTATAAATTTCGCCTTAGGCCCCAAAAATCCTATTAATGGCCCTGTATGTTCTATTTATTTTTGTGCTCCATTATGATATTTGGACATCCAATTCAGATATTGTATGTGACACCGTATGTGTATCTCTATCATTCACTCACTTTTTTACCTTTTTTGTATACATACATCCCAAAAATATATCAAAAAAACATCGTATGGTATCTCAAGTTTGATGTTAAAATATAATTTCTCTAAGACAATACAGCAACTTGCACAGCTTGGTTAACCACTTGGATTTTGAAGCATAGTTTCACAGATGTGGTGTTTGCTACTCGACACAACTATATAAATTTTTAATATTCTGCTGATCAATATCTTAAGCATATTTATGCTTGAAGCATTTATAGAAAAATGTTACTTTTTGGGTGATTTGGTCTTTAATGGTCTTGATATCGTTTGATGATGGCAATTAAATGTATTGGAATTTTTTTGGGGGCCAGGAGGTGCCACCAGGATGGACATAAAGGCAATGCCAACATTTTTGCTGCTGAAGGACGGTGCTGCACTCTGGGTTGGTGCCAATCCGGAAGAGATGAAGAAAAGGACAGATCAGTTTGTCCAGTCCATTCTTGTCTCAGTAGCATAGTTAAGCAACTACTCCATGTTGTTAGTAATATAAGAAATAAATTGGTATCTTTTTTTGTCCAATATATAAAAAATATATATCAATTTTCACATATATTAAATATTAATTTTCAGTATTATCCTCGTTTATAATAAGATTTATATTTACGACATATATCAAATTTTTATACAAATAAGTTTGTTCATTAATTAGAATGGATATTTTTAAAAATTTATATGAATATTAATTACAATTAACTCATATCAATACATTTTTTTAACCTATTTATTTTAAGATTTTATTTCTTATATCAAGGATAAGAGGGAATATATGATATTTAACTCTTGCAACTTGTAAGGTACTAGTCCTAGAGTCCTTGCAATGCACCGGCATTTCATCCTAATCCAAGTAATTATTTTAGAAGTTTTTTGGGTCTATATATATATATTCATTTTATCTTGTAACCCAACAAACTGTGAACTTAAACGAAACATATAAGGGAATTGTTAATAATAACAAAAAAAGGTATGAGATATTTTTGTTTCAATGTTTCAAGTTTTGGATTATACACAATATTTTGAAACCAAGACACCTGTATTTGTCTATTATATTTTTATTTTAGTTATTCTTTTTGTATATTATGATGAACATACAAGTGTCTTTATTTTGTTGATTTTTGTTAGAGCATCCTCGCTTTTTTGATCAAACTGGTTTCCTTTTAGAAATTATTTATCAGTTTAGGGTTGTTTTGAAACTATTTATCAATGGGGATCCTTTTGGACACGTGGCATATTTTATTTTTTTTCACTTTGACAGGTCAAAGACGCCAGTCAGACTGTCGCCTACCAGTATTAAAAAAAAGACAATTGATAGCAATAGTAAGAGGTATAAAAAAAATAATAGTAATAACAATTTACACAAATAAATATCCATCAATTATTACAGTAGTAAAAAATTTTTTTACCTTGTAATAGCATTAATGTCATCGTTACTCCCTATACTTATAATATAATTTTTTTTTAGCAGTGTTCCTTTAAAATTGCTGTTACAAGGTAAATTTTTTTTTACTACTGTAATAATTGATGAATATTTATTGGTGTAAATTGTTATTGCTATTTTTTTTATCACTCTTGTGATATTATTTGCTACTTGTTATTAGGGGATTTTTTTTATTGCCTCTTGTTGTTTTAAATAGATACTTTATCATTAATGTCATCGTTACTCCCTATACTTATAGTATAATTTTTTTGTAGCAGTGTTCCTTCTAAATTGCAGGTAACTTTCTTTTAAGTCTTACAAGGTAATTTTTTTACTACTGTAATAATTGATTAATATTTATTAGTGTAAATTGTTATTGCTATTATTTTTTTATGCCTCTTGTGATATTATTTGCTACTTGTCATTGTTATTTGCTACTTGCTACTAATAAATAGTTTCTAAAAGAAACCCATTTTGGTCAAAAAGCCGTTTAAAACATCAAGAGGCAATAACAAAAAATCTCATAATAACAAGTAGCAAATAATATCACAAGAGTCATAAAAAAATAATAGCAATAACAATTTACACCAATAAATATTCATCAATTATTACAGTAGTAAAAAAAAAATTACCTTGAAAGAATTAAAAGAAAGTTACCAGCAATTTTAAAGAAACACTGCTAAAAAAATTATACTATAAGTATAGGGAGTAACGATGACATTAATGATAAAGTATCTATTTAAAACAACAAGAGACAATAAAAAAATCCCTTAATAACAAGTAGTAAATAATATCACAAAAGTCATAAAAAAATAATAGCAATAACAATTTACACCAATAAATATTCATCAATTATTACAGTAGTAAAAAAAATTTACCTTGTAAGAATTAAAAGAAAGTTACCGGCAATTTTAAAGGAACATTGCTAAAAAAATTATACTATAAGTATAGGGAGTAACGATGACATTAATGATAAAGTATCTATTTAAAACAACAAGAGGCAATAAAAAAATCCCCTAATAACAAGTAGCAAATAATATCACAAGAGTCATAAGAAAATAACAGCAATAACAATTTACACCAATAAATATTCATCAATTATTACAGTAGTAAAAAAAAATACCTTGTAAGAATTAAAAGAAAGTTACCAGCAATTTTAAAGGAACACTGCTAAAAAAATTATACTATAAGTATAAGAAGTAACGATAACATTAATGCTATTATAAGGTAAAAAAAATTTTTACTACTGTAATAATTGATGGATATTTATTGGTGTAAATTGTTATTGTTATTATTTTTTATACCTCTTATTATTGATATCAATTGTCTTCTTCTTCTTTTTTATACCCCTGCTGATGTATGTCTGGCTCTGGGACTTCCAGCCACAGGTGAACCAGTGGTAGGTGCAGCTGATGAGCAGTGCTATACACTGTCTATTTTTGAGGGGGCTGATATAACCATAGAGGTTATACTCGACAAGATGCATGCCTGCCATTCCGCGTAATGTGGGGGATTTTTGTAGGGCATATATACTCCTTGCTTTCGGAGTGTTTTACTTTGCGAGGACAGGCAAGTTGGTCTTCACAGATTATGCCTGGTTGCTGGATGACCTGGATGCCAGCCATAGCTTCAATTGGGCATCTGCAGTTCATGAATTCTTGGTTGCGAGTTTGAGCAGAGCTCACATGGTCAGTGGCAAAGGGTCAAATGACCATGAAATACATCTATGTGGCTGTGCACCCATCCTACAGGTATGTATTGTTGCATATGTTAGATCACCATCTAATGATTTGTTAACAAAATTTTACGGCTACTAATGATGTCGATCTTTTTTGGTAGATCTGGGCGATGAACCATATCTCGATTGGCTATACACCTAGCACTCCTCCCGAGCACCCTTTCCCACGGTTTTTGAACTGGCCAATTGTTACATTGAGGAAGAAGAGAATGAAGGAAGCATTCATGAATACAAGGGTACCAACCATACCATATTTTCGATAATATGTTGAAAATTGATATACACAATGTTCAGTTGATGTGATTCTGATGTTTGCAGGTAACGGTTGCTTTAATAGCAACAAATGCTGAGCTTCAACTACCCATTGTCCGGGATGCATTACGGGGGGCCAACAACACCAATATGTACATGTTGATGAATATCAAAAAGTATTGGCGACGCTTTAGGAGCATGAACAGAAAATTAGGGAGCAACAACAGAGGATCTTGGCTCTAGAGGCGGATGTTGCAATTTTGAAAGATGGTCCCACTCGTCACCGATCAAACATAGGCCAAGTCAATGAGTATGTGAGATGTTCCACTTTAGGTGGACAAGATTCATCCCCTCTTCACCAAACTCCCCTAGCGGATATTTATGCTGACATGGGTGGTGTAGGGTCTTCAGCTGTTCAAATAGGTGGTGGTTACTAAACAAGCTAGTTGCCTGTTTTACATGGTTGTGTTTGTGGTTTACTCGTTGAAAGCACATTGAGAATCATTGTATATGCAGGTGTAGAAATGCCAATTTCTCCGCGGATGGAGGCTGATGATGCTATTGTAGATCCTCCGGCTGTAGCGATGGGTGCACCAGATGAAGCACCAGTTGCAGTGCCCGCTTGTAAGTAATGATTTGCATGTTCACAATGAAAAAGTACCATTGTATTAAAAATAAAGCCTACTTACCATCTACCATTGTGGCTGTTGTTTGTAGGTGAACATAATATGGAGGGTGATCCGGAGGGTGGGTCAAACATAGCAACAAGGGTGAAGGGTAAACATAGGATGCGGAAGCAATCTTCTAGAGTTGATCCCCCATATACCAAGGCATACATGAGAAAGTATAAGACAACAAAAGAATAGTTTTTTATTTGTATATTCGAACATGAAAACTTGATATGTACATTGTTATTTTGTAATATAGGAGTAGTATGTAATTTCTCGGATTGGTAAGCCTGGATTCTACGATCAGCTTTAAAATAGATATTAACTATTGTGCAAAATATCTTACGACATTGCTAACAGGTTTGACATGCTTTACATGGTTGTGTGAAACTAATTTAAGTGTCATGACAAGTCATTAAATAGATAACGAAATAGATGAGTGAAGTTCAGTGATGACATAACTGATTTGCTCCAAAGAGTTGGTGGTAAGATACGTTAGTTACCAAATAATTTAAAGCATTCACCAAATAATTGAAGTATCCACCAGATAAGCGAACTACGTTCACCAGATAATCTAAGGCATCCAAAGCTCGGTTTTAGTATTGGCATTCACCAGATATTTGAAGTAATTCACCAGATAAGTGAACTACGTTCACCAGATAATCTAAGGCATCCAAAACCCAATTTTAGTATAGGCATTCACCAGATATTCGAAGGCATTCACCAGATAATCTAAGGCATCCAAAACCCAATTTTAGTATAGGCATTCACCAGATATTTGAAGGCATTCACCACATATTTGAACTACGTTCACCAGATAATCTAAGGCATCCAAAACCCAATTTTAGTATAGGCATTCACCAGATATTCGAAGGCATTCACCACATATTTGAACTACGTTCACCAGATAATCTAAGGCATCCAAAGCTTGGTTTTAGTATTGGCATTCACCAGATATTCGAAGGCATTCACCAGATAAGTGAACTACGTTCACCAGATAATCTAAGGCATCCAAAACCCAATTTTAGTATAGGCATTCACCAGATATTCGAAGGCATTCACCAGATAAGTGAACTACGTTCACCAGATAATCTAAGGCATCCAAAACCCAATTTTAGTATAGGCACTCACAAGATATTCGAAGGCATTCACCAGATATTTGAACTACGTTCACCAGATAATCTAAGGCATCCAAAACCCAATTTTAGTATAGGCACTCACCAAATATTCGAAGGAATTCACCAGATAAGTGATCTACGTTCACCAGATAATCTAAGGCATCCAAAACCCAATTTTAGTATAGGCATTCACCAGATATTCGAAGGCATTCACCACATATTTGAACTACGTTCACCAGATAATCTAAGGCATCCAAAACCCAATTTCAGTATAGGCATTCACCAGATATTCGAAGGCATTCACCACATATTTGAACTACGTTCACCAGATAATCTAAGGCATCCAAAACCCAATTTCAGTATAGGCATTCACCAGATATTCGAAGGCATTCACCACATATTTGAACTACGTTCACCAGATAATCTAAGGCATCCAAAACCCAATTTCAGTATAGGCATTCACCAAATATTCGAAGGCATTCACCACATATTTGAACTACGTTCACCAGATAATCTAAGACATCCAAAACCCAATTTTAGTATAGGCATTCACCAGATATTCGAAGGCATTCACCACATATTTGAACTACGTTCACCAGATATTCGAAGGCACCAGATATTCGAAGGCATTCACCAGATATTTGAATTACGTTCACCAGATAATCTAAGGCATCCAAAACTTTAGTATAGGTATTCACCAGATAATCTAAATAATCCAAAACGTGGGTTGTATAGGCATTCACCACATAGTTGAAGGCATTCACCAGATAATTGAACTACGTTCACCACATAATCTTAGGCATCCAAAACTTTTAGTATTGGCATTCACCACATAATTGAAGGCATTCACCAGAAAAGTGAACTACGTTCACCATATAATTATAATGCATTCAACACTGGGCCTAATAATCCAGGAATAAGACATTCACCGGATAAGTAACAGGGTATCAATGGTGTCATGCACCAGATAATTGCAGACATTCACCAGATAATTAGAGACATTCACCAGATAATTAAAAGGCATTCAACACTTGACTTAATTATCTAGGAATAAGTTGTTCACAAGGTAATTGAGGGCATTCATCAGATATATATGATCATTTCCATTGACATTTATACAGGATCATTTACATAGGATTGTCTAAGTATGTATAACAAGTGGTGGTTTTGTCATTCATGATACAAAAATCTAACACGCAATGGGTTGCACCCAACCAACTTGTATTTAACTACATACACATAGTAAATGTTCATATACATATATGACAAGATAATGGATCGTTGTGCTGCAACCATGTCATTCAAAAAACCGACAAAAGTTATGGCGCCCGACCAACCTGCATAACCAATGGTAAAGCATTAAACACTAAAAATTGTACACAAAGTTTAGTACCAGAGTCCAGGACTTATGAAAACCATACCATCAACTGACAACCATATACCACAAAACACATATCATTAGTAAAGACAACTAAAATCCAAAATGTGCCTAATCATCCAAATTTGTAGTGAACTGTGAACACCCCATGAAGTCAACATCAGACGTTGTCAAAAGGTCTCCCAACGATATACTGGCTCCAACCTGGACAACACCATATAAGAAACTAAAATAATGGAGTCCTTAACTATATAAATGACCCACAATTTACATGCCTGTGTATTCAAAGTAACATCTTCTAAACCCTTAAATACATGGCTTGAAACTGTTGGATTTTGAAGAACATAACAACTGTCTTCAAAAATGGACATTGACTGTATAGAAAAACAATAAACCAATCAACATAAATTTTCATCTCATTGTCCACAAAAGACACATGAATTTTGTAGAAAGTATACATCACCGGGTACAAATCCATCAAATTGCTAAAGTTTAACCGACAACACATAATAAAACAACGTCTACAAGTTAAACACAATCTGATATTATACACAAACCATAGTGCTTGTATCCATCAATTCTCCACTGGCGACAATGTCAAGAGATGATTCTACATGGATGTTGTTTCCACTGTGATTACCCACCATTCCATTGTTTGCCTCCTGCACATTTTAGAAATGTTGTTGTTGAAACTTACATTTAAATTGGGTTTTGGTTAAGGTTCACATTACTCATTAATCACGTGGTGTGTATGGTTAATACAGAATTTTCGGAGGAAAAAAAAATACCTTGGTAGTCTCTTTGTCTTCAGTATGTTGTGACCGCTTCTTCGCCCTTTTTACAACTTTTTCAACCACCCCTATTTTTCTATTTGTACGAGGGCGTCCCTTACGTTTGACACGCAATGGACTGCGAATGTGGGGAGCATTGTTTGGATTTGAGTCAGCAATGGGACTTTTGTTAACTTCCCGCATTGTAGCATCCATGGTGGGTAAATTAGAACTAAACTCATGTAGCCTTTCATGTAGTGCCTTACTTGCAACTTCAGACTCTGCACATACTTCAGCAACCTCATAGAAATGCTTGCACAATCTGTCAAATCTTTCCATTTGTGGCTTCAATTCTGTCACACAATAGCTGCTCTTAATATATGAATATTTCCTTTTAATATTTTTCTTCCATCTTGCTAAACATACTTATCCGGCACATTTTTAATCCTCTCTTGAGTACACACACAAAGCACATGGCGACACAGAATGCCTCTAAACTCAAACAACGAACATTCACAACAGACTTCATGGTTCTCACGATTAAACACAACCATATATATACATTCTTTTGTTCTATCACCAACTAGGACCTCCTCCAACACATGATAAGTGGCAACGCAACCATCCACGGTCTTCAAAGAATACGCACAATTAATCTTTGATCTAAACTCGGCCTGAACCTCCTTAAACTTGGCATGAGTATACTCACATTGGAATTGCTTTTCAATTGACGAGTTTGAACCGCAGGGAATTGTCGTATCCATGCATTGAAAATCAGCTTGAAACTCCGTTTCGGCTCTACTCTTGAGAGCATTATCATACTGCTTTACAAATTGATTCAGACTTGTTGTTGAATTTATATACCCATCAAAGAATGCATGTATGCTCTCGCTTCGCTGCGTTGTTGACATACCTGCCCAAGTTCATACAAGTGAAAAACAATTAAACAAGTATGATAACCATGGACATTACACGGCTTGCTTTAACAAAAAGTATGAGAAGGTGGAAAACGCATTTGAAACAAAAGACAGACCAAGTTTGCACACGACCACATACCTGCCCAAAAATATTTCTTCAGCATGGTTGGTGCCCATCTATGACGTTCCTTGTACAACCCATCCAACCACTCATTCTGTCCAAGGTCAAATTTGTCAATGAAGGAAGTCCATCTATCTTCAAAATCAGTTGCTGTGACTGTATCATAAACCGCTGTTTTCATTGCAGACTTAATCTTCTTATATTCACCATATCCGCTAAGTTTTTCAGGAATTTTTTTCATTATATGCCATAAACACCACCTATGACGAGTTGTAGGGAAGACTAGCTCAATGGCATTTTGCATAGCCTTACATTGGTCAGTGACAGTACCCGTAGGGGCTTTTCCCTCCATACAATGAAGCCATGTTTGGAAAAGCCAAACAAATGACTCTGTGTCTTCTGCAGAAACCAGACCACATCCAAGTAATGTTGATTGACCATGGTGATTCACACCAACAAATGCAGCAAAAGGCATGTCATACTTATTGGTCAAATATGTTGTATCAAATGCCAAAACATCTCCAAAATATGCATAACTAGCTCTACTTCTTGCATTAGCCCAAAACACATTTCTGACATGAAAATCATCATCCATATCTATGGCATAGAAGAAATCTTTGTTTTGATCCATCATTCGAGAAAAATAGCTTAGTAAGGCCTTAGCATCACCTTTTTTCCCAATCGCACGTCTTTCTTTGTTGACATAATTTCTCACGTCTTTTTCACAAAAGGGTATATGC
This sequence comes from Sophora flavescens, assembly GCA_030762895.1. NCBI lineage: Eukaryota > Viridiplantae > Streptophyta > Magnoliopsida > Fabales > Fabaceae > Sophora > Sophora flavescens. The sequence goes on from CM061062.1 coordinate 80,903,163, forward strand.
TCATGCCCTCCTTCATCTGTAACGAGAGACTGAAAAGTCTTATTAATCCTCACCCCTGCATCATCATTGATTTGGATTGTTCTTTTTACATGGAGGTTCATTTTCTTGTTAGCCTTGAACAACCTTGCCTTTGTAGGGCTGATCTACTGAGAATGGTTGGGTTCAAATTTATTAATGTACCACAGTTCATCTTTTCCCAACTTAATAGTAATTTTTGCCGGACAATTCTTCGTCTTAGTCGGACGTGTCATCAACGTACAAGGAATTTCCGACACTCGGGACCCCGCTCGTGAACATACTAGCATTAAGTATCTAATCTGCCCATCCTCTCCTTTTCTTGATGTTCTAGTCTTCCAACCAAAACCCTTTCTTAAAGAGTACTCGCGATAAAATGATTTAACATCCTCTATTGAATCAAAACACATCCCTGTTGCAGGCTCCCACTTTTCTTGATCATCATTAACAATGTCAACTCCATTTGCTTCGCTATCACCACCACCACAGTCCACATAATCATTTGAAGTTTCCATGTATATCGAATTGTGGATGCCACACTGAAACTGCACAAATTAGATCTTTCATAAGTAATGTCACAAAACAATCATGGATTCACTAGCTTCTCATATGAATTAATGTTGACAAACTAAAATTCACCTTAACCCACTCAACTAAGCTGGATGTTAGAGTATGCACCATGCTAACCTTCCCTAATATAGAAAATCTTAACAATGCATAATTATAACTTATAACTTACTGCACATGTATTGAGTATCTACCTATTGCATCTAACATCTTCCAGTTTGAAGACAATGCATCAACAAACCAATGACACATGCACATTGGAATAAAAGAATAGATACCTTTCTACTTCAACATGAGTTTACTAAGTGCCCAGTGGAGTATGGAGTGTATGTGAAGGTGCATAAAAAGGCAAGCTTGCTGCTCATTTGCATATATGGTGATAATCTGCTAGTGACTGGAAATTATCCTACTATATAAATTGAGTGTTTTAAAACACTCAACTTCTGGGAGTGTTTGAAATGACAGACTTAGGAAAGTTGTCATATTTCCTTGGAATGGAGTTTGCAACTACTCCAAAAGGAATTGTACTGCACCAGAAGAAATAGCCATAGTGTCATCGATTAATGTTGACAAACTAAGCTTCATCATTATAACTATAAAGCACAAAGGCTGGAACTATAAACTAGTACAGTAAAACATGAACCACCAAACTTGGAAAATCTTCCACACCAGCGAAAACAACCACCTTTCACTGCTTTCCAAGCATACTTTCAATTACATAGTATCCTCCTCCAACCAACTTGAGATGCACATTGCTATAAGACCAATTTACCAGGATTAAGCTAGAACCATCATTGCATCCTCAGTCCTTCTTTCATGAACAAGCCAAGTAAATTCAACCAAAAACTACATTTTACACTGTGACACTACCAAACAGTACAAATCATAACATCATTCCATCAGCAGAAAAACAGAGGTTTCTAACGTTCACCCATTACTTGCCACAAAAATGTTGACAAAGACCGCAAGCGATAAAGCCATGAAAGAAACAACGTGAATAGCAAATAAACCCTACGGAGAATAGATAGACAAAGCTTACCTAGCTATAGCTTCAGCAGTGCCCAAGGGATGAGATGCGGGATTGTGAGAGTGAGTGAGCTAGGGTTTGTTTGATTTGGTGTGGGTGGCGATATGAGAGATCAACAAAAACAGGGAAGGAAGAAAGGAGGGTTTTTCCTCACCTGCTCTTGTGGTGGGGTTCGCCGTCGATGAGTGGTGGGTGGCGGCGTTTTCGCTGTGGCTGTCACTGGGCTTTGCTAGTGGGTGGTGGTGTCATTCGGGAACAGAGCGTCACGGCAGTGAGAAGAATGAGTTGAAGACAGAGCGCCAAGGCAGAGAAGAAGGAGTGAACAAGACTGAGCGTCGAGGCAGTGAGAAGAAACAGTGAAGAAGAAAAAGCACCGAGGCAGAGAAGAACGGGTGAAGAAGACACAGCGTCGAGTGAAGAAGAAAGAGCCAAGGAGAGTGAGAAGAGAGAGTGAAGGAGGGAAGATTGTAGGGAAAACCTATTTTCCTCTGTTCCTCATAATCACGAAATTGCCACCCTCATAATCACGATTTTGCCACCCAATATACGGTGTATCCGTAAGTGTCCGAATTTGTGTGTCAGTTTAGCATATCTGATGTATTTAAAACCACATGGTTACCGCTGTAGCAATACCAGCAACTATCGAACACATATCTGCCTTCTATACTACTCATTTTGATTGACATGATGAGTTATCAGGCAACATTTTTCAAAAATAGAACTAATTGATGAATTAAATCCATATCCCAAAAAACCGCTGCCAATTAATAATATTCAAAAACTAAACCCTTCACCCCGCCCCCCAACACACACACACACACACACATCAATATCGATTAGAAGTTTCAAAACACTTACACACACACATCAATATCGATTAGAAGTTTCAAAACACTTCAATCATTTTTTTAATAATAAAATAAACACAGTTTATAAGTTGTATTATGACTTCATTATATAACAGGGTTGGTCCAAAAGGAAAGTTACTAAAATCTTAGCTTTAAACCCATCAATAAAATACTTTTTTTTTATTTTTATAAAACAAAAAAAATCACATATACTATTAAAAAGGCTTAACATGATCCAAGTAAAATATATCACCTAAAATAAAGAGCACTCACTCAAAACATGCTTTAGAGTTCGCTCACTCTTATTGGGTCATGAGGGGGCTAAAACACTGGGGAGATCTCCACATTGGGCTAAGACCAAACCATACAAGTGATTTGGACACCACATCTTTCACTCAAAATCTTAAGGCAATGAGTGTATGGATCCCCTCACTTATATTTTGCTCAACATGTCCATTTCCATCCAACGTGGGACTTCTTACTCACACTTGACACTCCAACAATCTCCCCCTCAAGTGCGAGTCCGGGACACGCGACATTGCCAGGAAGACTTTCGATACAAGGAGTCGGTCACCTTAGTCGGTCGAACCATCGGCTCTGATACCACTGTTGGGTCATGAGGGGGGCTAAAACATCGAGGAGATCTCCACATTGGGCTAAGACCAAACCATACAAATGATTTGGACACCACATCTTTCACTCAAAACCTTAAGCCAATGAGTGTATGGGTCCCCTCACTTATATTTTGCTCAACATGTCCATTTCCATCCAATATGGGACTTCTTACTCACACTTGACACTCCAACAACTCTTGACCCGGCATTGTAATTTGGTTAAAAATAATTGTATGGATGATCAGGTTACTTTATTGGGCCTCCGTAACAATGTTCCATTTTTTTGGGTATCATTAGAATCACATGCAAAATGAGAATACTAATCAAAATTGTTAATATTGTCAATAAATTTTCTATACTGAAAATTTACAATCATTTCAGTTTCATAAGCCAGAATTTTCCTTCAATCCTAATATTGTGTAATTATATTATTTATTATATAATAATAAAAGAAAAACTAAAATTCATTCCGAAATCCTCCTCTAGTAAGTTATGTAAATTTCAAAAAAATATGGTATTTAACATAAGTAAAAAAAGAAAAAACTAAAAAGGGAACAAATTCCCAAAATAAGATAACTAAAAATTTTATTTATATTTACCATTTCTTTAATATTACCTAGAAACATAAAAAAAAAAAAAATCGATCCAATATTTATTCCTATAATTAAATATCATACTTTAAAGACATTCATTAAATAAAGCAGACTTTCATTAACACTACAAAGATAAAAAAACATCAGCATCTAAATTATAGAGTCAAAACCAAAGCACTTGCAACCAAACAAAAACAAAAGATTCATAATTCAATTAACATTACCAAAAAAAAAAAACTAAAACTAACCCAAACAAACCAAGCTTCATTTTTACAGAGTGGACCGCTTCTCCAACTTCTTGCTTTACATTCAAACACTCAAAACTTTTGCATACCACAAAGCAAGATTACTTGGGTCCACTCCTATGACATAATCACTAATCTCTGTAAGCCCATTGTTATCATAAAACCTTCCAATACTCCCAGAAACAATTCCCTGACGTGATCTATCCAGCCATGAAATAGAGCAAGGAAACTGGTCTCCAACATCCTCAATTACAATTGATTCAGGTCTCACCAAGTACCTCAAATCCCTAAACATTTAATCAGATACAAACTGCAACAAATATAAGCTTGCTAAGTGAACATTCATATAAACTATTATGAAAACAATATGAACCTATTTAAATATCAACCACCAAAGCTTTCAAAACAAAGAAGGCAGATTATAGAATCAATGGAAAAATAACCATAACATTCGTGGCTGCTTCCAGCGTTGAAACTTTCATCCGGAACTGCCTCAAAATAGACCAATCCCTAGGTACAACATTGATAGGTTGAGAGCTATGTTGCACGGTCACGATACGAGTATCGGATACGATACGTATCCGATACGGCGATACGTCGTTTCTTAAAAATATAGGATATGATACGTTTAGGATATATATATATATATCATATTAATTCTATTTTTAATTTTTTACTATTATATTTGTCTATATATATTATTATATGTTATGTATTTATCTCTATCATATAATATACAATTATATACTAATATATTTTTAAGAAATTGTTAAATATTCGGTTCAAAAAAGAAATTATTACATATTGTATCTTATATATTTATGTGTATACTAATCAGTGTAAAAGGGTTGGTGCACAAATACTCATATAACATGGCTCAGCCCAATTGAGGGTAGAGACCCAACACTCCTAACCCTAATAATCTTTTTCCCCAACATCAGCCGCCATACTGCTTCTATCTCAATGCTGCTGCTTCTTTCTCTCAACACAACTTCTTCTTCTAGCCTCAACCCAACACAGCTTCTTCTTCTTGCCTCAACCCAACACAGCCGCACAGCCGCTTCTTCTTCACCTAACATAGTCGTTGCTGCTGCACCTTCTTTCACACACCGTGCCCCAACACAGACAATGCTTCTGTGGTCACAACGTATCGTACCATGGAGTATCGACAACGTACTCACGGTGTATCAAATGTGTGTTAGGATTTCTTTTTATTTATTTAATTTTTAAAATAAAGTCCTCCGATACTTTGCCGACGCGTGTCGACATTGTATCACCGCGTATCGGTGTATCGACACATATTGAGGACGATTCTCGTACAAGAAATTCACGTCTCGGTGCTACATAGCTTGAGAGGAACAGGGCTGACTGAGATATCCCATATCATAGGTGATGGGAGGCAGGGGATAAAACATATTCTTACCCTTGATGGTTTGGATAATCATATAAAACAGATCAAAACCATTAAAATCCAACCTCATCCACAGTCCTCGCCTCAGATTGTAGTGTTCCAAAATCTTCTCCACGCCCTGATTAAAATAACCCATGTGCGGAAATTTTTCAACTACAATTCCAAATCTAGTGCCAACTGGGTCTTCAAACCAAACCTGCGTTGGAAGTTGTATATGGTATCTGGTAAAGAAAGTATCAGTTATCCTTGTCCGCACCTACAATTGACAATATGAGTCGAGTAATCAATAGAAATCTTTAATATATGGAAAAAAAAACCAGTATACAATGAATAAATTCAGGAGGTTACAAAGATGTTTAAAACACACACATATATATGAATGGCATTCATACTATGAAAAATACTATAAAATTAGTTTAACATATATATAACAAAACTCACATTATGTGCATCAAGCTGAAGCAGCATCATATCAAACGATTCATCATCCGAATCAGAGGAAGAGTAATCCAACTACAAATAAAAAATTATAACCATTCTTTAGAGACACATGATACTGATCTATTTACTATAATCAAATAAAATAGAAAAAGAAAAGAAGGAATAACAACAAAATCAAATAAAGAAAAGAAAAATGACAATTACGTCATGTGGCTCTTTATTCGTAGCCAAGGGAGAATGGTTCGTCTGAAAAAAAAATATATATACAGCAAGTTTAACAATATAAAAATATAACCAACACATACAATAAAACCAAACAGGTAAAAACAAATTAATTAATGGAACTATAATCAAAGTTCAATGTATAGAAAAATCAAAGAATACAACTATAAAAACAAAATAAATAAATTTCAGAAGATCATCAAGAGTAAATATTGAGACTACTACTCTCTGCGCCATCCTTTCATACAAAAAATCCTTAAAACACCAAAAATCAAAAGAGGAAAAGAAATCCTGATAAAAAGGATATCAAAATATAGTTTGAATCAATAAAAAAATTGCATAACACAATAACTTCTCCTAGATTAACATGAAAAATTTGTACCCTAGAGAGTTCAACAGTCATGAGAAACGGGAAAAAAACTAAAAACCACAACAAAAAAAAAAAAATCGAAACTTAACAAAAACCTGAACATTCAGAACCAAAATATCATCATTCATGCTAAAAATTAAAGATATTATATATAACAGCATCAAGAAGTAAAATAGAATGTGAATGGTTACAATGAAGAATACCTTTGACAGGGAGATATGAAAAATAGACAACATTAAAACATTCAATAAAACCACTTAAACCAATGAATTTTTCTAATTTAAAGTAAGTCACTTAAAATGGTCCAAACAAAATGTACACATCACCACTTTCATGTAATAGTTATGGGCCATTTTCATCACAAGGCCTTATCAACATATCTTGAAACTTCAAGTTGAATTCCCACCGTCCCAAATCAACCCTAGGTTACACTTCAACCACTCAAGACATGCCTCCATCGCTGTGGAAAAAAGAACTTCCGTTTGTATGTATTCTTCCATACTGCATGCAATTCACATCCAATTGCCTTGAATATGGTATTTTTATTTTGTTCTGGATAGTAAAAAAAAACAAAAAGTTGCATTCACATTCTACTTGCACCAGATTCCACCGTCATCTATGTACAACAGTGCCATCATTATCAAGCATTGTTAATCTTGTTTTTGGTTGAGATATGTTAACAATTTAACTATTTTGATGGGGAAAGAACAGATTTAACCTTTGCATATTTCAATCTTTTGAAGTAATATATTTTGAATGTAAAGAAACAGAGGTCTTTCAATTCTGGAATAAAACACAGCACTCAGAAAGTATATTACTACATCCATTGATTTTAAGTATTACTACATACATCCATTACTTTTCGAATTAGATTATCTATGAAATCTCATTATTTGAATCATTAACATATAAAACTGAAATTTGTTTTACTTAAAAGAATTAGCAGTGTTGTGATGAACCATGTTAAATGATTACCACTCATTGTTGGTAATTAAATAAGCTGATCTAAATTGTTGAACCAATTCAAATTGCAAGTCTACATATCTATTGAATCTTGATCTCATACTAATCTTGTTAAATTTTCTTCAATTTTTCTAGGAAAATAAGATTGGGAATATTGTATATAGAGCAAAGACATTTGCATTCACCGACTCCTTAGTTCAGGGTTCACGTGTTCAATCAATATGTATCTGGTATTTAACATGGTTCAAACTGATAGTATGACATTTGGTGTATATGAACACCTAATGTCAAGTTACATGAACATGTGACAAAAATGATATATCAGGAAAACAATCAAACTGAAATATGATATGCCAATAGTTATATCTATCAAGTTAGTAAAGAAGACAATTTCATCACAAGTGTATGTTATATTGTTATAATGGACTATGTTAAAATAGATATAGAAGAAAACAAAGATAAGATATTAGATATGTAAATACTCCATAGATTTTTAAAAAATTTAAGAAACATCTTTGGATCTACTTTAGAGCAAGACATGTGCTGAAGGAAAGTGAGGGGGAATAGTTGACATAAATATTCCATAAAGGAAAGGGTTGGGCTATGGTACACCACCCACATTTTAGACCACTCACTACACCATCCATGTGGTAAATTTTGGGTTAATCAAATTGTCACATAGGTTGGTCAAAATTTCAAACTTTCTAATTGTATTATACTGTAGTCAAACTATATGAATACAGTATATTGTAATATAGTATATGTTTTTTGTATTCGCAAATTTAACTCATTAAAATAATGTTTTTTGATTAAAAAAAACTATTATATTGTAAAATATTATTGACAACGAACATTATTTTAATTCATATTAAAATATTATTTTGCAATATAATCAGTTTTTTTAATCAAAAAAATATTAATTTAATATGGGTTAAATTTGTGAATACAAAGAGTACATATACTATACTACAATATATTGTATTCATATATTTGACTACAGTAGAAATACAACTAGAAAGTTTGAAATTTTGACCAAACCCATGTGTCAATTTGATTGGTCCAAAATTTGTCACATATGGATGATGTAGTGGATGATGCAAAATATGGGTGGTGCATCTTAGCCCAACCCATCCTAAAGATGCATGCACTTCTGCTACGATCTTAAAGGTTTGACACTTTGGTATGTTTGAAAGCAAGAAAGTCGTTAATATCTTTAAAACCTGATTTGTTTTATATAGAAAAGATTGTGACTTTCAAAAACAAAACCAAAAAGGATAATAACAACAAATGGAAATAATTATCATCAAAAACACTAAATGCCACAAACTTCACCCTAAACCATTATTTCTAATTGATGAATTCACAAAAAGCACCTAATCTTTTGGTGGGGATCCAAGAAGGGAGATACGCGTGGTATTAATTGGTTTAAATGGGATAAGCTATCTATGAGGAAGGAATTTGGTGGCCTCGGCTTTAGAAATCTGGGAGCTTTTAATTTGGCAATGCTAGGGAAGCAAGGTTGGAAATTTGTTACTAACCCAGAAGCTATGGTCTCAAGGATTTTCAAAGCTAAATACTATCATAGAGGTCAGTTCTTGGATTCGATTCTTGGTCATAATCCAAGTTTTATTTGGCGTAGCATCTGGAATTCCCGGGTCTTGTTGAATGAGGGCTCTAGATGGAGAATTGGCAATGGACACAATATTCCAATCCTAAATGAGCCTTGGATTGCAAATGGTTAAAGGCTGCATCACCATTTTAACTTAACCCAAATGGCTCATAATTGGGTGGTCAGTGATTTTATTATGCCTGGTACCAAAAGATGGAATGAAATTTTGTGCGTCAGTTTTTTACTCCTTGTGATGCTGCTACTATACTTGCCACGCCCTTAGTTGATGAAGTAGGGGAGGACATTCGCATATGGAAATCTAGTAAGGACGGCTTTTATACAGTTCGTTCATCTTCTAGACTTTGTATCGAATCCTTATTGAACACGGCTCATCTGAAACACGATGGAGATTGGCGAAGTATTTGGAACTTGGAAGTGACCCCCAAAGTGAAGTCCTTCATTTGACGCGCATGCAGGGAGGTTCTTCCTACTAGAATAAACTTGCAGAGGCGTGGGGTGGCTTGTACAAGTTCGTGTGTGAGATGCGAAACTGGTCTTGAATCTCAGTGTCATGCATTATTGCAGTGTGACAAGAGTAAAGATATTTTGATTCAAGCTGGGTATTGGCACATCATTGATCCGTTTCTTAACCAGGTGAACTCTTTCTCTGAGTTATATTTCTTGGTCAGTGGTGTTATTCACTCAAATAAAAGGGCGGATTTTGTGATGATATTGTGGGGCATATGGAAGGCCAGGAACCAAAAATTGTGGAACAATGAGGATATGACTGGAACTCAAGTTATCAGCTGTTCAAAAGAGATGTTGTCCAGTTGGATTTTTGCTAGGAAAAGGAAACCCCTTGGGTGGCTGTTGGTCCTGGAATTATCCGAGCTAGATGGTCACCTCCTCCTTTTGGGTCTTTGACATGCAATGTTGACGCAGCTTTCTTTGAGGCCATAAATTTATCCGGGTTTGGCATGTGCATCCATGATCATGAGGGCAAGTTTGTTCAAGCTAAAACAATGTGGGTAGAATCAAAATTGGAAGTGAAGGTGGGGGAAGCAATGGGTCTCTTGTTTGCCATTAAATGGTGCATTGAGCTGGGTTTCACCAACGTCCACTTTGAAGTTGATAGTAAAGGGTGGTTGATGAGTTATCTTCATCAAAGAAAAATATTATGAGTTTGGTATCATTGTCAATTGTTGCAAGGGTCTTACTTCTTACTTTACAAACTTTTTAACAAAGTTTATTAGGAGACAAGCAAGCAAAGTGGCTCACTCTTTGACTAGGGCGTCTTTGTTGTATGCTAGCTCCTGTTGTTTTTACATTGCTCCTAGTTGTATTGCTGACACTATTATAAATAAATTACCATAATTTGACTTTTATCAACAAAAAAAAAACACCAAATCTTTAGAGGGAAAAACAAAGCAGCTAGTCTATTACACTAGAAACCAAGGATAATACAAATATAACACTATTAACTATTAAGGGTTGTATACCTCAATCATATGCTTCTTGCAAGCTAGATTTCTTCATTGTTACTAATCACGAAAAAGCAACAAAATAATTTTAAAACATTCTGAAATTAGTACCATATTGTCATAATATTGTAAGAAGTTCAAACAAAAAATTGATTCCCATTTCCCACCCAACATAATGTTGCCTTAGTGAGTAGGTGTTCCAAATGCACCAAGATAGAATTGCAACTGTAATTCATAAAGGTTTCCAGAATAAAAACAAATTAACCAAATCACTCAGTGAGATCGACATTACTATTATAAAAAAAAACTACATCTATATATAACAAACTTTAGAAGATCACTGGTACTTGATAAACCAATTCAACATGACGGTACAAGTACAACGAATATACAGTTCAACAATCATGTAAAGCTGATTAATTTCATTAGGTTGAAGACATAAAATCTTATTTTAATTAATATCAACTACAACCAATAATAGAAACATTACTTATCCATTCTTTCAAGCTGCAATTTAAAAGTAAGACTGTCACCTTTTAGGATAATGTTCTTCACCCAAATAAGTCAGGTAAGAATAAACAGGGATTATTGTATTACCTCACCCTGCATACTGCATAGTCCAAGTTTTTGGATCTAACTTAGCTTTCTCCATCTGCTCTATCTTTGATTGAATTTTTTCCAATTACTTTTCATGAGGATAAGCAGTTCCTTTCTTCTACATACAGGAGTGAAAAACATAATTTGAAATTTCATTGCTAACTTCCATTGTAATGCCTACTAATATGTACTAACTTTGTTGCTGCCAAAATAAGACCTACAGGTGCAACATCATAAAATATTTAATAAAGGCATAAGACATTATCCAAAAATAGCAAAATAGTAAAAAAATAAATAATAATCAAGACACTCAACACTTATGTCAAATAAAAACAGGAAGAGACAAAGCAATTTTGTAAATACAGCTAAGAATTAAAAAAAAAGAGTATTATGGTAAAAGTTTCCATTCTATCTATTCTTTAGAAAGTTAAATGGGAAAAGTTTTTCCTTTCATACCCACACATTGAGAGAAAGACAATAAAAGAAACCGGCAGAATGAGATAGAAATAAGTGAAAGCATATACCATAATGAATCATTCTGTTTTGATGAAAAATATGCTTTCGATTCTCAAAACACACTTCCTAGTTACTATCATCACTAAGTGGAATGGGCTTCGATGAGCCATTGACCTTTTGGTCTTGCATTCTTAATTGACCTTGTATCATTGTGATCTAGTGGTTATTATTAATTGGGGGAAAAGACTGCTGGCAAGAATTTGATAATATCTGTTTTTGGTTTAGAAATAATCGAATTTACAATACATTAAAATTTTACCTTTGAAAGAGTGTTGCAACTTGCAAGTACTTAATGCTTCCCCAAACCTCCTCCTAAATTAACTTCACTCCAGTGACATGAGAAAGACATCAAACGAAAGAAGCAAAGCCAAACCAAATTATAAGGTGCATCATTCCCAAGCATAGACTTCGGAAACACGGAGAAGAAACATTGATAGCGTGAATCCGCAAGTGAACGGTTTCGTCGTCAAGTAATAAAAGGATCGAACCACAGATACCGTGATCTTAAATAACAATTAGTTATTAAATCGATTTAACTAAACTGGATTAAGATCTGGGAAAGATTTGGTTTTTGAAATCGGAATCAAATAACAATCAAATTTAAAATTGCAATTAAACGAAATTAAGAACAAAATAGGGAAGTAAATCAAATCTGGGATTCCGATTAATTGAAATTTTAAATTTGATTGCTACTTGACTCCGATTTCAAAAACCAAATCTTTCCCAATTAAATCAACCCCTACTCTCATGGTAATTGAATTTAAATCGAACCCTTTAAACTTTGTGACAATTCAGTAAACTCTCGAAGGACCGCTTCTAACTCTCATGATTTAAGTCCTAAGTTTGATTCCTATAGATCCGATACCTAAGTTCACCACTAAGTTCGTCCTTAGAGTATCTACAACAAACAAATAAGTGGCCACCGAATTTACAAGTAATTCAAGCAATAGGAATCAAATCGAAAGCAAAATTGAAATTAACAAGAAACAAAACGTCAATCCATCACAATAAACGAATCTTGGGCATAGCCCTAATTCCTAGAAATAAAATGACTACTCAAGCATTGTCATGTTCATAGCAATCTTAATTAACAAAAGCATAAAAAGAAAACCTAAGAGAAGAGAAGGAATTGAGAAGAAGAGAAATCATAGTTTTTGCCTATGAGTAGCAATCCAGAGATCCCTATTTTCGAGCCTTAGAGGCCTATTTATAATGTAGGGTAACTTGAATCCCAAGCTGTTACAAAATCAGATCAAATCAGCTTTTAAAATTCCAGATATTGCGCGTCATGGCCGTGATGCCTGTCACGGCCAGGCCGTGATGGGTTCTGACGAATCCGCAAGTGAACGACTTCGTCGTCAAGTAATAAAAAGATCGAACCACAGAGATCGTGATCTTAAATAACAATTAGTTATTAAATCGATTTAACTAAACTGGATTAAGATTTGGGAAAGATTTGGTTTTTGAAATCGGAATCAAGTAGCAATCAAATTTAAAATTGCAATTAAACGAAATTAAGAACAAAATTGGGAAGTAAATAAAATCTGGGATTTTTTTCAATATCAAAAAAGATTTCTAGGAATTGGGTTACCAACAACACTGCTCATGTTACTAAATTGAGTAACCCTCTTGTTAATAATCAAAATTGCTTTGAAGGTAAAATTACCCTAAATAAGTTAATGTTCTCTCTCAGGATACAAAAACCGTACTCGATTAAACCAACCCCTACTATCGTGGTAATTGAATTTAAATCGAACCCTTTAAACTTTGTGACAATTCAGGGAACCCTCGAAGGACCGCTTCTAACTCTCGTTATTTAAGTCGTAAGTTTGATTCCTATAGATCCGATACCTAAGTTTGTCCTTAGAGTATCTACAACAAGCAAATAAGTGACCGCCGAATTTACAAGTAATTCAAGCAATAGAAATCAAATCGAAAGCAAAATTGAAATTAACAAGAAACAAAACGTCAATCCATCACAATAAACGAATCTTGAGCATAACCCCAATTCCTAGAAATAAAAATTAAGACCACTCAAGCACTGCCATGTTCATAGCAATCTTAATTAACAAAAGCATAAAAAGAAAACCTAAGAGAAGAGAAAGAATTGAGAAGAGGAGAAATCCTAGTTTTTGCCTATGAGTTGCAGTCCAGAGATCCCTATTTTCAAGTCTTAGAGGCCTATTTATAATGTAGGGTAACTTGAATCCCAAGCTGTTACAAAATCAGATCAAATCAGCTTTTGAAATTCCAGATATTGCGCGTCACGGCCGTGATGCTTGTCACGGCCAGGCTGTGATGGGTTCTGACTTGGAGATGGCTTCGCTGCTTGGTCTGTCACGGCCGTGACCACCATCACGGCCTAGCCGTGATCAGTTCTGCTTGTGAGGGTCTGGTTCAGTTGGCATGTCACGGCCGTGATGGCTATCACGGCCTGGCCATGACCAGTTCTGAGTTTATCCTTCTTTCTTTTCAGCCCTACTCGATCATGGCCGTGATAGCCATCATGACCAGGCCGTGACGGGCTCTGTTCGGCTCATTTTCTTGCTTTTCAAGCTTCGTCTTTATGCAAACTCCAACATAACTGATACTGAGCATTTTAATTTTCAATTCCTGCACACAAACACCACAAAACCACCTTACCCGTTCCAAGGTAAAAACTAACAAAAATCAAATTAAATATGCCTAAACTATATGAGAATACATGCAAAATGTCAAGGAAATATGAGGTGAAATCACACTCATCAAACATAAAGGGAAAGAAACGTAGGATTCTTCATTCAAGTAGTCAACAGATATCTACCATTTATATTGCTATAGCAATGCAGGGTAAATTGATTTATTTTCTCTAAATTAATTTCAAAAGAAATATTTTTCTTTTTCAAGTATTTGTGTCAGAATCAAGAGCAATGTCAGTGGCATGCAAAAGGAACTATACAATCTTTGAAATAAAAGGGTTCTAGCCAATTGTCCAAAAAGCCGTGCATAAAAAGGGTTCTAGCCAATTGTCTAAATGCTAATTTCAAAGGTCATAATATTAGAACAAAGAGCTATGAAACAAAAAATCTCACAGATCACATGATTGGTTGTACATAGAGCATTGTCTAATTGGTCACATGATTAGCTGTACATAGAGCATTGTCTAAGTCACACTTGCTCTTTTTATCTTATTTATCAACATTTTACCTTCATGTCCACGTGAAAGAAAATAAGCCATTGAAGGAGAATGAACCAATTTAGAAGAGGTACTTTTTCTATCTAGTTTCTTACTAACTTATAGTTGTTCTTTCCTCACATTCCAACTTCACTGCAAATAATGATCTAATCAAGATCCACCTTCAAAAATGTATTTTCTGAGACGGGTTTTCAGCCTGCTAAAATTTTCATTCCTCAGTTTTCATAAAATGTTGCACAGACAACCTCAAACACAGACTTTGATCTATTAAAGAGTTCAATGCAATCCATTCACAGGCCAATTTGTTGCATAGCAGTTACAAAGGCCTCGGTAATGGTGATAAAAGGTTGGGGTGACAAATGGATGGATTGGATAAATTTTTATGCGGATTGTAATGGATGGATTGAAAACGATCCATTAATCCATCATGATCCATTAAAAATTCATTAAAAAAAATCCAATCCATCCATATCCATTTAATAAAATCCATCCAATCCATCCATTAACAATTTTTTTATGGATGGATATCCAATCCATCCATAAAAATTATTTTAAAGAATAATTTTTTTTACAATTAAATAATTTTAATGGCGGTCAAGATCTTCGGCAATTGATGGCATCAATTTAGGTTTTCCTGCTGATGTCTCTGAACTGCACATACCATATCATTAAGAATGTTAACATAAAAATACAAACAAAGAAACTTATATAAAAATACAAACAAAGAAACTTATAATGGAATGAGAAAATACTCTAGCAGTAGCAGCAATCCGAGTCCTCTTCAACAGTTCAATTCTCTTTGGCCAATTTTGCTGCTTAAATTTAACACATGTCGCATGTAGTATTCATATGTTGTGTGTTTTTGTTTTTAACTCAAAAATGGATCGGTAGTGGATTTTGTAAATTTTGTTTTATTTTTCAATTTTATCCAATGGATTTGTTTTTAATTTAAGAATATCATCCAATGGATTTAGTAACATAGTGGATGGATAGTGATCCATCCTTAATATGAAATGATCCAACTTGATCCAATCCATTAAAGTTTTTTTTTTGTAATGGATGGATTGGATGGATAACTCTTTGGATGGACTGGATAATTCTTTCAATACTTTTATAGTGTTTTTCCTTAAGACAATAGGCACAGTAACTAGAATACTGTACCTAAGTTTGATCCTAAATAAAATAAAAAATAGTGAAGAAAAAATAATAAGGAACGGAAGAGAAAATTAGATAGACTTTTTTTTTTACAAATGGAGGTTTTTTTATTTGGTGAAAAATAATATGAAAAAAATGAATTGGTTTTGGAATGGATAAAAGTTGATCCGTTACATTTTTGATTGTTGGTCCAATGGATTCTAAAATATATTGGATGGATCATAAACCATCCACTAAAAAAATAATCCAATCCATCCAATCCATTTATATTATTTTTTTATAAATGGATGGATTGGATGGATTTTTTCATGGATGGACTGGATGGATGGTGGACAAATGGATCATTTTGCCACCCATTAAAAGGTATGGCATCTCATCATCTGAATCACGAAAATATATAATCTCACCAGTACCAGAATCCTCCTTTTTACCACTTGAAATGGGTGTTGCCTCGCTGTTGCTCTCTTCAAGAGATCTTATACCATCATAAATTTGTATTGGTTTACCATTTCCTAAAAGAATAAAGAGCTGAAATATTAGAGTGTATACATCATTGAAATCTCAACAGTAAAGGGAAACACGTTTCAAATCTGAAAATCAGTTATGACCAATGTTTCAAAATTATATAATCTCAGCTTACTTTTGGAGAAGAGAACCAAAATAGTTTGGACATGCTACTATTAAATCAGCCAATTTCGAACTCAAAATAGTGTGGACACATAGCAGTAAAACCCATCAAAGCACCACCTGATGGAACTCATTGCTCCAAAGCGACAAAAGTTACAATTGTTGATTGATTTGGATTTTTTTTTTATATAGATAAGAACATAATAATGAACAAATTAAACTCATATTTATTTATTTTTAAAAATGTGGCAGCAAATTTTTTTTAAATAGAAGAAATGTAAGGAAATGAGTAAGAAGTATCAAAACATTATCACCATTTATATGGCCTCCCAGCGGCAGCCACCTCTTGTAGTGGAGAAGTACCATCATCACCTTCACTTTGAATGTTTTGTGTCACAACACCAAAACAATTCCACCCAATAGGGAGCGAAAGTAGAACCACAACAAAAATAAACAACAATTAATTATAATATTTTAAGGTGAAACATTGAAATTCAATAGCTTTTACCATCACGTCTCACATAATGGTTTTAGGATTTGAAACCGAACCTGGTAGAAACTAAACCCAGTGGCTTCTTTTGGTTTATTGGATCGAATGCTTTGAACCTAAGATCATTACCTATGTAGCACGGATACGTGATTTTTCATCACGAATCGTCCTCGACACGTCCCGATACGCCGATACGTGGCGATACGTCGTCGATACGTATCGGGGAAGTATCGGAGGCTTTTATTTAAAAAAAAAAATCTGATACCCCACCGACACGCTGTGAGGACGGCGTCGACACGCTGTGAGGACGGCGTCGACACGTCGTCGATACGCCATGTTTCGTCGTTATGGCAGAAGCAGCGACTGTATTGGGGAAGCAGTGTGCGAATGAGATGCAGCAGCAACTCCTGTGTTGGGTGAAGAAGCCGCTATGCGGCTGTCTTGGATTGGGGCAAGAAGAAGAAGTTGTGTTGAGCGATGAAGAAGAAGAAGAAGCTGTGTTGACTGTTGAGTGGTGAAGAAGAAGCGGTGTGTGGGCGGCTAGGGAAAAGGAATAATAGGATTTCTTGATTTCTGGATGTGTGTTGGGTCCTGCACTTCAAATTGGGCTGGGCCATTTTATGTTAGTTTGTTTTATGAATATTTATACACTAGCCATTCTATACCTTTTTTTTTCACTGGGCTGTTAGGGGAAACGGTCCATTTCCTCCAATACTTATATTATATACTTTTCAATCTCATATATATCCCCTTTCAAAAAAAAAATCTCATATATATCCATTTCTTGTTATTTCAATCGGCATCTTATTCTTGTTATAAAAAATATTAGTATATAATTGTATATTATTTAGGATAAACACATAACGTACACTATATATATACACACACGTACGTATCCTAAACGTATCGTATCTTGTATTTTTTTAAAAACAACGTATCGCCGTATCGGATACGTATCGTATCCGATACTCGTATCGTGTCTGTGCAACATAGATCATTACCAGATCAATCACCTCCAGATCACAGAGATATAAGCCCTAACTTCACGAAAATAGGACCATCATTGACCCAACAAAAAAAACAAAACAGAATGGTTAAAGCTCGTGAGGGAACCAAAAAACATGATGAGGGATCAGCAAGAGAAGGAAGGAAAGAGGAGAGAGATGCAGGGCAAGCTATTTCACAGTAAGAAGAAAGATTGAATCTCAGAGAGAGAGAGAAAGCAAACCTTAAGAGGTCGTTTACTCCTTATGGCCGTTCAGAAGCCGCCGTCGTTACTCGTCGTCCTCCCCGTCGCCGCCATTCGAACTCGTCGTCGGCTCTCCTTCGTGTTTGGTCGTCGTCCTGTGTCGAGAGAGAAGGAAAAGTGAAAGTGGGACGAGAGGAAAGAAGCGAGACCAAAGAATATTTGTCCTTGGACGAAAGAGAAGAAAGGAAAAAATGGAATAGGTTAACGTCCTAGCCGTGACAAGAGACTATTTGCCTGTGACCAGAGATATACAGTACTCCCTTTGTCAATGTCTTATTTCATTAATGCTTTGCCTTCCCGTATAAGGAACCATGATATAAGAGTTTTAATTTAATAAATCAAAATTCAGTAGTAAATGATGAAATCCCTTACTAATAAGTGTAAAGATGGTATAAATGTATAAATTATAATTAAACAATAAAACATTTAATAAAACAAATTAAATCAGTATTTAATTTTTTTAGTGTACTTACGGAAACTTAAATATAAATCAATAAACATAAACAATTGGGAAGTGTCCGGTTATTGTTACATGAACATAGCTGGACACGTGTCGGTTCCAGATTTTTTTGTTTACTTTTTTTTTAAAAATAAAAAAATAAATTTTACATTTTTTAATGTTTTTACAATTTGTTTAGCATTTTTTTTAAAAAAAATTTACTTTTACATTTTTTTTACGTTTTCCGTAATTTTTTTTCAAATAAATTTTTTTTGCTCATACTTTGTTTTGAATTTTATTTGTATACATTGTCTGTGTAAAGCTTTTTTACACTGTCAATCAATCATAAATTGTCAAACAATAAAAGTAGAGTTGTCATGTTCTTCATGTTTTAATTTTTATATACTTACATTTTAATGCATATATAATTTAATAGTTTAAAACTTAATATTTTATATATTTTTTATTTGTATATAAGTTTTTTAATATTTTCCGGTTCGAACCGAATCAAACCAAATAAATTCTAATTGGTTCAGATGTTGTTATTGACTTTTTAAAGTTTATAGTTTTTTTTTTTGTTTTTAAATATTTTTAGCTAGGAAAGGTAGCAAAGCTACCGTGTTCTTCGAAAAAGTTTAGGATCGTAAGACTCGAACCAATAATTCGATGAATTTGAAAATCTGAACCAACCAATTAAATTGGTTCGCTTTTTTTCTTTTTTGTGTACAGCTCCTAATTAACCCAAACCCGATGGTCATTAGTTCGACTATTTTGGAACAGAACCAATCACTATCTTTTAATATTTATATATTTAAATATTCAATATATATATCACTTTATCAATTGATAACTTTTCTTTTACTGTTCCTTTAACAGTAGAAGGAGTTGTCAGCCGGTGGATTATTTTGGATTATTTATTTATTTTTTAAACATATATTTTGTTGGTTTTAGCTATCGTTTTCTTCGAAAAAATTTAGGGTCGTAAGACTCGAACCAATAATTCGATGAATTTGAAAATCCGAACCAACCAATTAAATTGGTTCTTTTTTTTGTGTTCGGCTCTGAATTGAACCAAACTCAATGATCACTAGTTCGGTTAATTTTTTTTGCTAATACTTTTTTTTAATTTAATTTGTATATACTGACAGTGTAAAGTTTTTTTACACTATCAACCAATTATAAATTGGTAAACAGTAAAAGTAGAGTTGTCATGTTCTTGATGTTTTAATTTTTATATACTTATATTTTAATGTATATATAATTTAATAGTTTAAAATTTAATATTTATATATATTTTTATTTATATATATATATTAATATTTTTATATTTTCCGCTTCGAATCGAATCAAACCAAACCAATTTTAATTGGTTCAGATATTGTTATTGACTTTTTAAAGTTTATAAAAAAAATTTAAAATATTTTTATCGAGGAAAGGTAGCAAAGCTATCGTGTTATTCAAAAAAAATTAGGGTCGTAAGACTTGAACCAATAATTCGATGAATTTGAAAATCCGAACCAACCAATTAAATTGGTTCGTTTTTCTTCTTTTTTTGTGTACAGCTCCAAATTGAACCAAACTTAATGGTCATTAGTTCGATTATTTTGGAATCGAACCAATTACTATATTTTAATATTCAATATGTATATCACTTTATCAATTGACAACTTTTCTTCTATTGTTCCTGTAACAGTAGAAGGAGTTGTCAATCGGTGGATTATTTTGGATTATTTAAATTTATTTATTTATTTTTAAAACATATATTTTGTAACGCCCTTCGTTACATTAGTAACCCATAATAAAACATAATTAAAATATAGCCAAAATAAAAATTTTACAAAATAAAATAGTTTAAAATAAATACATCATAAATAGTAAATAGAAATTCTATTAAATCCTTACAAAATAAATTCATTTGTCTCAAAACCGGACATCTACTAATAAACCCAACGATAAATAAATAAATATGTCTAGCCACAAACGGCTCCTTATTCAAGAAAATATTAACCAAGCTAGAAAAATAACTAAGAAAATTCACTAAGCCTCCAAGCCTCTTCGGTCTCAATGGCGTCGTCCTCGTGCTCTGAAAACAACACTTTTAATGAGATATAATCCCAGTGAATAAAAATCATTTAATAAAAAGGTTCGTAAATAGTATTGTTCTCAGTCGGTGCGGTAACCGGAAAAACATCCATGATACCCACTAATTTTTCAAAATAATAAATCTCCAAAATAATAACATATAAATTAATCAATATCAAACATTTAAACTACAAACTCATAAAATCAACTACGGCCACATCTCATCACATTTAATCAATTCACCATTCAAACTCTATGCAATACAACTCCATAAACATGGCTCGATTATTCTCAAAATCACTTGACTTGACTCTTTGGTTCCCATAACCGGTGTGAATCCCAGATCCACTAGGGTCTATGAGCTCATATCCATGCAATGGCGTCCCACTGCCTTCTCCATCCCAGATGGAGGTATCTAATATTCCATCCCATATGTGAATATTTTAAAAATCTGATATCCCATACCAGATGGTGATATCCCTATCCTATTCCCGAAATAGAATGTACACCGTCATCCCTTCCCGGAAGGTGATGACCAACTCATGCATAATGCAATATGTTATCCTAGATGACTATCAAGGTTTTCAAACTCTATGCGTCATAACAATAATATTATATCATGCGAAGGCAAATTTATAACATCATCTAACATGCCAATCAATCACAAATAATATTGTTCAAAATCATATTTTGGGCATATATCATTTCCTCAGGACATGACATATGACCTCACGCATCAATCTCAATACTATATTATCATGACAAGACAACACCATAACATCATAAATCATAAATAATATAAAAGAGCATGCCACGATAATACTATTCATACCAAATAAACATATTTCTTAACAACAATTAAAGTGAGACTTGACTAATAACATACTTAAATAATAATGGATTAAATTTCTAATTACAAAAAAATTAACGCAAGTTGGTGAAACAATGTGTCAGAGGGATGAAGTTTTGAGTCCAATTCAATAAGATTTGAGATAGTAAAAATGAAACTGACGCAGCAAGAGTTCTTATTTTTATGTCATATATGAATTGGATCATATAAAAGAAATAGCAAGTTAGAAACATGATTTTCAATTCACAGAGTTGTTCATGCAAAACAAGAAGCAACATAAAAGTATTTTAAGAATTTTCTTAAGAATGGATGGAATCCCAAAATTAATTGTATCATGGAAGAGTGACCAAAGTTATTTTTACTCACCTCTTGTAGACCTCCAAAAGCTTCAAATATTATCCAAGACAAATTCTAGCACTCTATTTATAATTCTTCTTCTCTCAACTGATGTTCTAGGATCTGTGCAGTTCCACCTTTCGCACCGCAAATGTAAGCAACACTCCTCAATTACCTCCCTCTGTATACGGTTTTTTTTCTTTTCTTTCTAAAAGCACAAAGAGCAGTTGTGCGGCACTGCTATGCCTATGAGGGAATAAAACCCTTATGCCTTTTATATTTGGCAGAAGCCAAATGACCAAGTCAATGGGCTCCCTCCGTTTTATTATTATTATCTTTTTATATTTTAATAGTAGCATGGCCCTCATCCCACTATATAAGAATTCAAGCTGAATTCTTGAAGGCCCAGCAACTCACGTTGAGTTGCAATTTGGGTTTAGCCAACTTTGGCATTTTCTTGGACCTCTTAACCCCTTTTTTTTTTACTTTTTTTTCAATATTGCATTCTTTTGTATTTACTAAACAATCCTAATAAATTCTTATACTAACTATTTTATACACTAAACCTTATAATAGTTTAATCTTCTTATTAAAAATAATTACATTCAAATTTTAGGATGTTACATTTCTCCCCACCTTCAAGAATTTCGTCCCCGAAATTAACATCATACTATCGAACCAAGCAGACATAGATTAAAGGTAATGCATCACTAAGCTATGTATATGTGCTAAAAAGATCTGGAAGATGTTATCTAACATCTTCCTTAAGTTCCCAAGTTGCTTCCTCTAGAGTCAACCACTCTCAAATCACTTTCACCAATGGGATCGTCTTGTTCCTTAAAGTCCTGGTGCTCTTGTCAATGGTCTGAATAGGCTTGGGCTTAAAGATTAAATTATCCCTCAATTATATTGACTCGGGAGCTATCACGTGTGAAACATCTGTTACATATCTTCGAAGTTGAGAAACATGTAAGACATCATGAAGATTTGACAACTGTGGAGGAAGAGCCAGTTGGTAAGCAACATGCCTAACTCTCTTTAGTATTTGAAAGGGACCCATGAAATGAGGATTTGTTTATTATTTTTTTTTTTTTACTTTCATGGACCTCCCAACCTCAGTCTTAAGAGTGACTCTCAAGAATACATGTTCCTCTTCTTAAAATTCTAAAGGTTTTCTTTTCTTATCGGCATAATACTTTTTACCTATTATATGAAATGTGCATCTTTCCCTCAATTATTCATCCTAATTGTGGTCCTCTTGGATTAAATCTAGTCCTAACAATATCTTTTTACCTATTTCGCACTAACATAAAAAGGACCTACATTTCCTAATCACATTATCAATATATATATATATATATATATATAGTTATTAACTATTTCACCACATAATAAGTGTACAATTCATGGCACCTTAACTATAAAAAATATATTTAAAAAAGTCAGTAATAACATTTATATAATAAAATCATGCACTTAAATATTTGTTTCTGTCAATCCTACTATAATTTTAATATCTCCACTTGCATTTCATCATTATAAGCATTATTAAAAAAAAAATAGATTTATAACAAACAATCCAAAAAGAAATTGAATTAAAGTTTTATATCATCCATACGTAAATATAATAGTCTCTTATAGACTCTACACCAGAGTTCTTATGTTATTTTCATAACAGGGAAATTTTATAAATAAGAAAAATAAAGAAAAGAGTAGCAGTAGCACATCCACCTACTAATTATTATCTAGTCCAAGATGATAATTTCACAAGGACAAGAAATAGTTTCACTTTCTGTTGATAAGATGATCTTACTTAAAAGAAATATGATAACAAATTAAATGGAGAATAAGATTTAGTAAACTTGCAATTAAAATATGGAGGCATTGTGCAAAACAACGGTAACAAAAAGAAGAACTCCATGAATGAACACCATAGTAGTATTGAGAAATCGGTTTCATCTTGATCTTTGAGTAGACACATACAAATAAGAAAATACATTTTCACTTTTTGATAAGAAAAAAAATGTGTTAGGATTAGACATGCCATTAATCTATATGGCAAACAATTCCAATGGACATATTAATCACGATTAATGTTTGGTTACTTAAAAAGCAATCTGAAATTATAAGAAAATGTTCCTAAAAAACAATATCATGTAACAAAATTACAACATAAAAATAATTTTGAGCATATAAATATATATACAATTTCTTTAATACAACATTCATTTTTATTCCCGTCCACCAATACATCTTTTTTTAAATCTTGGTTATCTATACTATGTACTACTGGAAACAAATAATAAATCCACATGTTACTTATTTCTGTTTCTTATACATACATATTTTTCTTTTCTTTTTCTTTTTTTTAACAGAATTTTTTTTATTGTTATTAATGGAATTAAAAATACATTTCATAATAACTTCTCTATTTTAACATAATTTGTCCAAATCACACATCAAGTACTATGTCTATTAGAGTTTCTTCATAATATAAAAGATTTAGGGTCAAAGGAATAATGGTGTTTCTAGCCTGTCACAAAATAAATATCAATATTTAATCACAAAGGTAACTCTGTAATATCTACAAGAATTAATCTTAAATCAATCACTTTTAAATTAGAACATCCTACATAAGAGTCACAAAACAACATGATTAATGTTCTGCAAAATAATATTTAGATGATAAATCAAGAGAAGGTGACATTGGTATACTATGATACAACAAGTTGTAAAATAAGTTTTTACCATTCATTATATTGTTTTTTTTATTTTTACATTACATTCTCAAAATAGTAACCTAAATGCAATAAAACAACATTCATGTGTCAAACATTAACATCTCATCCTAACATATCAATGACGATTTTATTAAGGGAGAAATATTTCAAGCGGCTTGACTGTAATAAATTTCTCCTCAACTATATTTTAAAAAAAATTATTATTTTTTAAGTCAGGTTACCTACCACACATAGAAGGACCAAATAAACAATTTACCAAGCTAAGAACTTATACATACTTGCAGCAATACATCATGATATCCATTTTTACTCTTATATCAATAATTAGTGGACCAAGTCATAATTCAATTTTCATCATGCACAATAATTTCAATTAATTATTCGTTATTGATAATTATGGTAACACATAGATTCAATGGTCAAGACAGGTGTTGACGTCAATATTTTCTTAAGCTCCCAGAAATTCTCTCCACACTCTTAATCCCACTCAAAAGGTTTCTCTTTCCTAACTAACTTGGTAAGGGGTAAGGCTAGTCTATATAACTGCTCCATGAAATTTTTTTAGTAACCTGTCAATCTTAGGAAACTCGTCAAACTGTTTCTTAAACTCACTCAACTCTAAAGGTGTCATCTTGTAAGGTGCTACAGATATTGGTCAACTCTCTAACACTGGATCTATGCTAAACTCAACCCCCTATTGAGTCTTGTGCGCCACAGGTATAGTCACCACATCATTGTGTGCCTCTATAGTAGCAGTGAATGAAAGTATGTATCCTTGAGCTCTCTAAACCAGGTACTTATCAGAAGAAACAACAAATAAAATATGAGTCGACACCGAAGATCAAAAGACATTGGATGTGAAGAGATCAGGATAATTTTGTTAGAGTACTTTATGGTAATGAGTCTAGATGTCAATAAGTCAATACCAAGAATAACATATAATCCATACATAGATAAAAGATTGATGACATAAGGCATTTCCCGATGCACAAGAAAACAATTTAAACAAGCACTGGAAATAATAAGATTAACCTCCATAGGAGTTGAAACAAATAAATCAAGGACAAACAAAAGATAGGTAACCCTAAATTTCACACATGAAGGATATATCAAAGAACGAGTTTCTTATGAATCAAACAATTTGTAACTTTTTCTCCAATATGAGTAGAAGAAATAAAGTCTTTTTCGGATCTAAGCTGCCTTGGAATGATGGCGGATTGTTCTTCTTGAATTCGAAAAGCCCCACGTGCTAAGGGTCTTAGGTTGCCACAACTCCATTAGTGACTGGCCTCCATTCCCTTTCAGTTGACGGAAAGTCTCGGTCTACCCTTTCATAGCTTTGGCCATACAATCCAAAGCTGCTGCAAATGCAACATTCGTCCCTCACCTATTAGTCGTCATAAATCTGCCCACTACCAATGATATATTGGGTTGATCAGGTCCAATATCCCAAAGAATAACATGCAGCATTTATAACTCTATTAAGCATCCTATGCGCCCAAGTTTTGTTTTAGAAAAAGCCTTACTGCCACAGTCCGATTTAGAATCGAGCTACTCTGATGCCATAAATGTAAAGCCCTTCGTTACATTAGTAACCCATAATAAAACATAATTAAAATATAGACAAAATAAAAATTTTACAAAATAAAATAGTTTAAAATAAATACATCATAAATAGTAAATAGAAATTCTATTAAATCCTTACAAAATAAATTCATTTGTCTCAAAACCGGACATCTACTAATAAACTCAACGATAAATAAATAAATATGTCTAGCCACAAACGGCTCCTTATTCAAGAAAATACTAACCAAGCTAGAAAAATAACTAAGAAAATTCACTAAGCCTCCAAGTCTCTTCGGTCTCAATGGCGTCCTCCTCGTGCTCTGAAAACAACACTTTTAATGAGATATAATCCCAGTGAATAAAAATCATTTAATAAAAGGTTCGTAAATAGTGTTGTTCTCAGCCGGTACGGTAACCGGAAAAACATCCATGATACCCGCTAATTTTTCAAAATAATAAATCTCCAAAATGATAACATATAAATTAATCAATATCAAACATTTAAACTACAAACTCATAAAATCAACTACGGCCACATCTCATCACATTTAATCAATTCACCGTTCAAACTCTATGCAATACAACTCCATAAACATGACTCGGTGATTCCCAGAATCACTTGACTTGACTCTTTGGTTCCCAGAACCGGTGTGAATCCCAGATCCACTAAGGTCTATGAGCTCATATCCATGCAATGGCGTCCCACTGCCTTCTCCATCCCAGATGGAGGTATCAAATATTCCATCCCAGATGTGAATATTTTAAAAATCTGATTTCCCATCCCAGATGGTGATATCTCTATCCTATTCCCGGAATAGAATTAATGTACACCGTCATCCCTTCCCGGAAGGTGATGACCAACTCATGCATAATGCAATATGTCATCTAGGGATGTCAACGGGGCGGGACGGGCACGGATACTGGTTACCCGCTACCCGCCTCGTTGGATAAAAAATCCACCCGTACCCGTACGGATGCCCGCTTAACGGGTTCTTAACGGATTCGCGGATATCCGCGGATATCCATGGGTAGTTATGAAAAACAAACAAATCTATTTTTAATTAAAAAAAAATACACAGAAAACTTAAACAAACCACCACATTAATACATCACACTTCAAATATCCATCAAACAACACAATAGATGAAAATTATCTAGGAAATGATATATGGACTTTGAGAGTCTTCCAATACAATGGATTGTGCTCCACTAGACAAACAGATTTAATCAATTCCTAATTATGTATTGTTATCGACCATTTTATCTACCCCACCTTGACCACTTGGTTCCTGAAAGAAGAAAAAAAAAGCAACTGAATAAAAATTCAAGCAACCAACATAATTATGAAGTTTGAAATGAAATCTTAAAAAATATTTACTAACAATTTCGGTATCCGTATCATCCAATAGTGTATTCAATTCAATATTGTCAATTTTCGATTTTGAAGAACCTAAAAAAGAAAAATAAGTTAATTAAAAGACTTGTAACAATGAATCAATATAGATTTTTAATTAAAACTTATAAACTTTATTACCTTTAACATCGGTTCATAGCCAATCTTGGACACACATCATTGCCTCTAAAGTATCTGGAAGCAATCTACTTCGATGAGGAGTAAGAAACCAACCCCCGGTGCTAAATGAAGACTCGGAAGCAACGACTGAGATAGGGACTGCTAAGAAATCTCTTGCAATCATTTGTAATACTGGATATTTTAACCCATTAGCCTTCCACCAACCTAAGATGTCAAACTCTTCATTTGAATCAGGCAACGATGGCTCCTCCAAATAATGGTCAAGTTCTGACTTAGTACTTGTTGTGAAATTTTTTTTGGACCTCTTATGCTTGGCAAAATCTGACCTCCAAACACCCACATCTACTTCATTTTCTTCCAACACCCACATCTACTTCATTTTGGTTTGGAGTCGTAGATGAAGTAACACTTTCATTACCCTTGACTTTCATTTCATACTCTCTTACCATATCTTGGCAAATAGATTTTACCTTATCAATTTCATCATCAGAATTATCTCCATAAATTCGAGGAAAAAAATAATCCAACAAATCAACTTTGTACCTTGGATCTAACACAATGCCTACAGCCATCACCCCATTGATCGCACTCCAATACTTGTCAAATTTACCAATCATGGTTGCAGCCATTTGATGAATAACCAAATCAGGACAGCCAAGCCACTCAATCAATGCCAATTTAATTTCACATATTTTTGGAAAGTAAACATTATTAGTTGGATACAGAGTACCAGAAAACAATTGGGTAACATCATAAAATATTTCCAACTTTTGGCAAATTTCTTTTGCCATCCTGCAATCATTTTCACTAGGCAATGTTTTATATTGATGCTCACGTTGTGCCAATCGATCAAACACATCTTTATATTGTATGGCTACTTGAAGCATTAAAAATGTAGAATTCCACCTAGTTTTGCAATCAAGAATAAGCTTCCTACCATAAGAAATGTTCACTTGAGCACATGTCTCTATGAATTTCTCCTCTCTTTTGGGTGTAGCTGTCCAAAAATCAACACTATCTCTAATACTGTCAATAGCATCAGAGATTATGAACAAACCATCTTTCACAATTAAGTTTAGGATATGAGCACAACATCGCATGTGAAACAATTGACCACCCAAAACAAGAGACCTAGGTGAAATCTTATCTAAAATGCGTTCAATCATAGCATCATTCATAGAGCAATTATCAACAGTCAGAGTGGACAATTTCCTATCTAGATTCCAATCCATCAAGCATTCAAGCAACACATCAGCAAGATTTTAGCAGTATGAGGAGCAGGCACATAAATGAACCTAACAATCAAACAAATATTTCAATAATAATAATATCACCAACAACATAACAAAAATAATAAGAATTGTCACAATGTCAAAATAGTTTAGTGTTGTTACCTAACAAGTCGACTTTGTAGGGTCCATGAATCATCAATAAAGTGAGCTGTGACAGTCATATAACCTCTGTTTTGATGACTAGCAGTCCACATATCAGTAGTTATTGCAATACGACTTTGATTCTTTGACAACGACTTCATCATACTCTCTTTCTCATCCTTATACAATTTCATGATGTCACTCTTAACAGTGTTGCGAGAAATCCCCTGAAATAAGGGTTGCATAACATCACAAAATTCTTTGAAACCTGTGTGATCAACCATCTTCATAGGGTACTCATGAAGAACTATCATCTTAGTAAGTGCACGCCTTGCTGTGTCTTGATTAAACGCATAATTACCAACCATTACCGTTTCACCTCCAATTTTTCCAGTTTTGATAAATGCTTGCCTTATATCTCTAGTTGTTCGAAGTTTGCAACTTTTGAAATGATTACGCAAGTGTGATGTTCCTTGCTTTGGGTCACCCAAAAGTTTTGAGCTACAATATTTGCAAACGGCTTTCAATTCTCCATTAATAATTTTCTGTGTAAAATGATTCCAAACATCTGAGGTTTTCTTCCTTTGAAATGAGCCAGCTTGACTTGGAATTGAGCTTTCAGCTTGACTTGGAAGTGAGCCAGCTTGACTTGGAAGTGAACTTTCAACCTCCACATTAGCTGGGACTTGCAGTTGCTCTTGCACATCTTCCACAGGAGTTGAGGTTTCTTCAGTAGACATTCTACAAACAAAAACAGAACTGAACTGAAGCAATTGAAAAGAATAGCAGGGGCATACAAATATGTATGATGTTGTGGAAGTTATTGTTCACAATTATGGAACCATTCTAAACAATTTCCTTTTACCACCTCACAATCCCAATCTAATGAAGTCAGAGTGGCTTTAGCCCTAGTCCCCAAATTGTGAGAGAACATATGAAATTGACCATCTCCATTGTTTATTGAGTATTAAATAAAGCTAGTGAAATTAACGGTTCGATGGCTAATAAATTAAATCCACCTTAATCTCTTGTTTATTTCATAAATACAAGTTTGGAATAGCCTGGATTGATTACTTAGGTCCTGAAAAAAACCAATTAGTGAAAGATGTAACATTTAAAGAACAAATGAGAAAAACAATGGAGATAGTTTGATAATTAAGAAATCAGCTATCATTGTGAGAGAATTCAGAGAACATACGAAAACAGAAGTTTGAAAATCAAAACAAATTGGTTGAGGACTTGAGGTTTAGATTTTACCTGAGGTTGCAGAGAACCGAGGTTGTGACGGATTTGGGCGGCGGAGGAGCGGTGGCGCGCAAGGACGCTCCCTGAGTCGCGACGGGCTGTGCTTGCGGGACGAGCGGTGGCGAGCGGTGGCGAGGGTTGGCGAGCGAGGACGAGCGGTGGCGAGCATTGGCGAGCGAGGACAACTGGATGAGCGTTGGCGAGCAAGGACGAGCGGTGCTTGCAGCGGCGAGGCTCTCTGCAGGCTTGAGAGTTTGACTAAAGAAGGGGCTGAACGCTGAAGAAGGGGTGGTGTGGCCGTGTGGCTGAGTGTTTGGTGTGGGGCTGTGGGCTGAAGAAGAAGGAAAGAAAAGAAGGGGCTCAGGCTCAATGCCGCATGTAGGTCAGTAGGGATTGTGTTTGTGTGAACCGTGAAGTGAAGGGAAATTAGGTTAAAGCAGTTTAGTAGATATATATATAGTTAGGGTATTGTAGTAATTAGGTAACGGGTGCGGGTACCCACGGGCACGGATAGTGTGATATCCGTCCTCGCCCCGTTTACAAACGGATATTGAAATTACCCGTTTATTTTACCCGTGGGTACCCGTTTAGCTACCTGTCCCGTACCCGTTGCGGATTTTATCCGCGGGTACGGGTAAAATTGCCATCCCTAATGTCATCCCAGATGACTATCAAGGTTTTCAAACTGTATGCGTCATAACAATAATATTATATCATGCTAAGGCAATTTTATAACATCATCTAACATGCCAATCAATCACAAATAATTGTTCAAAATCATATTTTGGGCATATATCATTTCCTCAGGACATGAAATATGACCTCACGCATCAATCTCAATACTATATTATCATGACAAGACAACACCATAACATCATAAATCATAAATAATATAAAAGAGCATGCCACGATAATACTATTCATACCAAATAAACATATTTCTTAACAACAATTAAAGTGAGACTTGACTAATAACATACTTAAATAATAATGGATTAAATTTCTAATTACAAAAAAATTAACGCAAGTTGGTGAAACAATGCGTCAGAGGGATGAAGTTTTGAGTCCAATTCAATAAGATTTGAGATAGTAAAAATGAAACTGACGCAGCAAGAGTTCTTATTTTTATGTCATATATGAATTGGATCATATAAAAGAAATAGCAAGTTAGAAACATGATTTTCAATTCACAGAGCTGTTCATGCAAAACAAGAAGCAACATAAAAGTATTTTAAGAATTTTCTTAAGAATGGATGGAATCCCAAAATTAATTGTATCACGGAAGAGTGACCAAAGTTATTTTTACTCACCTCTTGTAGACCTCCAAAAGCTTCAAATATTATCCAAGACAAATTCTAGCACTCTATTTATAATTCTTCTTCTCTCAACTGACGTTCTTGGATCTGTACAGTTCCACCTTTCGCACCGCAAATGTAAGTAGCACTCCTCAATTACCTCCCTCTGTATACGTTTTTTTTTTCTTTTCTTTCTAAAAGCACAAAGAGCAGTTGTGCGGCACTGCTACGCCTATGAGGGAATAAAACCCTTAAGCCTTTTATATTTGGCAGAAGCCAAATGACCGAGTCAATGGGCTCCCTCCGTTTTATTATTATTATCTTTTTATATTTTAATAGTAGCATGGCCCTCATCCCACTATATAAGAATTCAAGCTGAATTGTTGAAGGCCCAGCAACTCACGTTCAGTTGCAATTTGGGTTTAGCTAAATTTGGCATTTTCTTGGACCTCTTTACCCCCCCCCCCCCCCCCCCCCTTTTTTTACTTTTTTTTCAATATTGCATTCTTTTGTATTTACTAAACAATCCTAATAAATTCTTATACTAACTACTTTATACACTAAACCTTATAATAGTTTAATCTTCTTATTAAAAATAATTACATTCGAATTTTAGGATGTTACATATTTTGTTGGTTTTAGCTACCGTGTTCTTCGAAAAAGTTTAGGGTTGTAAGACTCGAACCAATAATTCGATGAATTTGAAAATCTGAACCAACCGATTAAATAGGTTCTTTTTTTTGTGTTCGGCTCCAAATTGAACCAAACTCAATTGCCATTAGTTCGATTATTTTGGACCCAAACTAATTAATATATATATATTAATATTCAATATCTATATCATATATCAATTGTCAACTTTTCTTCTACTGTTCCTGTAACAGTAGAAGGGGTTGCCAATCGAATCGAACCAATTTTGATTGGTTCGGATTTTTTATATTATTTTATTATTACTTTTTTAAAGTTTACAATTTTTTGTTTTTAAATGTTTTTAGCAGGAAAGGTACCAAACCGAATGGTCATCGGTTAGTCATCGGTACCAACCTCTCTTTACAGGTATTTTTATGTGAAGATCCCGAAGTATTTGAAATCTCATTGAAGTTGACCCCGAGATTGAAATGACCTTTCATAGACATGGGTGACTACAAAGACAAATAGAGAGAGAGGTTGATTCCCATTCCACTCATGGCGAATCTACCGGATACCAAACCACTGAAGGACTACGCAGCCCCAAATGCTAGGGGTTTGCGAACTGGGATTGCTAGGCCAGAAATCGAGGCGGAGAACTACACTATACCGCCTATGCTAATTGACATGATTAGGCAACATCAATTTGGAGGATTACCCTCGGAGGACCCGACTGATCATGGAGACATTCTTGAAGTTCACCGATGCAATTAGAATTCATGGTGTCCTGATTGATGCTATTCGCCTGAGGTTATTCCCATCCTCTCTTACTAGAAAGGCAAAAGCTTGGTTGAAGCAAGTGCCGGCTAATACCCTGTCAACTTGGGACCAACTGGAGCAGGCATTCTTGGAGAAATTCTTCCCTCCATCCAAGATTGCTTACCTACGAACTCAGATCACCGGCTTCTTCCAAAAGGACGGAGAATGATTATCCGAAGCTTGGGATCATTACAAAGGATTGCTAGAGTCTTGCCCACATCATGGACTCGAAAGGTGGTTGTTAGTGCATACCTTCTACAACGGATTGAATTGCTCTTCGAATGTGTCACTTGACTCCACTGCTAGTGGGGCTTTTATGAATAGATTTTGGGAGGTAAGTTTGAAATGAATAGCACTGATCTAATCATGTCTAAAATTGACTCACTGAATAAACGCTTTGATATGCTTGAAAAGGCTAATGTGAGTTCAATAGGTGCTACTAATGTTGTTTGTGAGATTTGTGGATTGCAGGGACATGACATAATGCAGTGCCCACATGGTATTGCTCCTGGATCCGGTGCTTCGGGGGAAAAAGTGAACTCTTGTCACAATTTCTATGACACGAACCCGAAGTTGCCAAACTATGTTCCTCCAAATTCTTACAACCAAGGAAGGAAGAATAGCCCTTATCTCTCCTATGGGAACTACAACAACACGTTGAACCACAAATTTCAGGAAGGCCAAGGTAATAGGAACCCCGCATCGGGGTATCCTCAGGTACAAAAGTCTAAACTTGAGTCTCTTTTGGAAAATTTTGTGGAAACTCAAACAAAGCAAAATGAAGAGTTTAGGCAACAAGGTAGGGCAGTCAATGAGGCAATAAAAGAGTTAGCATCTAAGGTAGATAACTTAGCCATCCATAATAAGATGTTAGAAACTCAGATTGCCCAACAAGCCAGTACATATTCTAGAACTAAGGGTACGTTTCCAGGATAACCCGAAGTTAATCCCAATGAGCACTGTAATGCTATATACTTAAGGGATGATAAACTTGGGGTAATTGAAAAGGATGTGGAATGTGAGGAGGACATGAGTGAACATGAAGAGATAGAGCCAAAGTATGTCCCTCCACCACCTTACCAACCCCCAATACCTTTCCCACAAAGGTTGGTCAAGAAAATACAAGTAGAAAAAGAAACTAAGAACTTAATTGAGGAGCGTGATGTCGTGATAAAAAATAATATGCCTCCTAAACTAAAAGATCCAGGAAGTTTCTCTATTGCTTGCTCAATTGGAGAATTAAAAATAGACCAAGCCTTATGTGACTTAGGGGCTAGTGCGAGTTTGATGCCGCTTACTATCTTTGAGAGGTTAGGAACCAAGGAATTGAGTCCATCCAAGTCCTCTTTACAATTTACGGATGGATTAACTAAAACTCCTCTAGGCATACTAGAGAATGTTCCCGTAAAGGTAGGGAAATTTTTCATTCCTACCAATTTCATGGTGTTGGACATGAACGGGAATTCTAAATTCCCTATCATTCTTGGAAGGCCATTCTTGGCCACAGCTGGAGCGATAATAGATGTAAAAAATGGTAAGCTCTCCTTGAATGTAGAGGAAGGTAGGGTGGATTTTGATTTGACTAACTCATATAACAGCCCTCCTTTTGAGAGTCACGTGTGCATGATTGAGATAATGCCCCCAAAGGTGAAGGAAGAGCTTAACATGGAAACAACTCCCAAACTTTGCATGACAAATGATGCACCAAATAAAGATGAACAAGGAGTTGCTCAACATGTGGAGTTAAAACTTCCCCCGGAAGGAAGTAAGGCCATGAAACTCAGAGTGAAAAGAGCAAAGCGAAAGTGCAATTGGCCATACGAACAAAATAGGCTCTTTGAAGGACTTCCATGGAAGAGAGGTGTTCTTGCACATCCAAGCCCAGTTGATCCTGGTTGATCCAAGGGAGTATGGTCAAGCTTAAGACCGTAAATAAGCACTTCTTGGGAAGTAACCCAAGTTTTCTTTCCCTTTTCAATTTGTTTTTGAATTTTGTCTTTGAATAATTTGAGAAGATTAAGAGAAGAAATATCACTA